>CM052896.1:44104692-44162246 GCA_028534135.1 Potos flavus
GGTCCTCCAGTCCGTTTCTCTCTGTAGCTAACGTCAGCCTGCAGACCACTGATGGAGCAGGATGCCCACTATATAGCAGGATAGAGGCTGTTCCAGTTATTCACTGCTGTGTAACAAACCATCCCAAACTTCAATGCTTTCAAACCACAGCAATTTATTCATGTTCACAACTCTTTGGATTCTGATTGGGTGGTTCTTCTGCTGCATGGGGTTGGTTGGAGCATCTCCCTGCATCCCACCCCAAGGAAGAGGACCTCGGGCCTCTGCAAGCGACTTCTCTATTCAGCGGCATGGTGAATGTGCTCTGGGAGTGTAAGAGCAAAAGATGCCAGGGCTTGTGGGGCTAGTGTCAGTTCTGCCACATTCTATGTCATAGCAAATTACAAGGCCAGCCCAGACTCCGCAGAAAGGGAGTAGACCTCATTTCTTGATAGGAGAAAAGACATTTGCATTGGGAGCAATCGCTGGTAACCATCTTTGGAGACTACCACAAAGTTAGACACTAAAGGTTTCAGAATGACAGCCTCTGAGCCTCTAGTGGGTATGAAAGTTTTGGGATTGCACTCAGCTGGTCTTCATGGGAGTACTCACTCCCAGCAGTCCGAGGGAAGTATGTTTACACACTGTTGGCTCCAGTGTAACACAACTTGAGCAGCCCCTGCAAGGGCGGGGAAAGCCGTGACAGAAAGGCTCTGTTTGCTGCAGGTTATTCTGTATTAAACTCAAGACAAAGAGGCTTCTTATTGATAGTTTTGATTGAGGACGTTACATTTTTAACCTCAAAAACTCTTCTGTGCTTTACCTAATTTTTACTAGTAAGTGTATTTGTCAGTGTCTCTACTCTTTTCAAGTTTTTCCAAATTCTCAGATTTGAGGGGAGAGTTAACCTTCTTGTTTCTAATTCTCACCCATATTTCTGCAGACTTTTTCTCAAATTAAGAGTTAGTTTAGGGGCACCTGGGTGACTTAGTTGGTTAAGCATCCAACGCTTGATCTCTGCTCAGGTCTTGATCTCAGGATTGTGGTTCAAGCCCCATGTTGGGCTCCACTCTGGGTGTAGAAACTACTTAAAAAAAAAAAGAGTTAAGTTTAGAGTGGGGTTTGGTATATTGCTCATCTCTTTTGAATAATGAAGTATGAACTGTGCCCTAGAAGTCACAGACAGATCTGGAGTATTGTGTATTGTCCTTCATATGCACTGACCATCAGCAGTTGGTCATTCATCTGGAAATCTCTCAGCAATGGGAAAGACTTTTCACTGAACTAGTCATTTTCTTCCTTGTGACTAAGTGCATGCATCTGAAATGTGGCTGGCTCTGGCTAGAGGGTTGTCTTGACCATTGGAGAGACTAGTAACTCTCCTTGGAACTGAGTCCATAACCTGAGCCTCAGTCTCTCTGTGCCTCAGTTTCCTCATCTGTGAAGTGATATGCTATGATTATTATCTTACTTTAGAGTGGTGTTTTGAAGATTGAGATAATTCCTATAAAGCACTTATAACAGTGCTTGATACGTAGAAAGTGTCCAATAAATCCATGTTTTTGTTCTAATAAACAGGTTTCCAGTGACTGTCCTACAATTTTGATTGGGTGTTGTCAAGACCAGAAAGATAGAAATCTGTAAAACTGGTAATAGAAAAAGAGAAATTGATTATCAGAAGGGAAGTTGGGTGGTAGAGAAGTATCAGACTAAGCCTATGGCTGTGAATTTGCACTTCTGATTACTTTTGACTTCCAGGTCTCTGTTTCTCCCTGCAAGTACTTCTGTACTGGCCAGGTTTACAGATTGCCCCTAACAAAGTAAAGGAGCAACTACTACTATGTGTAGTATTCCCAAGTAGCTCCTTCAGAATCTGGTGCCAGGAAAATAATGGGCCCCCTCTTGGTTATAAATTGATTTTTTTTTATTTAAAATGTGAGTTTTTCCGACTGCTTTGGAACACAGAATTACAACCTCAGTCATGTAATGATAGCAAAATTGGATGTAAAAAAGAACTGATGTCTTTCTAGCTTTGCCAAACCTGTGACTTGTTGTTCACAAGTCAGACTGGCACGGGCATGGCTCTTTTCCTCTGGAGAACTCACCTGCCAGCTCCACCTGCTGCACAGCGCTCCCATGCCCACAGCACCTTCAGGGTCCGGAGTTGCGTTCTTCTGGAACCTTTACTTCTCCCTGCTCTGTCATGCACCTTTCCTAGTAGCCATCGGCTCATTATCCTAGCTCTGCTTCTGCCCCTGAGCTTCCTCACACCTGTCAAAGCCAGGGAAAGGGTCACCACAACCTTCTCAGCTGTTGTTAGCAGTAATTTCAGAATGATTGCAGACCTATGATGGTAATTTTGTGAATAAATTCTCGTGTCCTCTGGATTTTCCTCAGGTGAGAGACCAGGATTTTTTAGGTCAGTTTCAAAGCTCCACTCTCTTAGAAAAGGACTGGATGATAAAGACCCATCTAAGGAAGGAAAGGAAAGCAAAACCCCAGAAACTTCTCTGAGCCAGAGGGCCCAATCTTCCTTTTTGCTCGTGTGGCACAGAGAAGACAAATGGTATCTCTCTGGCTAGATATGTCACTAGGGATAAGAATGGACACCATGCGGAGCACTCTTAAATTATTACCGGCCCTTATGCCTAAGCAATTTTGCAGTTGTCACATGTTATTTTTTTTTATTCTTCCATCTCCTGTATAGAATTTTGCTTTTTTCTAGCAGTCAACTAATTCTTTATGCAGTATTTGCTAATATCTAAAGAGTACCCCATCCCATTTTTAAATTTTTTTTTTTAGAGAGAGAATGAGCGGGCACCAGCCTGGGCAGGTTGGGGGGCAGGGACAGGGAGAGAGAAAGAATCATAAACAGGCTCCACACCCAACATGGAGCCTGAGACCCTGGCTCAATCTCACGACCCTGAGATCTCATGATCTAAGCCAAAATGAAGAGTTGGATATTTAAACTACTGAGCCATGCAGGCACCCCACCCCATCTCATTTTAATGAGAAGATTCCTTTAAAACAAAAATGCTCATTCAAGATTGATAGGGATGATTCCCAAATGATGATATTTTAAGTACAATGAAGGAAGTTGGGAGGTAAAGTCTTATATTATAGTGTAAAAAAAGGTTAAGTAATTAAAATTTTCAGGGACACGTACATCATTAATGGATGAACAAACATTAAAAACACATGAATGGAATATTTACATTGTAAATAAACTAAAATACAAATATTTGTGGGATGTATAGAAATGAGTTTTTATAGAAATGAAAATCTATAGTAATTTCACTTTCAAGCAGGATAGTATGTCTATTCTGCCAGTCAGGACAGACTTCTTTCTTTTTTTTAAATGTCATGTTAGTTACCATACCGTAGTCAGGACGGACTTTGTGGTGAAGATCATATATCTAAACTTTTTCTTACTGTTGAACATTACAAGAGTGGACAGTTAGAAGAAGTCCAGGTCTAACTAGTCTGTGGGTAAATGACCCTGAGAGCCTACAGATAAATGCCCCATTTCTTAGTTTAATTGATTCTTCTTTGATGTTTTTTTAGAACTGGAGTAACATTGAATTCGGCACTCCTAAGAATTCATGAAAGACTAAAGATAGCTAATAAATATAAAAAGGATTCAACCTCAACAAAAGACAAAGAAATGTAAATTAAAACTATAATTAAATATACTTTTGGTCTATCAAGCCATTTAAAAACATGGTAACAGTCATTGTTGCAGGCAAGGTGGTGGTTGCTTGATGGAAGTGTAAACTAATTTAGCAGATTTAAAAACATTAATATTTAGGTTTATGTGCTAGGATATTTATTTTAGTATATTTCAATAGCAAAAAATTAGAAACAACTTCAGTGTCCATCATTAAGGTAGGTAATAGCTCAGCAAATGATGGTACACGTTTCAGTATAGCTATTAAAAATTATGGTTTCAAATACATCATAAATTTGGAAAACATTGTTGATACCATGCTAAATTTAAAAGATAATACAAAATTGTAATGAAAATATTCCAATTACTTAAATCTATAGAAGAAAGACTGGACAAAAATTATAGGTTTTCTCTGGAGATGTGATTATGGCTTTATTTTTCTTCTTTGTACTTATTTCCGAAACTTTCTATAAAAGTTTATTTTGAGGGGTGCCTGGGTGGCTCAGTTGGTTAAGTGTCCAACTCTTGATTTCAGCTCAGTTCATGATATCAGAGTTGTGAGATCAAGCCCCACATCGGGCTCCACGTCAGGTATGGAGCCTGCTTAAGAATCTTCTCTCTCTCCCCTTTTTCCCCTCCTCGTCCCCCTCTCTTTAAAAGAAAAAAAAAAGTTTATTTTGCTTTTGTATCTGAAAGAAAGTTTTTTTAAAAATTGGCAATTTGAAATATAAGACACACTAATCAGTTAAGAACTATACTTTGACTGGGATACCTTGGTGACTCAGTCAGTTAAGGCCTTTGACCTAGGTCATGATCCCAGGGTCTGGGACTCTTTCCCTTTGTTCAGCTTTAATTAGTATATCTTTACTTACTCTAGTAGCTCTCATTGTGATTCTGTTCTAGAAGCAACTGACAGACTTTTCAGATGCTACTAGGTTATCTTTCACTTTATTAAGGTGAAATAATAAATAATAAAACTTTATTATGTTTTAGTTTTCCAGTTTCCTCTGCCTGATCTCAATATATTTATGCTGGCACTTCACCATTTCAAAAATCATTTTTCCTGAATAGAAAAGTAGTCCATGCTCATTGTAAACAATTCAGATATAGAATGCGTAAAGTAGAAAAGGAAACTTTCCCATAGTACCTCCCATTCCCAAGATAACCATTGATGGCCTTCTAGATTTTTGTATGCCATGTTCTAGGTATATTTAAATGTCATGTGCAGGGGCATGTGGGTGGCTCAGTTGGTTAAGCCACTGCCTTTGGCTCAGGTCATGATCCCAGGGTCCTGGGATGGAGCCCCGAGATGGGCTCCCTGCTCAGTGGGAAGTCTGCTTCTCCCTCTCCCTCTGTCTGCTGCTCTCTCTCTGTCAAATAAAGTCTTTAAAAAATTTTTTTAAAAAAGGCATGTGCATTTGATTTTTTAACAAAAATAAGATCATTATATAAATAATGCCTTGCAACTTGTGTATTCCACTTAATACTTTTATCTAGGACATATTTATCCACTCATATATATATTTCATTTTTTAACAGCTATAAATATTTTAGTTTGATAACACTACAATTTAAGCAACTCTTCTATTGACTGACATTTGGGGTTTTTTTCCCCAATTTTTTACAATTATAAAAAATGCTGCAATGAACATCTTTTTCCATACATTCTTGTGTACTTATGTAAGAAT
Organism: Potos flavus; assembly: GCA_028534135.1. NCBI lineage: Eukaryota > Metazoa > Chordata > Mammalia > Carnivora > Procyonidae > Potos > Potos flavus. Next base: position 44,110,027 of record CM052896.1, read on the forward strand.
TTTTGTAGGATAATTCTTAAATGTATATTGTTAGGTTAAAAGGTATACACATTTAAATTTTAATAAATACAGCTAACTTGCCCTTTTAAAAGGCCTACTTATACTTGCACTTGTATTATATAAGTCACTGTAACTAACACATGGCAGTATTGATCTTTCCAGTCTTTGCCAATCTGACAGGGGAAAAGTAGTGTCTCACTGTTTAATTTGCACATCTCTACTCATTAACTAGTGTGGACATATCATTCTTTGGCCATTTATATTTCTTCTGTAAGCTTGCCTATTTTTCTTTTGCACTGTTCATTATTTCTGCATTGGCTTGTACATCTTCTGGATCATCTTGACCATCGTATGATTTCTGGGGTTTAGGAGCCAAGTGAGAAGAAGGTGCCTCTGGACATGTCATTGTTCCTCAAGCTTCAGAAGCGGGTCACAGAGCTGGAGCAGGAGAAGCAGGTGATGCAGGATGAGCTGGACCGCAAGGAGGAGCAGGTGCTCCGCAGCAAAGCAAAGGTGCGCTGTGCTACCCCACCCCAGCGCCGTGCGCAAGCTGAGCGCAAGCCGGGGACTCGATGTGCAGTTCTGCAGTCTCTTCTTTAATAGAAACTCAGCCTACAAGTACTTTATCCAAGCAGCGTTTGGTTCATGTTGCAAGGGCTAAATTCTCTTTACTGTTTTCTGCAGAGCAAAGAAATATTCTGAGTAAAAATGTGACAATTAGGGGCGCCCGGGTGGCTCAGTGGGTTAAGCGTCTGCCTTCGGCTCAGGTCACAATCCCAGGATTCTGGGATCGAGCCCTGCATCAGGCTCCCTGCTCAGCAGAGAGCCCGCTTCTCCCTCTTCCTCTGCCCGCTGCTCTGCATACTTGTGCTCTCTCTCTCTATCTCTCTGTTAAATAAATAAGTAAAATCTTAAAAAAAAAGTAACTACTTATTTATAAAGTTTTTAACTTTACATTTTCCCTAGGAAGAAGAAAGACCACAAATCAGAGGTGCAGAACTGGAATATGAGTCACTCAAGGTAATGGGAAGTTTCTGCCCGAGGCTTGGAATATCTTGTTTTGGCAAGCGACCTGCACACAGTTTCTTTTTCACAGAGAACATCCTGAAGGGCACTCGAGGTTCTAGCTTCACCCTTATTCAGGCATTACTTCTAGGCTGATGTTGTTTCTTTTTGTAGAATCTCTTTTATATAAGCTCGAGTTCAGTCTAAGCAGAAACGGAAGCAGTAGCCACCATTTGAGGCAATAGAAGGTAGTAAAGGACATTGCATCTAGTGTCAGACTGCCTGGGTGCAGATGCTAGATCTGCCATCATATGGCTGTAAGCAAGTTACGTATCTTTTCTGTGCCCCAGTTTTCTCATCTATAAAATGGGGATAATGATACTGTTTATCTTATAGGACTGTCATGCGGATTATATAAAGTATTCCACTTAAACTGCTTAGAATAATGCCCAGCATGTAGTAAGTACCCAACAAATGTTGGCTGCTATCATTATCCTCATCATTTTTAAATGCCTGTACTTTACGTATCAGCTCTAATTCTTACAATAATCCTGCAAGTAAGTGTTTTAGTTCCCATTTTACAGATAAGGAATTGAGGTTAAGAGGTACAAATAACTTCCCTATGATCACCCCACTAGAAACTGATAGGAACAGGTTTTGAACATACATATCTTTGGTTCCAAAGTCTGTGCTCTAACCACCAAACTCCACTGAAACTATGTACTTATAGAGAAAGATAGCTAGGTATTAGTTTGCTAGGTAATAGGATAGAAACTTATTTTTTAGAAACTAAAAACTAACTAAATAAATAACTAAATAAATAAATAACTAAATAAATAAATAACTAAATAAATAAATAAATAAATAACTAAATAAATAAATAAATAACTAAATAAGTTAGTTTAGAAACTAACTTATTTTTTAGAAACTGTTGGGAGGAGGAAGATGAAGGTAGAGAATTGTCTCCTTAATGGTTGAAGGCAAAGTCTATCTAGCTGGTACTATGTGTCCCAGGGCAGTTGAACATGGGAAAGGTTCTGATTAGGAAGGAACAGGAGTTCTCGAAATACAAAACATCTTGGGTAACCCAAGAGTTGAGGTATAAAACAAACAAACAAGAGCCCATTCCTTGATACAGAGTAGGTTGTGGGTGCCTGGCTGGCTCAGTTGGTAAAGTATGTGACTCTTAATCTCAGGGTCATAAGTTCAAGCCCCATGGTGGGCGTAGAGTTTACTTTAAAAAAAATAAAGATAAAATCAGGGTAGGTTGTTCTTTACTAGGCTCCTTTCTTTGCTTTCCAGAATCAGAACCTTTTGAGCTCTGTGAAGTTTGAGCTATCAGGCTATCAGCTAGCAAGACACCCCTAGCTTTAAAAGTTTTCTAGGTTGTCACTTAAATTATTAGGCTTAAATGTGTCCTTCTCAGACATTTTCTGCTTGTGTTTATTTTTTACTGTTTTCTCCTTTTGCAAACTGTAGTCTAGAATAGCTAGAAAGCAATAGTGAGGTTTATGATTATAACCAAAGCTAAGAGTTAGAAAAGCCACAAAATAGCATACGGAAACTCATTTTTTTAAAGCCTTTATGTGTATTTGAAAATTCCTAGGATTTCCCTAAACTGTCTTGAGGATTGTTGTATTATTTTTTTTTTCAGGAATATTACTTCAAGTCTAATCCTGATACATTGTTTCCTAATAGTTTGATATGGAACACAATTTACATTAATAGGACCCTGTGCTCTGTGGATTTGTCACTTCCCATGGTCTGCAACTGCTGATTACGGCTTCCTTTTGAGGTCGCCTCGCATTGGTATAGAGAATGCCTGTCCTCCACCCTGCCCTACCCACAGTTCCTTTATCAACCCCTTCCCTTGAAGATAGTTAGAACTCTTCCACTGACATTTAATAAACATTTGACTACTAATACCTCGTTTTTACTTTATAGTTTGAAAAGTTTTTCCTACACCTTATCTTATTTAGTCATTGTCACAACTTCTGAGATAAATTATTTCCTTTTTAAAGATTATTAAACTGAGGCTTAGAACAGTTAAGAGATTTACTATCAGGTGGTAGAGTCTGATCTTGAATCTAGGTCTCTAGGCAGAAGGAAACTTTCTAAACACCCTAGGCTCCTACAATCATTTGCTTGAAAATTAATTTTTTACCAAAAAAAAAGTACTATTTTAAAATACCCTAATGAGCCCTTTTACCCTTTCTAAATTATAACACAAATAAGTCTGTTTTTCCTTCAATGAAAGTACTGCTTGGGTAGTGATTATGCTTGCAGAGAAAGAAAAGGGTAGCAGCAAAGGGTCATCTCTTGTATTCTGACTCTCTGCTGCCTTTTGTACCCTTTGTCTAGAGGACCAACTCATGCTGTGGGTCATACAAGACAAGGATCAGATGGAATGGGATGGCACAGGCCAGTGGAATGGGAGCAGGACTGTCATCTCCAGCGCTTTTCCATCTGCCTGTCTCACACAAAAATGGACAAATAAAGACATTCTTTGTAGAATGTTAAAAATGAAGCCCAGATTAAAAAAAAAAAAAAGGAAAAAGAAGAAGCCCAAGTCACAAAGTTCCCAAGTATTAGCTCAGTATTTCTCAAAATATTGTCCCTGGGCCAGCAGCATCAACATCACCTGGTACCTTACTGGAAATGCACATGTGTGGGCCTCATACCAGACTTTTTGAATCAGAAACTCTGGGGGTTGGGCCACACAATCTGCCCTGCAGGTGACTCTGATGCACTTTAAAGTCCGGGAAACATTGCATTGGAGCTCAGAGTCCAAGTAAAGACATTAATGTTTTCTGTTGCAGAAATGAGCAATACAAATCCGATTACTAGTTGGTAGGAGACTGGTGAAAGGAAGGATCATTTGTTTTCACATAAGAACAGATTAATTCATGAAAGAGAGGGTTATATATTCTTACTAGAAAAAGAAACTATAAATAGTTCTACTGTAAACTGTTGAGAGTTCTGATATGGTGCCCTAAACCCAAGGTGGCTTCTCTGGAAGAAACAATAAAATATTTTATCTTTTATACATAGAAGTGTCTCACTTCTGCTATCATAGGCCTTGTGGAATGTGCTAAACAGGCAGCATGGAGCTTTCAAGTGCCTGTCTGCTTCACCCTTCCCCAGCCAGTATCCTGAGATATTTGTATATTGGCGTGAGAACTCCATTCTGGGTTCCCATTGCCAGTGTTTGAGCAGAGTGTGCAGAGGGCAGGGCTAACTGGTGACAGGAGGATGGCTGGTAGTATGTGAAAGTACAAAAGGGGTAAAGGATGAGTATGGCCATCTGGATGGTACAAGGAGCCCATCCTTTCCTCCCACCTCCCAAGAAGACTTCTGCCAGCAACTTCACAAGCCTGTCACAGACATGTCAAAGTAGTTTGAAAAATACACTGGTTGTTGTCATCAAAACACTAAATGGAATTGTATTAGTTTAAATGATATGGTAATTTTTTTATTCAAAGTTAAAAGTCTAAGATTTCGATGGTCTTTCCATTCTGTTTTACAAAGGAAATAAAAGGACGCTACTCAAGATTTCAGGGTTCTGCTCATCTGAGCCATTCAGTGGAAATCACCTGACCAGCTGAACTCTCATACTTGCCCTTATATTTACCTGCAAACAAAACCTGGGCTTCAGGGGCGCCTGGGTGGCTCAGTGAGTTAAAGCCTCTGCCTTTGGCTCAGGTCATGATCTCAGGGTCCTGGGATCGAGCCCCACGTCAGGCTCTCCACTCAGCGGGGAGCCCGCTTCCCCCTCTCTCTCTGCCTGCCTCTCTGCCCACTTGTGATCTCTCTTTCTGTTAAATAAATAAATAAAATCTTTAAAACAAACAAACCCTGGGCTTCTGAAGACTGGGCTAAACTCGCCCCTTAGGACGCAGCAGTCTCTCCAGGCCTGTGACCACACCCTAGCAAGCCTGGAATAAATGTGACTCTGGAATTTGGGTTGATGAGCAAACTGCCATTCACCTTGCTCAACTCCACCTGATGTCAGCTTTCTTAATTTGCAGAACAGTTCCCAGTACAGCCTGGGAAGCCGTTCACTAGGGTAGCTCTGACAGTCTTTTCCAGCACAACTCTGCCATCTTGGGGGCACATGAGTATTCCAGTGTAAAGTTGAGGATAACAGCAGTGAACTATTCTTTGTCTCTTCATACAGCGTCAAGAGCTGGAATCAGAAAACAAAAAACTGAAAAATGAGCTAAATGAGCTACGCAAGGCCCTTAGTGAGAAAAGTGCCCCAGAGGTGACTGCTCCAGGCGCACCAGCCTACCGTGTCCTCATGGAGCAGCTGACCTCTGTGAGCGAGGAGCTTGATGTCCGTAAGGAGGAAGTCCTCATCTTGAGGTCTCAGCTGGTGAGCCAGAAGGAGGCCATCCAACCCAAGGTAAGCACGAGGGAGTGACCAAAATGAGTGTCTGGGGACTGGCCTCTTTCTTTCTATCCTTTCCCTCCAATTTGTAATGAAGCAACACTAGCATTTTTAGTCTAATTAGCATTTAGTCTAAAGATATCGTCATTTAAAAAAAAATCTCAATGTTGCTTTAAAACTGTTGCAAATGCCAATTACAGTGAGCAAAAAATAAATGAAATCCCAAATCCCAAACGCTTCCCAAGTGTCATTTCTCACTCATGAGCAAAGGGCTTTTAAAATTAATCTTTAAGTAGTAATCTGGCCATGATAAATTTTCATCAAAAGTAAAATTCGGGGTTCCTGGCCGGCTCAGTCAGAAGAGCACGTGATTCTTGATCTCGGGTTCATGAGTTCAAGCCCCACATTAGGTGTACAGGTTACTTAAGTGAATAAATCAAATAAATAAACTTTTTTTAAAAAGTAAAATTCTGTTAAGTACAAATATCCATAAATTGTCTTGCTGTGGGAAGGCATTAAATATGACTTTAAAATTACTTGTTGAAAATAGCCCATTTAACTGGAAGGATAACATATAAAAGGGTTAGAAATGAGATCAGTGAGTAGAAGTTTCATGGAGATGATTTCTGCTGACTTTAGGGAGTTCTGTCTAATCGGGGGAGCTATCCCAACTGGGGAGGGGCTGTGCGTAGTGATTCAGCAGAAAGGAACCCATGCCAGAAGGTAGAGATGGCCCTCCAAAGTCCTTCCTGCATTCAGGTAATTTGAGACCCAGCGCTGTCATGTGTTGGTAAAAAATGGGCCTTTTTGTCATTTGCCATCAGAGGGTCTCTGGGTAACCAACTTAAAGCCTGGCCTGTGTCTCTGCCCATGTTCATGCAGCAAACAAAGTGTTACCAAGAGTTAGACAATCAAGTATTCCAGCTGCATGACATACCATATAAAAAATGACTATGATATCTAATGAACTGGAAGATCTGACAGTACTTCTCTTAAAAATGGTAGTTCTGCATGTGGTTAAAATACTGAAACTGGCATGTAACATTTGGATTTGAGAACAGCAACTCATATCTGAGATCAACACTGATCCAGAAAATATCAAATTCTGAAAACAAGATATATACACTAATCTTGGGAGGGAAAAAATATCCCAGGAATTGGTGGAGTTATATAAAGAAATGGACTTTCTTATTTTAAAACAAATTGCAAACTCATTCAGTCTGAAATGAGAAGATTCTGGAAGGGGAATCTCTCCTTTGGCTTGGCCGCGTATGTCTCTCCTTCCCCAAGGCTGTCTCAGTTTGGTTCCCATGACTACCACTGTGGTTGGACCTTGAGGTAGAAGACTCTGCATACCAGCTGGAGCAGAGTCCAAAAATCACAATTCCTTTCTCTGGTTCCCTTGTGACAAAGTGGTATTCTCACAAGAAACTTGAGTTAAAGTTAAGGGAAAGGAAAAGAAAAATGAACCAAGGGGCATAAAAACAATCCAGCTAACAGAGCACATAGCTCTGGTATCACATCTTCTCACTCACCCAGCTCACAGCTGCTCTCTAGCCCCTAAAATGGGCTGGTCCTGTCTCACCAACACTCCTGCTCTCCAACTCTCAGCCTACGCATGGCAGCAGCTTGTTCTTTGCTAAGAAAAAGGCCCGTGACACTGATGGAGGCCTTTCAAACCCATGGCTGTCTGTCCCACTCAGTTTCCAGTCCAAGAGACTCATCATTGCACAATTCCTTTGCAGGGCAGTAGTGAGTGACGCCCAGTGAGGTAGGTGGTAACCCAGCCCAGTCAATCTAGTTCATCTGCTCTGCCTCTGTGAGTATTCTGGAAGGCTTCACTTGGACAAATGGCCTCCTTTCAGAGCTTTATTGTAACTCTCACACACCTAGGATAAGAATTTCACCCATAAGGGCACCTGAGTGGCTCAGTGGGTTAAAGCCTCTGCCTTCGGCTCAGGTCATGATCTCAGGGTCCTGGGATCAAGCTCCACATCGGGCTCTCTGCTCAGCGGGGAGCCTGCTTCCCTCTCTCTCTCTGCCTACTTGTGATCTCTCTCTCTCTCTCTCTCTGTCAAATAAATAAATAAATAAATAAATCTTTAAAAAAAAAAAAAAAAAAAGAATTTCACCCATATACATTAACAGGAGGGTCATTTTCTCACATACTTACAAATAAGAAAAACCAGAACAGCTCAAAAGGAATTTCATGTACTTGTTTATGAAAATTAAGAATTATCACATAAATACATATATTAATGTCCACCTTATGCTGGTTCCATGAATACTAATTTTGGGGTTTTTACAGTTAGCTTTTCTCTTATGATGGGGCTCATTGATAGGACTTCTTTATGGAACTAAAGGTTGTTTTCTCCATTTGTTTCTTGTGCTTGCTGACTTGTGATTTTCAGGATGACAAGGTAATTATTAAATTTTAAAAAAAATTTTAGTAAATACTTCTACTTAATCCTAAATTTTAGTGTATAAGTATTCCCCCAATATCTGCAATTGATGCTTCTGGCCACCAAGTCTGTTTTGATATTTACAAATTAATTTCCTATTTGAGCCCTCTCTGTGTCAGTGGAAAAATAATGGATGTAGTAGGCTCCAGTCTGGATCACAGGGAGGTCTCCATGACTTCTAATTCATAGTCAGTTCTCTGACCCACTCTAGTAGTTATGGTGGGCCATCCACAAACATGGGGGTCCAGGATGGGAGTCCCTGAACTTGGAGCACACCCAAAAGCACAGCTGTCCCACACTCCTCTGTAGCAGCTGTGGATTTGTTGGCCAAGAGTGAGAAGGAGCCTCAGGAGTAGAGCTCACCCTTCTTGGGAAGGGTAGGATTTTCCTACATGGTGCAACCCTTTCTAAACTTTTGGTCACTGGCTTGGGGGAGACAAACTTTGGGCAATGAGTTAGGAATTTCCTAGCGCTGGTGGTCCACGTCTGATCCCAAGCCCCAACCACCACTTCTTAGGTAAGGTAGGCAAGATGAGGGAAGAGTTGGCTGCTTACTCTAAGGAAAACAGCATATCGAGAAGCTCATCTTTCCTTTAGATTAGTTAATACGATCAGTTACCTAATTACTAGAAGTTCAAATGTACATCATGGTCTTCAGATATCAGAGAATACATACAGCATTATTTAATACAGGGATTGGGTCTTTAAGAGTTACTACTTAAAAGTTAAAAATCTGAGTATGGCCCTTTGTAGAATAGAAAAATTTTCTATCTTTCAGAGAAAGAGAAAAAAATTTTCTATGATAGATATACTAAAATATATATATAAATCATAGCTAAAGAAATGCTCCATGTGGTGTTTATGGGAAAGATTTTTAAGATTCAGTAAAATATAAGCTCTTGTTAAAAGCTTTTATCAGATTATATTTGGTCTTCTCTGAGGATGCATTTATAAGCTCACAGAAAGACAGCATAAAGAAAAAAGTGGGATTTTTTTTTTAAAGTATGTTTCTTATTAAGAACTAGTCTCTAAGATCATGTTTTTTGAAATGTATTCTAAAGTTCATTGTGAGATCTGCCTTTGGAGCAAACATTGACTAACAGGTCAGACATATGCTATTTAGACAAATAGAATGAGCCCTTGGGTTTTAAAATGTATTATTCTCTAGAGGCTATTGAACAGTAGTTATTAGTCTGTTCTTGCTCTGGTTTAGGAGATACAGAGAGGAACTGAGTAGAAGCAAGATTTGGAAATTACATTGGTTGTCAGACAGATTGGACCAAAAAGGAAAAATAAAAAAGGAAGTAAAAATGTTAGCAGAAAAGTGCTTTTTATATAAAATCATTAGTAATGCTGACCTGCCAGAAATGTATTTCAAAAACTTGTATACCATGCTATAATGTAACAGAGGGAGAAAGAGTTGAATAACAGCAGATGGCAGATATTTACAAGGAGCTAAATCCTTCCCATTTATATATATCTAAATATGTGAGAAAAAACTTCTAATTTTGCTAAAGCAAATCATCTACCTTTTTTGTACTGAGTTTTTAATGGAAAAATGAGCTTTATGTCAAACTTTACGGTGTTTTACTGGGGCATTTGTTTTATTATAACTAGATGGGAAGTAATAGAAAGAATAGCTTTTGTTCTTTGTTCATTCAATAGTTGCTTCGTGTTTTTACCTGGTTATTGTTCTAATGCTTTATGTATACTTGGAAATATATCTATATTTTTATATATGAAGTATATATACATATATTATATATATATATATATAATATATATATATATACACATACACATTTTGAAGTATATATATTATAACATAGCATTAGAGCAATTTTCAGGCAAGGACACCAAGGGGCTACTTAATGGAATATATACATATATGAAATATATATATATATTTCACATAATGTAAAACACACACTGCACATCAGTGATTTTATTTACAGGACAGTGGTACTCTAGAATCTCACTACCCTTGTAGTAGAGCTGTAGGGATTTTCAAGAGACGAACTGAAGGTGCCTCTTTCTTTTAACTTCCTATGCCCAACCCTCCCTGCCTATGCCCAACTCCCCTATAGTTGCACGGGGCTGGGCTAGCGCTCTGGTGGGAAAGAGATATGGAGGAATGCATAAACCCCCTATTCTGGGGGGAAAAAAATGTCTGTGGTCCAGAGTTTTTGAGCTGACTGTTAATGTGGAAATGTGTTGTTTTCCTCTTCAGAATACAATGACAGATTCCACAATACTTTTGGAAGATGTACAGAAAATGAAAGATAAAGGTGAAATAGCCCAAGCATACATTGGTTTGAAAGAAACGAACAGGTAAGTCCATTCTCTTTTTATTCATTTTAGTTTAATCATAATCGTGTATATCTTTAGTCTTCCAGTGGCCTCTCGTACAGTAAGTCAAAGCATTTAATGTATTGCTTTATTAGACATCAACTGACCTTGAGAGAGAATTCAAGGTTTCCAATATATTCCCAGTTAAAATCTCATTTTTAATATAAGGTAGCATTATTGATGAGAGGTGTCAGGGGGGATGTTCTTTACATCAAGGGATTGTATTTCTGTATATTTAGGGTTTCAGCCTTGAGAAGAAAACCAGTTGCTCACTGTTGGAGTGTCTTGGGTGGTCACATTCACTTTTTGTTCAGGATGGTTGGTTATTTGTGAATCCCAGTTTGTAGGGACAACTTTAGCTTTCAGTAATGAAATATGGTGAGGAAAGAAGTAACGAAGTATCTGGAATCACCTCACTGTTGGCCATATCATTCTACAAGTGTACCATGACTTCTAGGATGGGACCCTGATATTGAAGTTCAAGTATTTGTCACATTTCCTAAGGTGTTCTGAGAAAATCCTAACCCTAGTTTTATCCTATTTACTGTAAACAAGAGTGAAGTTACAGATGGCACTTAGCTCAGTCACTGTACACTTAAGAGCTGTGGGCAGGCTGACTGAGGGTGCAGGATTTGCACCTAACTGATTAAACTTTATCGAAGATTTTTCCTGTAGCTGAGATTATCACCAAGTGAAGGCTCATCTCTGGAATTCCTTCAGCCTTCCTATCACCCCCACTTCCCAATTGAGCCTCCATGCCTTTGGACTCTCAACTTACAGGCTACATGTTTAAGAAAACATGGCAAATGATGATCACAGAGAAAGACAGTTCTAGGGATTTGCATTGTTAGTGTGCAGTCTAAGTCTCCTGACATGTAGTATCAGAATTGGTGTACCGAAATACTTGACAAACTAAAGAATATTGCCAAGCAACATGTAAGGTACTTATTATCTTGTTTAATGGGTGAGAATGGAGAATGCTTAAAAAGTATTTGATTAGACTTAAATTTTAATTTATGATATAAATCATAAGCATATCTTCTAAGAGTGTGTTAGTATATAAAGAGCTATATTACCCTGTCCATCCATCCACTCTACTCTTCAGTTACCAGATAATGTATCGCATACCTGTTTCATGCTCAGCCCTATGTCACACACTGGGAATATAGCAGTAAGGAAGGTAAATGCAGGTCTTACATTCACAGAGGTTGTAGACAATTGGGGAGACAACCAAGCCTATATGGACTTCACTCCAATGACAGTCAAAGTTGTTGAAATGTTTTAAGTAGGAGAACAATATGATATTGGAATTTTAGAAAGCTGGCCCTGGCTTTTCTGTTAGAGAATACATTATCATAGAATAAGGCTGAAGGCATAAAGACCAGTTAGAAAGCTATTATTGTAATTGAATGACTGATTACAATGACTCAACTTGGTTGGTGGCTGTTGAGATTGAGAGAAATGGGACACTTTGAAAGATACGTAAGATACGTAAGATAAGATCAGTAAGCCTTGTGGCTTGGATGTGTGAGTGAGGGATAGAGAATCATAGAGGGCGGCTCTCAAGGGTCCGCTGTGAATACTTGGTTGGATGTGGTAATACCGTTTCATGATCCTGGGTCTGCGGTGTGGGGAAGCGCAGGGTGGAGATGATCAGTAGATTTATAAATAATGAATTTAAGGAGCTAGGAAGACATCCAAGGAGAGAAATCCATTAGGCAGTTGAACATCTAGATCTGGAATAGGAGAGGTATGTGGGTTGAGATATAAATTTTGAAGTCATCAGTGTTTAATAATACAATTGAGACCATAAAAATAGATCAACTCTCCAGGGGGAGATGGTAAATAGAAGAACATTCTCTGGAATGTGCTTTCTGTACACATCATATTAACAAAAGTCTAGTAGGAAGAGTAAAAGCCTGGGCTCTGGAGTCAGGTAGGCCTCGTCTCTCCTACTCGCCAGTGTGTAGCCTCTAAGGTATCTTATTTCTAAGCCTCAGTGTCTTCCTCTGCAATGTGGCAAATGATACACGATGGGTTACTAGGAGAACTAAATGAAATAATACATGTAGAAGGATGTAGAACAGTGTCTGATAGTAGATATTCAAAAATATTTTTAGACCACAGGTAAAAAAACCTGTAGTCAACTTTGTCATTATCATTTATTATTTATACATACTTTTTTTTTTTTTAAAGAGGGAGCACACACAAGAGAGTGAGAGCGAGTGGGGTAGGGGTAGGGGGCAGAGGGAGAGAGAGAATCTTAAGCAGGCTCCGTGCCCAGTGCAGAGCGTGGAGCCTGACACGGTGCTCAATCTCACGACCCTGAGATTGAGACCTGAGCTGAAATCAAGAGTCAGATGCTCAACTGACTGAGCCACCCAGGTGCCCCTAAACATGCTTCTAATAAAATGTGTCATATCTTTAATATTAAAGCAGGGGCACCTGGGTGGCTCAGTTGGTTAAGCGTCTGCCTTCAGCTCAGGTCATGATTCCAGGGTCCTGTGATCAAGCCCCGCATCGGGCTCTCTGCTCAGTGGAGAGTCTGTTTCTTTCCCTCCTTCGGCCCCTCCCCTCGCTAGTGCCCTCTCTCTCAAATAAATAAATAAATAAATAATCTTAAAAAAAAAAATAAAAGCAGTTTCCCCAGATCTTAACATTAATTTTTGGCACAAAAAATCTTTTTAACAGTTGTGTTATAAAAACTGAGAACTTTGGACATATTCTTAATTATAAGTTAGTCCTATAAGAATTTCTTAAGACAATTTTAAAAATGGGAAAGCAGATTTTATTAAGCGAAAACAAGTTTCTACTCAGAAGTCTTAAAACTTAATTTTGTCATGGATTGTGAAGATTGCCACGTGAAGACAATAGCTGAAGTTTTCATTCTATATGTGTATGACTGTCATGGTTGATCTCCGTCTCTAATAAGATAATATGTGATGTATAAAATCACTCTGCTAGCTGAATAAAATGTTAACAACAGAACCTCTTTCTCACCTTTTCAGTCATTTCTTATTCTGCAGAAAAAGTAGCTCTAGCTCCTTGATTATTGTTTTACTTTCTACCCATTGACATGTGATGTTACACATTACCCATTTTTAAAAAAATTAACCAGAAGTAATTTTTGTGATAATGTCTTAAAGCCATCTGTAATTAATAAAAACAATCTTACTGACTTATTTGGAATACCGTGTGCTGCTCTTGACCATCATCATCTCATGACCATCCTGTATCCCTTTGTGTTTTGCATCGTTGTTCCTTTTGCATGGAAGATCACCTGCTATGGATTGCCATGAGTTGAATGAGGATGGAGAGCTGTGGCTGGTTTATGAAGGCTTAAAACAAGCCAACAGGTTATATTTGTCTCCTCAAAATGAAATGTTATTAATTTGTTGTTTTTCTTACTAACAATGGCCTTCTGACTTTAACTTCTGTGTTTCTTCTGCATTAATTGTCTTCCTGGGTGAATTTCAGTCAGCCAAATACCTTCTTAAAAACTTTCTCCAGTAAGGGATGTAATTAAAACTGAAATGGTTGGATAGTGAATATGAGAGTTGCTGCCCATGAGTGAAGGATCTACCCTTCACACACTGAAATTTCCGCATATCTCACTAGGCGTTGGAAAACAAAACAAAACAAACCAAAACAAAACCTTTCAACTAAAGCCCAAACTACAGCGGGGGAGATTAATATCTATTACTTAGTGGTTTCTTGTTTGGAATAATGACCAATCTCAAGGATCTGAGCACCTGCGACAGTGAGCCTACACCCTTGTACACAGTACCATGCTGCCTAACAGCAGTGCTGAGTGCCCGATTTGGCATTCTGTGTGATTATTGTGAAATTCAAATGTGTGAGCCCACAAATCAGGAGGGTCTCTTGCATTGCTGAAGTTCAAAATAATTACCCGAACTCCATACGTTAAATGTGTTTAGGGGAAAGCAAATGAAATTGGAACAGCAACAGCTTTCTGACACAGGCACTCATCTGCTCTCAGGATATTTTTATCTTTAAGATCTCATTAAAATACCATGTTAGGGATTGAATTTTAAAAATACTTAACTCTTTGTTCAAGGGGCTCCTGCTTATTCTGCTTTGTTTGTTCTAGTCACAAGCCATCGTCATTAACTTGGTGGTGTTATCAGTTCACATTCGTTTGAAATTTTATAATCGCTAAAATATTTTTAGTCTGCCGTTAACCGTTTACTTGCCATGGTGTCAGTAACTTTTGCCCAGCAGTTGATAACAAAGGGGATTAGGATAAAAGAACGTCTTTCCTTTCTTCATGTTAGTGAATTCCTAACCATAACTTTGTTTTGTGTTTGGAAAGGGGATGAATATAGTGGTGGGGGTGCGTGGTGAAGGGAGGAGGATGCTGTTTCTCCCTGGTATTCTCGCACCCAGTGCCCTGGTTTGCTTACAGGCACGGCTGATTTGTGTGCTCGCTGAGAGAAGCCGTAACCACTTTATTCGTCCTATGAACATCTATGTTCTAAAACCACATCACGTTCGGATTCTGTTACTGATATGAAAGTTTATGGGGAAGAGAGAAAATGACAAATTTAAAATAATGTATATGAAATTTCAGAATGATCTGTCTGGATTTGGGTAAATCTGTATATATTTCAGAGTCCCACTCTAGCCTTTCTGTCCTCCGGAGGTAAGAGTAGAAAGTAGAAATGGGACCCTGGTCACACCCTCCGCCTGAAATAAGTAACACTGAAATTCGTAAAGGGATAGTTAATCAGATGGGGAGTTTGTAATCTTGCTTGCCCTCTACAGTGCAGTTATTCTGTGGCAAAGGTACTGTCTTTGCCAACTTAAATGCTAGTTTGTAAACGTGGTAAGCCAGATTAAAGGTATTTCTTTTAATTGATTATTTTAGTCATCATTTCTTATAAACTTTTCAAAAGAACCTAAACTTTCCTGTCTCTTAGGGCCTTTGAGAACTGTTATATTTGTAGCATGGTCCACAATTCAGAAAGATACAATTGTGAGGGCGCTTCACTTCTTTCCATTGCTGGCCCTTGTTTGAGCTTCTTGACTTGAACGAAGTCCGAAGTTGCACAAACACTAAAAATTCCCCACTTTTTAGCCTCACACCCAGCCAGCAGAGACTCGCGTGTCATCTCCCTTTCCTACCCGTGTGTGGCTTCTCCTCAGGCTCCTGGAATCCCAGCTGCAGTCCCAGAAGAGGAGCCACGAGAACGAGGCGGAAGCCCTTCGCGGGGAGATCCAGAGCCTGAAGGAGGAGAACAACCGGCAGCAGCAGCTGCTGGCCCAGAACCTGCAGCTGCCCCCAGAGGCCCGCATCGAGGCCAGCCTGCAGCACGAGATCACCAGGCTGACCAACGAGAACTTGGTAAGCAGAGCTGCCGGGGCCATACATCCCGCCACGGGCGGTGCCTGGCCCTGCGGGACCGTCCTAGTTTCTTTTTGATCAAACGCATCTGTTTGGGCTGGGAAAAACTCGCTGCCCGACACTTGATACCCTTCTTCTCCACCAGAGACAGAGTAAGGAATAGGTGATTATGTGGGTAGAAACGAAGAAGGCACGTGCACAGGTTGTGTTTCTGACAGAGGCTCTGGCACGTCTGGGAGGGCCTGGGAGATCTCCCCGCACCGCGTGCTGGGCTTTTGATATCCTTGAGAACTCAGGTGACCTGCTTCCTCCACGTCAGTGGCAGATTCTCTGCCATTTTAAGGAGGTTTGTTCAGTGATGGTCACAATAGAGATTAGGGACAAGCTTTGTGGACCTTTGGTCCCTGGGTCCCGAGGCCCTTCTGCTCCCTCTGCAGCAGACTGGCAGGGGTTGCAGTTACCTTCAGGGAAGGTGGATGGCAGCACCATTGGGGGCTTTCGCTTGATGTCGGCCAGAGCTCCCAGGTCAGGGTGCAGGGACATCAGGATTTAAGTTTATACACTGTTGTTTTTTTTTTTTTTTATACATGATGCTTCTTTTAATGCAGCCAGAAATGATATTTGCTTTTCTCGGAACCAAAATCGATACAGGATGCAGTGACCAATTCATTCCTCAAGGTTTATACACTTTTGATTCTAACAGAAGTGCAGTGAATGAGGAGATTTTTTTTCCCTTGCCAGATTCTGAATGCTGGCCCAGAGTCCAAGTTATTTCTTCTTCCTTTTTTTCTTTCTTTTACAGGAAGTATTTTCTAAAATATTTCTGTCCCAAAATAACTTTTATTACAGATTTGTAAATCTACTTAAGTTTGATAAATACATTTATTTAAATTAAAAGTCATTGAAAAGTTATAATTCCACATGCCTATATAAAATCTATGTTGTAGTGTCAGCCTGGTTTTGAGAAAAGCTATTTAGAACTGGTAGTGAGTTGTTGTTGTTTTTGTTTTTAATTCAGGGTTTTAATGAACTTTAATAAAGTAGTTTGGGTTTTCTCTGAAGATTTAACAGTCTAAATTACTATAATTAACTCCATTAGCGATCACTTACTAGTGTCGTGTCTTCAACCACCTTTTGTATTAATTAGATGCAAAACCCGAAAGTTTTCTTTTCACTCTCTGTGCCTCTGAAGGCAGCTCGCTACATGGGGCTCCATTGTGGAAACAGGAGAAGTACATGAGGACAAGTGTTGGACCCTTTCCAAAGTGACTGAAATATCACTAATTTGTGGGGGGAAAGGTTTTGAATCATGGAATATTTTTGAAATATCATTTTATTACTCAAGTATATTGTTGCTTAAGTTAAACTAACAGTGCTTTACGGCCTAAGAATTGATAAATATACTGAATTATAACAATTGATCGGTGTATAAATTCTGTGCTTATAAATGATTGTTTTAAAATACAAGGCAAAACTGTGAAATTGAGATGCTTCTGGATGGCAAATTCCCAATTGTTTCATTAAGTCAATTAATCATTTCTTTTGCAACCTTGTCTGCAGTATTAATTTTCTTGGCAGTTTTTCATAGCTAATACAAAAGTAAATTAAGCTCTCAAATTCTATGGGGTAGAGTCTAATTCATGAGTTTCTCTGAGTTTTAGAATACCCTCTGCAGGTCAGCTGCTTCCCATACCTCCCCAACTACTAATTCTGGAGAATGGTTTCAAAGTTAAGTATAGGGAATAATGCACTTTTCAAAACTATTATATAGTTTCTCAGTCTTAATTGTGCATTTCTTTAGGAAACACTTGAGCAGAATAGTAAAGCCCAATGGACCCATGCTTAGTATTTTTGGAAACTCTACCCTGCATAACCCACTTACCCACCTACTTCCCAACATAAACACGAAGATGGCCTTTCTTCCTCCACCTGTGAACTTGCTCCACAGGCCTCCCCCATGCTGCCTTGAGGCAAGGAAGACACACAGCTTCTCACCAGCCTTGCCAGCTTCAGGCAAGAGTGCCAACATTGCCCTGATTTTCACTTCCATTTTATTTGCCTTTCTCACCTGTGTCACTGCTACTAGCTGCAGAAAAAGAAAAAAAATGTACAGCAACTTGTGAGGAGATCTAAGGAGCGAAATACCAGCTTTCTTGGAGGAATATGGGCCACTGCTCTGTTTAACCTGCGGTTGATGGCGCCTGAGCCACAGCCTGTTGCCTCTGAGCACATGAAAATATATGTGTATGTGTGTATATCTCTATAGAATTAGAATCCTCTCTCCTGGAAAGATCAGAAGGCAATGGCAGATGACAAATCAGCCCTTTGAGTACATATACTGTCATTATTTGTGTTGTAAAATATTTTTAAATCGATTTTGCTGAGAGGGCACATTCCCCTCAGAGACACGGAGAAAAACAAATATCCGTTGTGCCTGTTTTTTCAGTATTTTGAGGAATTATATGCAGATGATCCTAAGAAGTTTCAGTCCTCTCGGATTTCACTTTACAAACGGATGATTGTATGTAAACGCAGAGTGCATTTCTGTTTTCCCCCTCGCTACCTCTAGCCTCTCTTACTGAAGAGCACACTGCTGCCCACCCCTCCTCAGGAATCTCTTCAAACACTTTCATGAGACCCGTTTCTCCCCACAGCAGTCTTGTAGCCAGTGGTGTCACCTCTGTCGGTGTCCTGCGTCCGTTGTCATGTTGGGTTTGTTATTAACACTAGGCTTACAGTGTGATGGAAGCAAAATGGGATTTGAAAAATAAAGTCAAATACCAGAAGCACAACTGAACCCTCTGAAATGTTAGCGCCTGTTAACATTTGGATCACTACCTTTGGATCAGTGGTCTAGTATCTAAATCTGCGCTGTCTGGACTGGAAAGTGAATGACTATTTGTGTTTGTAGATGCTTTCCTTCACCACAGCCTGAATAAAGACCACACATAGATAGCACTGACCAACTTCTCTCCTAAGCTTCGAGTCTGCTGTTACCCACTTTCTTCTTATTTATTGATCTCTTAACATTTCCTGTGATTCGAGAATTCTTGATTAAATAGCCAGTCATCACGGACTTTTTTTTACCCTCTCCCCTTGAATGTACTGTTTGTTGTTTTTTTTTTTTCTTTTTTTGCATATATAGCATTTGGAATTGGCCCCTTTTTCCTCTATAAGCAAAATTACATCACCTGTGAAATTTTATGGGTGTGTTATGCTACCTGCCACTTGAACATAGGTCATCAGATCACTCTTTATCCTTTCTCTGTGTTTAGTTTTTCAAGTTTCCTTTTAGTTCCCCAAACCTCTTATATTATAGGATTCATGTTGACATCTCCAAAGGGTGAGTCTCCCACACGGGTGTCAGTCAAAAGGCCTGACCTAAGCTCAGCCATCCTTAAAACTTCCACAGAACTTTTTGAGCATCTATCAAAATTTATTTTGCCTCCTCCCCCTTGAGAGAAAGCATTCCACGGAAAAAGCAGTACGTTTTACGAGCATTTAATTGTTTTACCCACTGGAAAAGACTCCCCAGTGAGCCTGCTATCCATCACGCTGTAAAGGATTTACTGCAGTGTGTATTTTTAACATTTGGCTTTTATTGTAGCTGCATTTTCATGCCTGCCAATTTTAGCCAGGTGGTGGCTCCACCAGCGAGCTTTTCTGGAGCTTTTATGTAAAACTAACAGTGTTGTGCTTGTGATTTTGTGTCTGCATTCCCTCTGTGAATTTTAGAAGGCCCATTTTGATCTTTCTGTTATATTTCTCATTTTAATCTTTAGGATCTGATGGAACAACTTGAAAAACAAGATAAGACTGTTCGGAAACTGAAAAAACAACTGAAAGTGTTTGCCAAAAAAATTGGTGAACTAGAAGGTATTTCAACATGTTTTTATAACAATTACCAAATCTTGATTTTATTGTCTGTACCAGTGGTCTAGCATTTTGCATGTGAATATTATGATAATAACAAAAATGACTTTCAGCAAACTTGACCTCTGTGGAGTGGAAATTTCCATTGCTAAGGAGGGAAAAATGTTCTTTGCGAAGAGAGAGAATTCACTCAACAAGCATCTAATGACTATCGTCTCTGTGCTAGGCGCTGAGCTTGGCAGTATAACACAGAGGTTAAGCACATGGATTCTGGAACCAAACTTCTTGGCTTCAACTCCCAGCTCTTCTATTAGTCATCTGATATTGGTCAAGTTACTGAAACTTCTGTTTCCCCACTTGTTAAATGGGACTGATTAATGTCGAATGGTGTTTACCTGACAGTTTGTAAGGATGAAATGAATGAATGTGTGTAATGTATTTAGTGTATTTCCTGACACACAGTAAGTGCTATATACAACTTAACTATTATTATAATTACAGTTAGTATTAAGGATACTATGATGAGCAAGACAAAGTCTGTGTCCTCAAAGAATCTAATGGAGAAAAAAAGAGAAACAAGAAAAAATGAATTATGATTATAAAGAAATAAAATTTTTTTAACATTTTATGATTTATATATAATGATGGGAAAACACCTTGAAAAAATGATCAAATATCAGTTGTTATTATATACAAATGAATCTCGTCTTTTGGATTAGTGTGTTTGTTCCTTCCCCAAGTATTTACCTCGGTGCCGGGGATATAGCAGTGAATGGAGATAAAGCCAGCTTTCAAGCTTACTCCAACAACATTCTCATTATTCAAGAGACTTAGAGACCCTTTTTGGAATTTGGAATTGCCTTCAACCTGTGCAGTTTTGACCAAAAAGGATGCCGTGCGGTCTGACTACCCACCTTTTCTCTCAGTGTCACTCAGAGTAGTTTGGAATGTTCAGAAGAGTCTCCCATGTTAACTCTGCGTGGTTTTCATTCTTCCAACATGCCAGGTCTGTCATAACTGTCCTTTCTGTTTGGTCTTCCTGCTTCTCTTGCTCAAGTCCTGCTCATCCTTTGGGACCAGAGTCATATGTCACGTTCTCAGGAGCAGTCTCTCCTGATCACCCAAGCAGGCTTGATGGCTCTGGCTTCTGTGTACCACAATGGCTCACATTTTTTGTGGTTTTCACTGTCCCATTTTTAGTAATTTTTCTGTTTGAATCACTGGATTTCTCAATGGACATGAGCTTCCTGAGCATAGGGACCACCTCTTATTTCCCCTTGTTTTCACAGCACCTAGGAGCACCTAGCATAGTGTCTGATCTATCATAATCATTCCTTAAATGTTTGTTGAATGAGTAAGTAAGTTCCAAAAATATTTAGAATGGCAACATAGATGTTTACTTTGAAAAGGATAGTACTCTCTTGGATGTACAAATGCTGAAATATTTGTTTAGAAATCAGATAGGTTACTTCGCAGTCATAATTTATTTATAAACCTTTAGTATTTCATGACTCATACATAACACTAAAATTTTGAACCTCCAAATCACACATACATGGGCTATAATGTCTGTCGACAAAACTTTAAAAAATCCTTATTCAGAGAACCTTTCTGCTCTTAACCCTGCTCTAATTATATCATGAGATGATAATTAGACAACAGAGTGCCTGAAAGAACTGATTTTAAGGATATTAATTAGTAAATTATTTTTTTAAACTTCTAATGCTTTATTTGCAATACGTTAGTAAAATTTGGTAAATAGTAAAGCCACCTCTTATTTTAAGTTTTTATTGAGCTTTCTTTAATATGTATATTTTAATTGAGATAGGTTACAATATTTCAAGATGTCAGCGATTTTAAGCCATTATCAATCAGAAATTAATCTCATTGGTTAAACTATCTTGCCGGCTGTGTTCTCGAACCTATAAGTAGCATTTGAGAAGGCACTTCATAGGTTAAAACAAAAAGACACCATATTCTTAAGAAAAGTCGTATTTCAAATTAAATGATATATATCCAAATAAAATGAAATAGATATATGTGACTTGGGCTCGTGCTGAGTCCTCCTCCTCCAAATTAGAGACTAAAGGTAACAAGCTCGGGTCACCTGGATGGCTCAGCCTGCCTTCATTGGGTCATGATGCAAGAGTCCTGGGATCGAGCCCACCATCGGGCTCCGTGCTCAACGGGGAGCCTGCTTCTCCCTCTGCCACTCCCCCTGCTTGTGCTCTCTCTGTCAAATAAATAAAATATTTAAATTAAATAAAATAAATAAAATAAAGGTAACAAGCTCTTCTAACACTTTTCTCTTACTATTTCCATATCCTCCATTATACAGAAAAAAACAGGGAACTTTGTATAACAAAGCACCTTTTAAAAACTAAAAGTTCTCTTATATCTTTCTCTAAATATAACATACTTACATTCTTCTGGTTTAAAATAGCAAGATTCTTGCCTCCTCCTATAGGCTACCCTTAATTAAGGAGACTTTTTTAAAAAGAAACCAATGAAGCCCTTTTTTAAAACGCCAACATACATCATTTTTAGCAGAAGTTACAAAGCGAAATGGAGGGTGTTTCAAAATTTGATCTGCTTTGTGCTATATTTTAACCCAGGAGTGGGTGTTGCATCTCAACTTTCAAAGAGTCAGGGAATTTAGACCTAAAAGAATTCTAGAAATCAGTTAATTATTTCGTGGGAGTAAAAAACAGAGGCCCAGAAACCATCAGTGACTGCCAAAGTCTCAGCCAGGAAGTAGCCAAACTGGAAGTAGAGCCCATGCCCTCAAGGATCACTGACTTCTCTCCTTCGTGTCATAGTTTCCAACATAACCTCTTGACTTACAGGAATTTAGTCGACTGTCTCTATTAAACCTGGAATTAAGATCTTTCTGGTTCCAAAGTGAGGAAAAATAAGTTTTTAAAAAGTTGTCCAACTTCAAGTTTCAGGAATATTTTCCCCTCAAGTATAAAGAATCCAGAAAATGAAAATAGGGATTGCTTCCGGTCTTTCTAGAAGAAAGCATGTATTAGACAGAACATTGGACCAAATGATCCCCAAGGTCTTATGAGTTTTTGAAAACTGAGATGTGGTCCTGGCTTCTTTCTTTCAGGCCTTATATTAACCTGATGCTGCATACATAAAGGCTGACATTTTATTTTAATTAGTATATGGCTTGCTACATAAATCAAGGTCGTGTTGAGCTGACATCTGTATTTTATCTATGAATTTTTGTGACGACTCACCTCTCTAAGGAGAATTCAAAGGCAGAGAGAAATTTTTTTTTTTCAGAGAGAAAATTTTAATGAAAGTATGGCAAATTTTGTCTCTGACATTTTTATGTAGAACCAAAAATATCTTGGTTAGAGATTTTGCAAAAAGAAAGTGAAGCTTTCTTTTAAAAAGTGAAATCTCCTAGTAAAAATATTTACCATATTTCATAAATTCTGAGGTACTCAAATTTTTACATTTTAATATTTCAAATTAGGTTGCATCTTTCAAAAACTCTTGATGGGTTGCAGTTTAACTGGCAGTATTTTTCCTTCTCTAGTGTTCTGTAAAATAATGGTATCTCTCATCAGTGGATGAAATCAGTAGGCTTAAAACGTTCTCTTGGGGTTAGATAGAGTCCAAATACGTACCTTTATTGGTAAACATAGTATGTTGAATCTGTTTCCCCTCAGTTTCCCCTCAGGGAATTGTTTCTGTGGCTCAGAGCGACTAGTACCACAGATGGCAGTGACTTTACTCTCTTGTACTTGACAATTGGCAGGCGCTACCTTGGGCTGATTCTGAGACCCCCGTGCTGTTGTGTTTAAACCGACTCCAGAAGTAATCCGTGTAACACTAAATGGCTTGAATCTCCTGTCTCCTGTATAGAGACGTACATTTTACCATGCATACAAAGCACTAGATGCCACAGCCCTGACTTGTCCAGTCACAATATGGTCACTCTTTAGATAATACTGGTGACGGACGGTGGTGATTTTCCATGCTGATAATCCTGGTGTGTGATGCTGCAGCCTGAGGTGGATGAGGGTGTCACTAGGCTGGCTCTCGGCCACATAAGCAAGAACACTGGCAGGTATTGGTGTTCTCCGTGATAACCTTGTCCTGTGGAACCGGCTTCCCAGAACTAACACAAGAAATTGCCCAGAGCGACAGGAAGTACTACTGATACCTTGGAGAATCAGCAACAAGTTAAACATTCTAATGCTTCTGATCTGCATTGTGTTTGTTTGACAACAGATTCAACTCAGTCTATCCCTAAATAGATTTCTTAACTGCCCTTCCCTGTAGATGAAAGAATAAACAATCCTGCTTATTAGCATATATTTCCACAAACACTGTCATAACTCTGTGTTCCCTTCCCTCCCCTTGCATTTCCCATTTACTTCTCAATTTTGCAATGAAATTTGAGACCTTTTTCTTTTACTCCTTCGCATAACCCTTCTCGAGCACTTACCGTTAACAATAGTGACCATTTTTATCGTCTGAAAGGGCCGTTAACCAGTAGTTGTACTTTAACGGTTACAACTTCATGGTAAGACTTCTAGCATTTGACTAAAAACAAACAAGCAAAAAACAGAATAATATTTAGGAAATCATATTAAATAGAAGTGTTTTATCTGCTCGTGATTTCTTTGGGAATGAAGGGTAGCAGAGGAAAGCTAGGTCTTTGCCTTATGAGGCTTGTGTGAAAAATGATACAGTTCACATCAACTAGTGCAAAGAAATACCATTCTTGATGTGGTTTGAATTGATTGCAAGGATACATTTAAAGTAAATGTTCTTTTTCTTTAATGACTGGATTCATAGAGCTAAACGTGAGAGGGAATCTTTGATAATCTTGCTGTCTCTTTGTAGAATACTGGGTTTTTTTCCCTTCTTTGACTTAAAGTCTAAATATCTTTAACCATTATGATGGTACTGATGAGTTAACCAAAAAGTTAAACCACTTACTTTGGGGACATTTAGTCTTACTAGAAAGTAAACTTAATTACCAAAAAAAAAAGTCTTTGATGTTGATAATAGCCAAGTATTAGTGGCTGTTAGAGTGACATTACTGTATAATTTTGCCTTCTATCCACCTAATTTTAGCAGAAAAGAGTATTTAAAGAGGAAATAATTAAGTGGCAAATATGGCAAGTTTCTGTTGTTATAGAGTTCATTTAAAATTACTGGAATGTGGAACCCTTATATCTTTTCTACCTGGAAAACATTTTCTTTTTGTTTCTCATCAAGTGGGCCAGATGGAGAACATATCACCAGGACAGATCATTGATGAACCCATCCGTCCAGTCAACATTCCCAGGAAAGAAAAGGATTTCCAAGGAATGCTGGAATACAAGAAGGAGGATGAGCAAAAGCTTGTTAAGAACCTGATTTTGGGCAAGTATTTTCTGCATTGGATAGAAGGTCTTTCTGGTACATGTGTCAGTGGCGGAAAAGGCTAGTCGCTAATTTTTTTAAATATTCAACACTGGTTAATTGCGTCGTCATTGCACACTGTGCATTATCCTGTTGGAGTAACGTCCTGACCGTGTCATGCCTTATCAGTCAAACTGCGGGGAGACTTGCCTAGGATCCACCTATAAGGATCCTTTGAGGCCAGGCCTTCTTAGCTCTGGCTACGGATTAGAATATCTGGGGAAGCTTTTGAGAACTATTGCTGTATCGTCCCTACATAGACTCATTACATCAGAATCTCTAGAGGGAAGAGCCTGGCCATGTCAAGTATATATAAATATATATAGATATATATTTTTTAAAGATTTTATTTATGTATTTGACAGAGAGAGACACAGAGAGAGAGGGAACACAAGCAGGGGGAGTGGGAGAGGGAGAAGCAGGCTTCCCACCGAGCAGGGAGCCTGATGCAGGGCTCGATCCAGGACCCCGGGATCATGACCTAAGCCGAAGGCAGATGCTTAACGACTGAGCCACCAAGGCGCCCCCAAATATATATTTTTTAATCTTGGAACACTGCATCAAAAACTAATGGTGTATTTTATGGTGACTAACATAACACAATAAAAAAAAAATCTCTCAGAGGATTCAGAAGTGTAGCCACAGTTGAATGGCACAGTTCTGGGCCATTTCACTTCCTGAGTTTCATTTTTTTCCTTGCTTCCTTTCACAACTAAATATATCAAGAGCAGCCCTTTGGTAATAGGGAAGAAACAAAAGAATTAAGGGAAAGATTCCAGCCGTGGAAGGAGAAGACTGGACAAATGAAATGGACATGGAAGAAACATTTTAGAGCAGTTTTGGGTTAAGCTTGTGCATAAGCCCATTGGTTCTGCAAGAAGACTCTTTAAGGGAGGGTGGCAGTCGGGAGTGCACACAGCCTGAAAGTTGTGAACTAAAAAGGAAAAACCTCTCTGTTCAGCCTTTGCATAGCATTCCTCGTGGCAGGTGTGGGCTGACAGCAATGTGATTGGCAGTTATGCCTGATTTAATGTTCCTGGGGTTCATGGCTTTAAGCCCAGTATTATATATAGGTGCAGAGGCATTGAAGTTTCAACATGATCTTCATTTAGCAAAAATGTTAAGAAGCCAGTGGTTTTTAAGCATAGAGTTAACAAAGATTCATCAATTCAGTAAACATTTAGTGAGCTGCTACCAAATGCTAAGCATTTTCTAGGTACTGGGTAATGAATAAAGTAATTCATAATCCCTGTTCTCATAGGTCTTACATTGGGGGCTTGGGGAGAATAGAGAAAAAATATACATATTATGGGGTCAAAGATTAAAGAGTAAAGGCAAGTGTACTAGTTTATATGAAGTTGTCAGGAAAGTTCTCTTCCATAAGGTGATCTTTGGACAGAGATCAAAGGAAGTAAGGAAGCAAGCCATACTGATATCTGAGGAAAGAACATTTCAGGCAGAAAATAGTAAGTACATAGGTCCTGGGGTGGGAGCATGCCTGATCTGTTCAGCCAGCAGCGAGGAGACTCGAGTTGAATTAGATAAATGTCTTCTTGCAATTAGGATGAGAGGGAGAAATGTTACTAGAGCACAGCGAGCTGGGGAGGGGGAACAGGGCCGGACCACACAGATCATAGTGAAGATTTTTTATTTTATAAATGACTGAGAAGAGAAGCTACTTGGAAGATTTTCAGAACAAGAGTGGCATTTGTGTATAGAATTACTCTGGTCATTGTGTGAAAAAGGTACTATTGGGGAACAGGGGATGAATCAGGGAGACTAGTCTGGAAGCCTCACCACGGCCCAGGAGAAGATGATGGTGGCCTATTGTAGGGTAGCTAGTAGAGTAAGTTTCTGGATGCGTTTTATAGGTAGAGCCAACAGGATTTATTGTTGGATTAGACATGTGGTGTGAGAAAACAAAGGAGCCAAAGATACTGACAAAGCTTATAACCTGAGAAACCAGAAGTCTGGAACAGCCTCTGTACTGAGATGGGGACAACTCCTAGAAGCGCAGGTTCCACAGGGAATCACTGGTTTCATTCGGGATGGACTCAGTTTGACGTGCGTGAGCAGAGGTGTCAAGAAGGCAGTTGTTACATGAAACTGGAGTTCAAGGGAGAAGTCAGAGCAAGAGGTATAAATTTGGGAGTTCTAAGATTCACATGTCCCCACCCTTAACAATTTCTCCACTTGATGAGCTATTAAAATATACTTTTTTAATAAGACCTCTTAACCCTGAGTGATTGAATTCTTTCACAAGAACTGTGCTTTTATATCTCACAAAGCATTCCTCATGAAGACTTTCAATGTTATATAAGCTTATTTTTCCTCATTTCCTTTCAGAACTGAAGCCACGTGGTGTGGCAGTCAATTTGATTCCAGGGTTACCAGCGTATATCCTGTTCATGTGTGTCCGACATGCTGACTACCTGAATGATGATCAGAAAGTAAGGTCGTTGCTAACATCAACAATTAACAGCATCAAAAAAGTATTAAAGGTCAGTTCATGTTCAACAGAATTCTCCTAGTGAACATTAATGATGACAGAATCTGCACTGAGGTCTCTTCCTTCCTTAGACTGGGGCTAAGTTACCAGATATGAACACTTTCCAGTCTTCAGTGGTAACTTCCACTGTAGGAAACAGTTTTTCTTGCAACATGGCTATATGCCTTCTTGTATAATGGGGCTCAGGTTGAAGAGTAATCAAAATTAATGTGATATAATTGCATTAAATTGCACACAGTAAATCATGTTTCTTCATAAACAGAAATAGTCTGTTTGAGATCTTACAAGTAAATTAAAAATACTTAGTGTGGTCCTTATATATAGGGAGTATGACGCTCTGGTTAAAAAGGTATTAAAGAAGTTCAATACGACATGGGTTGTTCATAAAGAAGATGTCTGATAAAACATTAAAATTTTTCTTCCAAGTTTCCTTCCTATTATTCTCCAGCTCACCCTATAATTTTCCTTGTTACCTGAAATGCCTGGTTCCACGTAAGAAGCAACACACAGATACTAAGCAGAAAGGAAAGACTTGGAAAAGGCAGCAGAATTATGTAATAGAGCAGAAAGCCCTGCCTAACTCAGTAATCACTGAGTCACCTTGCGTAATCCTCCTCTTGCAGCTCTAGAAAAACAGTGAACATCATACTTAACTTTAACTCACGTGTTTTTATGAGGAGCTAAGAGAATGTGCTCCAAGCGCTTTGCCCTCTGATTATCTAACTGAAGTTGGATGATAACTTTTAGGATAGAGATAAGTGGATAGTTAACATGCCTAGTGGATACTCTCAAATCTAAGGTGTCTTTCATACACTATTTTGTTTTAATTGTGGTAAAATACACGAGACATAAAATTTACCACTTAACCATTTTTCAGTGCACAGTTCTGTGGCATTAAGTGTGTTCACATTGTTGTGCAGCCGTTATCACCGCCCATCTCCAGAACTTGTCCATCTTCCCCACCTGAAGCTCTGTCTTCATGAAACACAGCCTCCCTACAGCCCCTGGGAGTGAACCTTTGACAAACGCAGGTTCTCCGTCCCTACTGGGCAGTATTGTATGGAGTTAGCTTTATAGGGGTTACTAAAGCATGGAGCTTCTGAGGTTTTTTTTTTAAAGATTTTATTTATTTATTTATTTGAGAGAGAGAGAGCACGAGAGAGATCATGAGAGGGGAGAAGGTCAGAGGGAGAAGCAGACTCCCCATGGAGCTGGGAGCCCGATGCGGGACTCGATCCCGGGACTCCGGGATCATGACCTAAGCCGAAGGCAGTTGCTTAACCAACTGAGCCACCCAGGCCCTACTTCTGAAGAGTCAACATTTAAAAATTAATGAATGTCTTCTGATATAACTCATTTCTTTTTTGGTGTATTGATGCTATAGTGTATTTAGCCTACAAGCTTTACTGATTTTTAAGTCAACTCCTATAAACACAGCAAAACCGAATCATGTTTTCTCCCTCTCATCCTAATTACATAAAGACATTTATCTAGTTTGAGTATTTATTATACCAAATTGTTTAAAAATTAAAAAAGAGTGGCTACTAACATATAACACACACTTTTGATGGCATTCAAAATTGATGTGAATTTGTCTCCTGTCCCAGTTTTGAACTGAAGTGTATTTGCCTCAAGTCCCTGCTCTGATTTAGCAGCCGGTTGCTTGACAGGAGCCCCGGTCCTGATGCAGAGCCATTCAGCTTCCCCTCTCTCCTCTTCTGCACAGGGCTCCCTCCATCCCATTTCTCAGTCTCTGCTCAGGAGTTGTATCTTACCATTGGCCAGATTTGTAACCTAATCTGGGTTTCAGCACTTCATAGTCTGTGACTCTCCTTTGTGCTTTTAGTCCTTTCTGATCCCCTGAGTAATGCTGAGGGAAGTGAGTTGGGGTAAGCTGTGTTTGATGAATTTTTTTCTGCTGAAAGGGACTGCTAAACTAACATCACCTGAATGGGCATCCTTTTCTAATGGCAAAAAAATAGATGCCAAGCAAAGTAACAACCAACCAACAATAACAGGGTTGAAATTTTCTAGCAATGATGTAAGACTTTACAATTGCAATGTGATTTATTTTTGTAATTATCATGTAACTGAAAGAAGTGGGGCTTCTGGCGTCTGTTCAGTTACTTCCAGGTTGCTATTTCCCTAAGGAAAAGTGAATTTAGCCTTTTTCTCTCTTTCAGAAAAGAGGTGATGATTTCGAAACCGTCTCCTTCTGGCTCTCTAACACATGCCGATTTTTGCACTGTTTGAAGCAGTATAGTGGAGAAGAGGTGAGGAAACCTTGATTACAAAACCAGCATGATGTACTTTCTCAGACCTCTTTAAGGAAAAATTTAAAAGCATGAAACATTTAACCATTTGTTAATTTAAAGATTTTACTTATTTGAGAGAAAGAGAAAGAGAGCAAGTGAGAGAGAGAGAGAGAGAGCATGAGCAGGAGGAGGGCAGAGGGAGGGGGAAAAGCAGTTTACCTGCTGAGCAGGGAGCCCGACTTGGGGCTCCATCCCAGGACCCTGGGATCATGACCTGAGCTGAAGGCAAATGCTTAATCTATTGAGCCATCCAGGCGCCCCCCACCCCGGCTGTTAATTTAGAAATCTGAATTCAGAGGTGGGTTAGAAACTCATAGCTTTGTTTGATGTTCATTGCTTATGAAACAGTGAATTGGAGAGGAGCATAGTTTCTTCCTCTGAGAGTTTGTATTATGAGAAAGCATAGCAGAAATAAAACAAGTATTAGTTAATGAATTGTTACGAGCAATGAAACCTCTTGTCAGTATGTGGAAGTGGGCTTTTCAGGGACTGAGATGAGAAATATTGAACAATTTAAAGAAATTCATCGATTTTGGCTTTCCATAATACATAAAAGGTGATCAAACTGAGGCATATCTCCTTAGATTTGTCCAAAAACCTATACTGCTTTTATTTGCGGTGATATGTTCATCAGATGTTTGATAGACTTCAAAACTATGTAATATATTAATAATTATTCTTTATTAAGATCTACTCAGTATGGATCAGACAGCACTTCCTATACACTCTGTTATTTAATTCTTACAGCATCTCTGTGAGGTAGGAATTACAACCCAGTTTTACGATGAGAAAACTCAGTTTGGTGAAGTTCATCAATTTGCCCAGATCCTCTTATTTAGAACCAGAGCCGGGGGTTCTGGGGCCACAGGCCTCTGCAGCCTGTGCCTCTACCCACTGCCATCCGTGCCTTCCATTTTTTGCCAGGAGGGCAGGCGGAGAAGCTGACCAGTAGTGTTTTCTGGGCACCCAGAGGCTAGGACAGAGAGCTGTCCTGGCAAATGATGGAAAGCATAAATATAAGTAAGATGCAGTCCCTGAGAAGGTGGGACAGACAGACTAGAGTTCCTCTGAGGGGCCCTTAGCTGCCCTATCAGTCCCCACTTCTAGACCGTGTTGTCAGGTAGTCTGTAGGGAGGCAGATGCTTGACTTCGGGTGGAATCCATCAAGCAGGCAATGTCTGACAAAAGTACCTGCCTATATAGTTGGTTTTCCATTTTAACTAATACCACCAAAAAATTCCATTCTAAGCTTGGATTGAAAATCATGTATGGTTACCATGAAATACAATGAAGGGAAATTTTTATTTATTCACCGATCTCAGTAGAAATTGGTCTGTTTAAAAAGATTATGTATGACCTTCAGGTGCAGTATTTATAAATAGGACTTCTATTTAACAGAAGTTAAGAGATTAGTGCTTTAGATAATTCTGTGTTTGGCAGTAAACGTGCTGCGTCATAAGTGAAAACACTCATTAGTTTGTTTTTTTCAAATTAAGTTCCCCCATCTTGTTTCACTGACATGGCCATTGGAAAGGCTTAACGGCTAGCTTGCCAAGTTTAGATATTCAAAAGCTAATAAGAAGTGGAAGGGGGATACGATGGAAACAAACACACAGAGCATTTGAGAATGACTGGTGGCATTCAAGAGCGGAACAGAAGGAAACTCTTCAGAGGGAGGACAGCAGGGAAATCTGATCAAACCAAAGATTTAGGAGAGGCATTTTATTTCACAGGTGTCAGTAACTTTGCTTTCTGGTTCTAGGGCTTTATGAAACACAACACATCTCGCCAGAATGAACACTGCCTCACCAATTTTGACCTGGCTGAGTACCGGCAGGTGCTAAGTGACTTGGCTATCCAGATCTACCAGCAGCTCGTGCGGGTGTTAGAGAACATCCTTCAGCCCATGATCGGTAAGGCGAGGGCAGGGTTGCTGTCGAGATCTGTCTGGCCCAGCAGCCACACTTGTTTGGAGGCGTATCTTCATACAAAGCACATAAAGTAGTAAGACTCAGTCCTGAAATTAGCTGAGGAATCCCAGAACCCCAGCCCTGACTAATTGGGCTACATCAAAATCACTGCTTCCACATGATTGCAACGGCAGTATCTAGTCAATCTCCCCACTGGGTGGTGCCTCTCCCTTGAGACTGGGTTCTGCTCTATACCCAGCAATATACCACATACCTTGTCCAGTTTTCAAAAACACTTTAAACTTTGGTCTAGGAAACTGCTACACAGGGCGTCCTTGGGGTCCACCTAAAACAAAGGAGGCTGGGGAGAGTTTGCACTTTGCCTATTAGGCTACAGTCAAAGGGCTGGAGGGCACCATGGCAACAAGAATAGGTTTCGTCTATGGTGAGCTATACATCTCAAGGCCCCTATTGAATTGTCAAAGGCAGTTTTGTTTAAAGTAGTGGTCTCGCATTGATAAGTGACTGGGGTGTGCATGATTGTGTTTCTATATATGTGTACTCAACTAGGTATGTGAGTCCATGTACCTCTCTTTATATGCATGTACTCAGTCTGGGTGTGTATTTATGTACTGTACTACCTATATTGCTTTGGAATGTGTAGCACATATGAAGTAGGAATTAGGAGGCATATATAAATTGCAGGCTGCTCATTTTGAATGAACTGAATTAAATTTGTTTTAAGTTATCAAACTCTTTAAGCAAACTGTCAGCAGCTTTTTTTTTTTTTAAGGATTTTATTTATTTATTTGACAGAGGGAGATAGAGTGAGAGAGCACAAGCAGGGGGAGGGGCAGAGGGAGAGGGAGAAGTAGGCTCCCCACGGAACATGGAGCCCCATGTGGGACTCGATCTCCGGACCCTGGGATCATGACCTGAGCTGAAGGCAGACACTTAACTGCCAGAGCCACCCAGGCGCCCCTATCAGCAGCTTCTTAAGGCTACTCCCAGCTACCCTTTCTTTCCCCACACGTGTGTTTTCCACATTTCCACAACTTCATCATTGCCCTTAGTATTCTGTCTTCCATCGCACACCCACAGTTAACCAAGCAGAAACAGAAAAGGCTGAGGAAGCCATGGGAGATGGCAGTGAGTTCCTCAGGGGACAACATCAGGGGTCAGTTCTTCAGTTGTCCCCTAACAGTTGTGTGTTCAAAGCAATGTAGGTTAGCTCAAATGTAAGAGGCGACACAGATGCAAATAAGGCAACTTCAGCCAGTATTTCTTCTACTTTTGCCTATTTTTATTGGCTAACCAGAAAGCTTACCTCTGAGATGTCCCACTTTAAACCACCACCCCCATCTCCCAGGGATTTGATAACAACTGCCAATGTTTCGTGTCAGTGTGAGGTTCTGTGGAAGCTGTGGTTAGCACTGTGAGCTATAAAATGACTGAGAGATATAAAAATGAATCAGGAGCGGCGCCTGCTCTCAAGGGGTGGTCATCCCACAACCATCCTAGAGGAGGCCTAAGCCAAACACGGCGAGGGCACAGTAGAGGGAGCAGCAATGCCCCAGATTTGAGAAAACCAAGTCGTAGGAGGCTGACGCTAACCTGAGGCCTCCTTGCTACTGTGGGAAGCTCAGGGCAAGGATGGGCCCAGTTTTCCAGCCCCACACAACCATGCCCTCCCAAGGCTTCTCCACAACCTCTGCCCAGTCTCCTGCTGTTCTTGCTACTTGGTTTGCCTGTGGGGCTCAGATATCTTTGGGGGATCTCTTCTCCTCTCCCTAACTGCTGTGTCTTTCTCAAAAACCCTTCCAAGGTATCACAAGCTTGGGAGCCTGGGTGGCTCAATCGGTTATCTGCCTTCGGCTCAGATCACGATCCCAGGGGCCTGGGATCGAGTCCCATGTTCAGGTTCCTTGTTCAGTGGGGAGCCTGGTTCTCCCTCTGCCATTCCCCCCGCTTGTGCTCTCTGGCTCTCTCTCTTTGTCAAATAAATAAACCTTTAAAAAAAAAATCACAAGCTTGTGCTAGTACAAGACGGCTGCTTTGTATTTTAGAAAATTAGAAAATGCACCATTAAGATTTCTTAATGTCATGGTAAATTTTTGCATTTAAGAATTATTCCTTCATTAAAGTTTAAAATCTGGAAGCCCTTTTCCCGAAGGTTCTTTTCCCTCTCTTGATACTCAGATCATTTTCCTAAATCGAATGTGTGAGAGTACATGTGTGCACGTATGAGCAGGCATGTATGCACGTGAAACAGGCGTCTTCTAACACGTGAACTCCTCCTGCAGTCTCCGGCATGCTGGAGCACGAAACCATTCAGGGCGTGTCTGGCGTGAAGCCCACCGGGCTTAGAAAGCGAACCTCCAGCATCGCAGACGAGGGCACCTACACCCTGGACTCCATTCTCCGGCAGCTCAACTCCTTCCACTCGGTCCTGTGTCAGCACGGCATGGACCCTGAACTCATCAAGCAGGTGGTCAAGCAGATGTTCTACATCGTGGGAGCCGTCACCCTGAACAACCTCCTCCTGCGCAAGGACATGTGCTCCTGGAGTAAAGGCATGCAGATCAGGTGAGCAGAGGCCACACCTGCCCCGTTGTCTGGCCGGGGTGCCGGGGCCTGTGGCTTGTTGGTGGTCAGTGCACCTACGCCTGCTGCCACCTGCCTTGCAGCCAGAGACGACACACAGGGAGCTGTCTCTTCTGGCCCGGCTGGACCGCTCCACTTTCATGCATGACTGCTCCGAACTGTGCCTTCCAACAGGTTCTCCTCTCCACTAGCTGGGAACCCTGCTCCCCCGGGACACTGACTTGTTGGGGGGAATGGAGAGATGATAAAAAATACTTTGAGTTGAGATAGCCGCTTCCTCACTTTTTGCGTGTGTTTTAATTGTATATAACAAAATATCGAATTCTTTATAATGAAGATTTCTAATGTTTGATTTCCCTTAGAAATTTATTTTGACAAAACACCTTTTTGTACCATGGCAGCAAGAGCATGTCTAATAGATCTCTAGCTGGAAACATGCCCCTCTATCTTTTAAGAAAGTGTGAACTCAGTTTTATGCCCAGCTACCCCTCAGCATAACCCATTATCATAATAGAATTGATTTTTTTGCAAATAGTTTATTTTATTTTTTTTAGATTTTTTTTTTTTTAAGATTTTATTTATTTATTTGACAGAGAGAGAGAGATCACAAGCAGGGGGAGAGGCAGAGGAAGAGGGAGAAGCAGGCTCCCTGCAGAGTGGGGAAGCTGATATGGGACTCGATCCCAGGACTCCGGGATCATGACCTGAGCTGAAGGCAGTGGCTTAACGAACTGAGTCACCCAGGCGCCCCATTTTTTTTTTAAAGATTTTATTTATTTATTTGAGAGCTAGAGAGACCTAGCTAGAGATAGAGCATGAGTAGGGGGAGCAGCAGAGGAAGAGGGAAAAGCAGGCTCCCTGCTGAGTAGGGAACCCAACTCGGGGTTTGATCCCAGGACCCTGAGATCATGACCTGAGCCGAAGACAGATGCTTAACCAACTGAGCCAATCAGGCGCCCCAGTAAATCATTTATTTTAAAACAGAATAGTCACCAAGAGAGGAAAAAAGGATCTCTCCTACATAAGTCTTTAGTTAATCTCAGGAAACCATAGCATTCTTTTCAAATTTTCCATTCTGACACACATCTCTTGTAGTTAACATTAGGAAGATAATGCCTTCATTCAGGTAGAAGAATTTGTTTGTCTTTAAGCTTTGTTTATGTATTTCTCTATACATGTGGAGCACTGTTGTAATATCACACTGCCTCCTATTTGCCTGACCGCAAAGTTCTGATCATGTGTCCATTTGGCATGTTAGGAGAACCACTGTCACTTGGTTGACCACTTCTTGAAACCTCAGCATCTGTGTAATGTCTACATCACTTGCCACATCTGGGGTCTCTGTCTCTTCCAGTGCTCCCCCCGCCCCAACTTACCTTCTCTCCTTCCATCCCTGGGCTTCCATAGGCCTCTACTCCATCAACCAGGCTCTTCCCTAAAGAGGGCTGCAGCACAAGCTCTGTGTGGGAGCATCTTATTTTTCGTGACTACGTTGGAGTTTGACTGAAGGAGGAAAGGGTACTCGAAGGTTATCAGTTCTCTCCTCTGACTTGTAAAAGAAGCTAGAAAGCCTTTTCTGATCAGCTGTTCAATAAGGACATGGCCATGTTGAATATTCTGTTTTGTCTTTCAGCAAGTTTTATTTCATAATTTTTGCTGTAATGGCTCTATTTCTACCTTCCATCGAAGTTGATTATATCCTCTAGTCATTTACTCTTATATAATTATAATTATAAACCTCATGGCTATAATAAAATTTTAAGCACGGTTGGTAAGATTTAAGAAAATTGAACAAAAATACTGCCTGTCATTTTAACTGAGATTCCTGACAAAGCCATACATAAAAAATTAAGTCATTTATGACAACATTCAGTAAATTTGCATTCTCTCCCTCTCTCTCTTTTTGGCATAGGTACAATGTCAGTCAACTGGAAGAATGGCTGCGTGACAAGAATCTGATGAATAGCGGGGCTAAGGAAACCCTGGAACCGCTCATTCAGGCTGCTCAGCTCTTGCAAGTGAAAAAGAAGACAGACGATGATGCAGAAGCCATTTGTTCCATGTGCAGTGCTCTAACTACTGCCCAGGTGAAGCGCCTCCCCCTGCTGAGACACTGCAGCAGTCGGCAAGGCTGACACTTAGGGAAGTGAGGAGCGCCCCCGGCCTTTGCTCTTGTCTTTGAGCTGGCTTCATGTGTGTCGGAGAAGGCACTTGAGGACAGTACATATCAAGTACATATCAAGAGCACGAGGCAAGGCATAAGCATAAACAAGCCCCTTTTTCTTTTGCCAGTTATTTCTGTGCTGACTCCTGGGCTTTCTTAATGTTCTTTACGTGTCTCGTAATGTAGACATCTTATCTAGATTATACATAGGATATGTATAGAAAACAGCTGGATAGAAACAAGGGACACTGTTAACATTTGCCACTTGGGTAGACTGAGAGGATTGAGTGGGACACTTTTCCTTTTCATGTTGTGTTCTTTTTGTGTACTTTGGTTGTTTTTCCAAATTTATATTGCTTCTTAAAATATACCAATATTACATTAATACATTCGTATTTTAAAAATTCACATCATAAAGTTAAATATGCCTTTAGACCAGCGCTCTCTCTCCCCTTATCCCAACCCAGCCCTGAGCAGACTTACAAACTATTTTCATAGATTCTTTTATTTTTCCAGATTATAAGCACCCAGTGTGTGTTTGATAACATGCTGAAAATTTTGACCATTTCATTCTCACAGATTGTCAAAGTATTGAATTTGTATACTCCAGTTAATGAGTTTGAAGAAAGAGTCTCTGTATCATTTATTCGTACCATACAGGTAAGATCTCCCAGGCTTTCTTTTTCTGTGATTCACAAACACAGTTTTTTGAATGGAAATTTTACAGTTTATTGAGAGGAAATATGTTTTGTTATTGTGTTATCTCATTTTAACAGTGCATTAACTTTTCGATAACAGCTTATTAGAGAAAGGAAGCGATTTTAAAAAATTCTTTATTAGTTGAGGACTTCTTGGTGGGGGAAAAAGTCTTTATAGATTCAAAGAACTGATGCTCTGTTTGTTGTTTTTTTAATCTCAGATGCGTTTACGAGACAGGAAAGACTCTCCTCAGCTGCTCATGGATGCTAAACACATCTTTCCTGTCACCTTTCCTTTTAACCCATCCTCCCTCGCACTGGAAACCATCCAGATTCCAGCCAGCCTGGGCCTGGGATTCATATCACGGGTCTGAAAGTGATGTGATGTCAAGGCAAACAGGGACAATAAGAACCCATTATTTCCAGTGAGCTACTGAACAGACATTTTTAAAGAGACAGCACTAATTATCTTTCCAACGAGAGGTTATTAACTGGAAATCTCCCTAAATACTTTCATCACCTTGGAAAGAACGATAGGCTTCTTTGTGCACTGTTACCTTAATAGCAACACTCGCCCTGGATCAGTTAGGTATCCCGAGGTACATGCAGATGAATGACAGAAGGAAGGGGGAAAAAAGGTCTCCAGCTGCCAGCATTTACTTTAAATCCTTAGCACTGCATCTGAGTGGTATGGTAAACATGTAAATTCCAGGTATGAGCTGTTGTTAGGAAAGCCCCTACAAAGAGCCTCCCCTGCGTGGACCAGAAGAATTGAAAGAAAAATTGCCGTTGAGTACATATCATATCAGTTCAGGAATCAGTTATGTTGATGTCGTCAAAGTGGATCAAAGAAATAAACTGGCAATATGTCAAGTACTTGGTCAAGTAACTTCCTTCTATGTGTCACTATGATATAGAGATCTTAAGAGAATGTTGGTTTGCCATATAGCATAGAAGTGCATTTGTACTGTAGTTTACTGAGCATTTTAAATTGCTGCTACATACCGTGTTCTTTAATATATAAGCGATATTCTTATAGGCACTACCGCAATAAGCTTCTCTTTTATCAACTCTGTTTACAATTCAATCAGATCAGTTTTAACTGGATTATGTGCAAATATATACAGATTCACCTGCACAAGTAGCAGACACTGGCAAGTCATGTAGAAATATGACAAAATGTTTGACATTTAGGGATAGGATTAGACAAAGTGGCTGTTGTTGATGTCATTATTTATTCAGAATGTATTACACTGATGTGCTCGTTAATTTTCCCTGGGTGGATATCACATCGGGGTACAGTGTTCTGTGAAGTGACTTATTTTTAGTTCCCAGGCCGGATTCCTGCACTGCATATTTTCAATACTGACAGGTTTTCTTTCTTCTTCTTCTTCTTAATTTATTAAGAATTAATCTCAATCACTACCTAGAGAAGATTCAGGTCTTGAAACCTTGATCCTATAAATTATGCAAAAGAAGGTGTATAATAAATACTATGGTTCCATTTTTTTAGGCTTTACAACTTCTATAAATGTTCTCGGTACCACTAGATACTTTAAGGAGCATCACATTAGGAATACTTTAAGACTTATATAAGAAATATAAGAAGATTGCTAAATTTTACAGAGGATATGTTTCAATAAGACCCAGATCCTGTAAGTTTCATTCTGAAGTCCTAGCTAAGCATATTCTCAGTTTTTCCTGGAAATCCTAGACAGAGTCTTTCAGGTTGTGCAAAGAGCAAATTGTTAGCTTTCATTAGAAACTCTGGTTCTGAATTACAAACATAGATTTATACTTAACTGTTAGGTGGTCTATGAAAAATGACATTAAAACGTGCAATATTAATGGAAGTCAGTTTCAAATCATGATAAAGATTGTCATTAAAAGATTAACACTGTCTGTTAACTTATTTGGGCCTCACATTCTTCGTTTATACAGTAAGAGGCTTGGACCCTCCCACATCCGAAGTTTCTCTCCTCTCGGCACTTGGATCGTAGAGAAATGAGGTGCAGTTACTCAGTGAGTTCAACCTTGAATGGAAAGATCAGTGCTTGGTGCCTCTTAATCCTGGGGGATTAATTAAATGTAAAATCACAAGTTGGTGTAGCTATAACCTTTCTCAAATGTACATGATTTACATGCTTTTCGAAAGTGAATTAATTTGGGTAATTTTTACTGAATCATGTACTGCTGTATTCAGGTTGGATACATTTATTTATTTGCAAAGTCAACCAAGAACACTACTGATTCCATCAGGTTCTCTTAGTTTCCCCCAGTTGTCAGTGTGGTTTTCAATGAACAATGAGCTCTTACAACCTTTTAGTTAGTACTGAATGTGCCAGGATACTGACTCATTGCATAGGGGAGATGCTAAAAAAAAAAGAAATGCCACCACAGTGTAGGCTGTCCGCCTCAGACCAGGAAATCCTCCCAGCTTGGTCCCTGTGTCACATGTCCTGTGCACACCCTGAATCTTGTCAGGTCTTCAAAAGCACACTGTAGCTCCTACTGCCATTGCAGCCCTGTATCCTACCCCAGACAGCTCATGGCCTGAAATGTCTCTCTCTTGTCTCCTGCCTTTCTGCTGGAAAGTGCTGGAACCTCCATTCCACACCTGAGCCAGAATCTCTCCTGTTCAGTGATGGTCACACAAAGATTCTACTGTTCCAGGCTCCAGCTTCCTCCAAGGCCTACCCAGGACCCCAGATGGGGATCTGAATTAACTTCTCTTAGCAGCCTAAAGATCTTTAGTCATAACAAGAGTATCTTACAACCAGGGAAACCCAAGACCTGGTAAACGACTCTGCGTGCTACTTTCTGGAGGATGCAACAATAATCTGCTGACTAGGGGTTTCCTTTAGCCCCTCTGAGCACAGCTCACCCTCTCTCCAGTCAACTTTCTCACCCAGCTTCAAACCCACCTTCCCCAGCGCTCCCCCCGCCCATTCCACCGTTCACTCTTTCCCTTCCCTCACCTGAACCGTACATCACATCTGTCGCCTGCTCACCAACTCTGACTGTGTGGAAGGCAGTGAATGGAGTCAGTCCTCAGTTGCCCCCCTGACCTTCCTTCAGGCTGACATTTGTCGTTCTCACTTCTCGGCGGTACATTCCTTAACATCGTCTCTAATTTGCTTTTTCATATTTCCCCTGTGACACACAGTGGGACTTCAGAGAAAGATCTTGAAAGAACACGGTTCTGTCCTAATAGCTCCTTCTCAACAGTCTCCCCACTCACCCTACATACAGACTCAGCTCACATCTTGGAATGCAAGGCTGAAAAATGAGCCATTTTCCTTACAGCTTTTCTTAGGTTCAGACTTCGGTCAGCCGGACCTGAGAGTAACCATAGAGAAGGGGGAAGGTAAGATCCACAAAGCAATTCCTTTGGAAGTTCTGAAAAATCTCCATGTATCTGACACTTCTATCATCAAGTCCAAAAGTACAAAAAGATCTATTCCAAAGCCTACCGAAAGGAAATTTGGGAATTCCAGTCAGTGTGTACAATTTGCTTTGTTGCCTTTGTTTCAGTGGATAATTGAGAGTTGAGTTGGCTCTTTCTGGGTGAGTATGTGTTGTATAGATCAGATCTTTTAGTAACATGTGAGGGCAGCTATGAAAATATGGGAATTTCAGTGTAGCGATTGTTTTAAGAAATTCCTCTCCTGGTAACCCTAGGTAAAAGGGCACCTGACCTATCCTGAGAAATCCTCACACAATATTCCTATGCCCACCTGCCCTCTTCTCTCTCTTTTTCTCCTTCTCTCTCCACCTCCCTCCATCTCTGCCTCTCTCTCTCTCTTTCTCTCTCTCTCACCCACACAGAGTCACTAGAATGTAGAGTTCTCCAGGAGGTATCAAGGATTCTCTGGGGAACTTCCGCTGTTTAGGATGAAACAGAAAGCAACAATGAGTGTGTGAGCATGACATTGTCCTGCTGAAAGTAGTGCAGACCAGGACCTTGCACCTGGCTATGCTTTTCTTAGGCGCACGTCCTCTGTTACCTCATTGTGTCCTCACAGCAGTACTGGAAGGTCGAAAGGGTAGCTACGACCCCGACCATCACTTGCTGATGATAATTGGAGAAAGAGAAGGTTGGTGACTCACTGAGGTCACACCGCCCTCCCGCGGTGCCCCTCTCCTGCCTGCAGCCCCGGCCGTGCAGTGGGCAGGTGGAGGCGGGAGACTGAAAAGTCTCCAGGGGACATTCCGTTTCTCCTCGTACCCGCGGGGTGCCCTGGGTCAGCGAGAGGTGTTCTTTTTTTCTTTTTCTCTTATCAGAATTGGCAACTGGCATATGGGAACCGAGCAAGTGCCACGTCCCAGGTTCTTTGTGCTAACAAGATGAAGTGCGCAGAGCCTGGCGGCTTTCTTCTTGTCCGTTCCCCACTATGCCTAGGTTTGATTTTTATGATGAGTCAGGTCTCCCTCGGAGGGTGCAACACCCTGCGTTTAGGTCTTTAATTAGTAGCAGGCTGTCTCTACCTGCCTGGAAGCCTTGCAAGCCTCCCCAAAGTTAAGAGCTAGGTCACTCTCAACACCCACTCAGAGCTGCACTAGAGCCCCTGGGGGAGCTGTGCAGCCTGCAGCCAAGCCCCCGGGCACCTTCTGAGGCCTGTCCCCGGGCAAGCCATATACAAGTCCGTGTGTCTGAACGTTACCGTGTGTGCATGCTGCCAGCGTGGACTCCGGAGCTAGGAGGTGTGCTCCCTGCATGCGTGTTAGAGAGGCTCTGTGTATTGCTGTGGCCTCCGCTCATGGATAAGTGCGTCGTGATTTCTTCTCAGGCTGTGCTGTGAGGACCGCCTTAACCCCTGCTCCCTTCCCTCCGAGAGCTGCCTTAAGTTCTCTGGAACTTCTCCTCTGTAAGGGACTAACTTACCTGGAGAGGATATCTTGCCGTGTTTCTCAAGGTTTTGTGAAGGTTTGGGTTGGGTGGGGCCTCCAACCACGAATTCCTTTCTCTCCTTCCTGCATGACTCTCCCTCCTGGGACTTTGCCTTCCTGTCTTTTCTGTTCTTTCCAAACAGGTACTAGAACTCAGCACCAGTCTCAGAGCTGGTGAATGTGGGCGGAGAGGGTGGTCCTGAGTTTGGGGGGCTTTGTGTCAGAAGGAAGCAAATGAACATATGGAAGAAATAGCTAAGTTAGCTTCTTGGTAATGGTTAAATGGCATGTTTTCCCCCTGATCTTTTCTTAATACAGGTAAAGGGTACAACTGTAAAACCTTCCATGGACATGCTTTAAAAATTTTTTTAGGAACCCTATACTATATATAAAAGTTTGAATGAAAACAGAGGAGATTTCTGTAAGTTCTAATGCATTGTATTACCCCAAATTAAATCAACCTGGAATTATATACAGTAGATTTCTCAGTAGATCAGGAACCGAAAGGTACTCTGTGAAATAGCTGCCAAGATGCATTTTATACATTTTTTAATTTTCTAATTTGGTGTAGCGAAAAATGTCCATTAGCTTAACTTCATGAGTGTCATTAGCTTCCTAAAATGACTGAAAATGACTAACGTTTCCTTAGTGTTGTGCTACAGCTTGAAATCTTTGAAAGAAACCTGTTTTCGAGTGGAAACTGGTATGTATAGTTCAATGCTTGGTTGGTCAGTACATTTTCATGCATTTTTCAGTCAATAGTTTCAAATATCTTATTGTTACCATATGTTATAAAACTTTAGCCTACATTTCAGGCTCTCTGAATCACTTGAGCCATTTAATATTTTCCAACAAATGGTGACTTTTTCCTTTAAATGTGGATATGTACGTTGTAATTTATGATTGCTGGTTATGTATTTGTTGTGGACTCCTGGAGTAATGTTCACTTTTTTTGCGTTCTTGGAAAATTTAAATTGCTCTACCAATGTTACACAGAAATGAGCTCATCATGACATTTAACATGTTGTATATGAATTGTTAACCCTAATTATTAATTTCCTGTGAAATGGATATGCCATTTAACTACAATGAAACTGAACATTGCAGTTTTTCAAATATTTTTCCTTGTTGGATCTGGAAAAGGAATTCTGTTTTGATCTACATTGAAAAACATGATACAGGTAATCTTTGAAAAGTTCATAGGTAAAATATACATCCATTAGGAAAGAAGCAGAAATACTAAGAAGTGAAAGGCATTATCAACTAACTGGTTTAAACTGAAACCGTCCCAGCATATCTCACGTGGAATTTTAAAAAAATAAGTTAATAATTCACCTCATATCATCAAAAGCCTTTGAAACATGGGTTTTCACCAGTTATCATCTAGTGCTAAGATGAAAACCAAAACAATATCAGATTGACATTTACGCTCTAAATTTGTAGTTGTCTAATGTTGTCCTTAGTAAATGTGCATCATTAATGCTGTATTCTCTTAGCTATTATAGAAAACTGTTCAAATAAAGATATGGAAATAAAGGATTTTTGTTAGTGTCTTATAAATAAACTCACAGCACATGGAACACGAGACGCACACCAACATAGAGCACATTCTGAGCTGTAAAACACACCTTTAATATTTAAGGACAGAAATCATAGTGTCTGCTCTCAGATGACAATAGAATTAAACTAGGTATAAATGACAGAAAAGTAGCTGGAAAATCCCCAGATTTGCAGCTTTAACAACACACTTCTTAAGATTTTTTTTTTTTTTTCATTTATTTGAGAGACAGAGCATGCACACGAGAGAGCATGTGTAGGAGCAGAGAGAGAGAAACAGACTCCCCACTGAGCAGGGAGCTAGACACAGGGCTCAATCCTAGGACCCCAAGACCATGACCTGAGCAAAAGGCAGATAGTTAACTGACTGAGCCACCCAGGTACCCCTTAAACAACATACTTCTAACACATTCAAAGAAGAAATCTCAAGAGAATTCTAAAAAGATTTGAAGTAAATGAAAATGAAAATTTATCAAAATTTGTTGGGTGCAGTGAAAGCAGCGGTTAGAGGGATATTTATAGCATTGAATGCATGCATTAGAAAAGAAGAAAGACCTATAATCAATCATCTAAGCTTCCACTTTAGGAAGCTTAAAAAGGAAGAGAATATTAAATGCAAAGTAAGCAGAAGAAAAAAATATCAAAAGAAATCAAAGACGTTGAGGACAGAAAATCAATAAGAGAAAATGGATGAAACCAAAAGCTAGTTCTTTAAAAATATCAATAGAATTGATAAGCCTCTAGCCAGGTTAACTGATGAAAAAAGAGAGATGACATAGAGTAGATTAGTAGTTGCTTGGGGCTGGGAGGAGTTGGTTTCAG
This sequence comes from Potos flavus, assembly GCA_028534135.1. Taxonomy (NCBI): domain Eukaryota; kingdom Metazoa; phylum Chordata; class Mammalia; order Carnivora; family Procyonidae; genus Potos; species Potos flavus. The sequence continues at coordinate 44,154,370 of CM052896.1, forward strand.
GGAATTGAGAAGATGGAGCAATAACCAAGAGGCATAGAATTTCTTTTGAGATGATGAAACTGTTTTAAAGTTAACTGTGGTGATAGTTTAATCTGTGAATCTACTAAAACCACTGGGTGTATTCTTAAAATAGATGAAGTGTCTGCTATAAGGATTACATCTCAATAAATTTTTATTTTAAGTAGATTTTTGACTTCTGGTATGATAGACTGAGAAGTTCAATAAATTCTCTCCTCAAAAAAAGGACAACTCTGTGTCAAAAACAACAATTTTAAGGCTCTGTAAATTGACCAACATCATACAACAAAAAGGTAGTGTTTATTCATGACAAGCCACTGACCTCTGAGTAAGAACAGCATTTGTCTGACAACATTGCTTGGGGCTGCTCCTGTCATCTTCCTCTCACCCAGCTCAGATAGCCTGGTGATTCTCCCAGAGTCAAGCAAGCTATGAAAACCAGCACCTTTGCCTTTGGAGGGGTTCCCTTGATTTGGAATGGGGTGCAGTAAAACCGTTCACCGAGCAGTAACACTAGTAATCTCAGAACTGTGAGACAGTACATCTCCATTGTTTTAAGCCACCCAGTCTGTTGTACTTTACTACAGCGGCTGTAGGAAAGTAATACAGTATTAATCTCAAGTATCTGTGATGAGTTAAGATGCATATTTTCATCCCCAGAGGAATCACTAAAAAAGTAACTCAAGAAATACAGTTCTTTTCAAAAGGTGGGAATTAAAATGGTGCACACACACACACCCACACACACAGCAAAAAAACAACAATAAAAAACCCACTATCACAAAAAACATAAGGAGAAACAGAAACAAAAGATATGAGCCATATAGAAAATGAAATGACAGTCATAACTCCAATCATATCAACAATTATATTAAATGTGAATGGATTAAACACTTCTATCAGAAGGCAGAGATTGTGAGGGCTATTACAACATACAGAGGGGCTAAGATTTAAAAAACTGACAATATCAAGTATTGATGAGGTTATTAAGCAACTGAAACTTATACACTGTAGAAGTAAATTGATGCAATTTTTAATTTTTTTTAAGATTTTATTTTTAAGTAATCTCTACAACCCAATGTGGGTCTTGAACTTACAACCCCAAGATCAAGAGTCACATGCTCTACCAACTGAACCAGCCAGATGCCCCTAGATATTGCTAGTTTTAAAAAAAATCAGATCAGGTGGTGATTTTTATTTTTAAAAAATAAAATAAATATTTTTTAAAAATTTTACTTAGAAGGGCACCTGGGTGGCTCAGTGGGTTAAAGCCTCTGCCTTCAGCTCAGGTCATGGTCTCAGGGTCCTGGGATTAAGCCCTGCAGCGGGCTCTCTGCTCAGCAGGGAGCCTGCTTCCCCCTCTCTCTCCGCCTTCCTCTCTGCCTAATTGTGATCGATCTCTCTCTCTGTCAAATAAATAAAAATCTTTAAAAAAATTAAAAAAATAAAAGACAAGATTTAAAGATTTTAAATATTTAAAAAAAAAAAAATTTTACTTAGAGAAAAAAGCAGCTAGACCTCTAGACTGGCAGAGGAAGAGGGAGAAACAGAGTCCCCGATAAGCTGGAAGCCCGATGCAGGGGCTCAATCCCAGGACCCTGGGATCATGACCTGAGCCAAAGGCAGATGCTTAACCAACTGAGCCATCCAGGCACCCCTCTCCAAACCACTTTATGTCTTTTCTTTTTCTTTATGTTATTATTTTGGACAAGATGTACACAACATTGAATTCATCATAATCCTCTTTTTGTGGCACCTATCACCGTTGGTCTGTTCCAAGCCCTTAAAAATTTTTTTGGTTCCTCCTTTATAGTCAATCTCATTTCCTTCAACTTCATAGATATTCACTCTGGCATAATTAATGGCGACTTTGTAATTTATCACCTACACTTTTATTTATATACCCTTTTATCCATGAACAATACATAATATTGCAGTTTTTTGCTAGTTCTAAAATATATATAAAGACTTTTGCTATACACCCATTCAACATTGCTTTTTATATCTCTCTGAGTTGATATAAGTAGATCACATCCATTCCTGCTGACAGCTGTAGAGTATTATCTGTATTTACTATTTATTCATCTCCTATTAGTGGATATTGGTGAATATCTCCTTTAATATATAACTGTGTTGTGATGAAGATTTATTTAACTGTCTTGTTCATGACTATGTGATAATTTATCTGCCTAAACCTATTTTCAATAAATATTCTCAGATTGCTGTCTAGAATGGCATATCACTATAGTTCCCACCAGTTGTGTGAGCAAAAAGTTATTTTCTCACATCCTAGGCAGCATTTGATGCTGTTCATCCAAGTATTTTCACTAATCTGATGAGTATAAAGTGGTATCTCCTTGTTTTCATTTATATTTCTCTTGTTACTAATAAGGGTGACATCTCTTTATGTATTAACCAGCCATGAGAGTCTTCCCCTGTGCAAATTGCCTATTGATTTCCTTGCTCAATTTAAAAAATTGGACTTACTGTCCTTTTTAAACCAATTTACAGTAGTTTCATATGTATCTTAGATTAATATTACAGATTTTAATCATTTCTTGGTTGTTTAGGTTGCAAATGTATTTCCCAGGCTGTTGCCTTTCTCTAAGAATAGTGTCACTGAACCAAAATCTTTCCTTTTGATGACCTCAAATTCATCATTTTTTCTCCCTATGATTTTGCTACCTTGTATCTTAAGACATTCTTTCCTAACCTAACATTTAAAAGCTGTTACCCTTCTTTTTTTTTTTTCTTAAGAATATTATGGTTTGGGATGCCTGGGTGGCTCAGTTGGTAAAGCGTCTGCCTTTGGCTCAGGTCATGATCCCAGGGTACTGGGATCGAGTCCTGCATTAGGGCTTCTTGCTCAGCAGAGAGCCTGCTTCTTTCTCTGCCCGATGCTCCCCCTGCTTATGCTCTCTCTCTCTGACAAATAAATAAATAAAATCTTAAAAAAAAAAAAAAGCCCAATTATTAAAAAAAAGAATATTATGGTTTTAGGAGTGCTTGGGTGGCTCAGTAGGTTAAGCATCCGCCTTCGGCTCAGGTCATGATCTCTGGGTCCTGGGATCAAGTCCCATGATCCGCTCCCTGCTCAGCAAGGAATCTGCTTCTCCCTCTCCCTCTGCCTCTGCTCCTCTCCCCACTTGTGGACTCTCTGTCTCTCAAATAAATAAATAAATAAAATCTTAAAAAAAAAAAAAAAGAACATTATGGTTTTACCCTTAAGTTTTGATCATGAATCTATCTGGAGGTTTGTTCCCCCCCCTCCTCCCCGATACAGCATTTGCCATTGATTTGCTTCCTCCACCACACGCACACAATGGGCCCATCTATTAAGTAATCTTTTCTTTCACACTCTGATCCTTAAGGCCTCTGGTGGACTCCCTTCTGTCCCGCTATTCATTTCTCCATTCCCATGCCAGTATCATACTGTTTTAATGATGATGGCTTTGTGATATTCCTTAATATGTAGTAGGGCAAATCTCACCTGTTTGGTTTTTGTTTTGAAGATTATCTTGGTTCTACATAAATTTTATTCCATATAAAATATAGAATCATGATACAATTTTCCAAAAGTCCTCCTAGGATTTTTATTCCAATTACATTAGGCTTATACATTATATTATTAATCTGGATAGAATTGACACCTGTACAATATTAAATATTCCCATCCATGAAAATGGCATTTACCCCCCCTTGGATTCTTTTATGTCCTTGTAGAGAAATTTAAACATTTTCTCCACAAAGGCCAAGTGCATTTTTGTCAGTGTAATCTCTGGACACTTTATATGTTCATTGATGCTGTAAATGTCTTATTTTCCATCTTACTTTCTATCGTATTTTCTGAATGATAATTGCTCACATAAAGGAAAATTACTCATTTTTATATTTGATTTTGAATATGGTCACCTGGCTGAACTCTCTTACAAGTTCTAATAATTTGTTGCCTCTCTTGGACTCTCTGTGGCAATGATCATATCCTCTGCGCCTTCCTGGAAACACGCTGCAAACTAAGGAAGCCAAAACTCGGACGGGGAGCGCCTCAGAACACACCTATTTCCTGCCACTGAGAGCCAGGGAACCCAGGCTGGGCGGACGGCTCAGCACCCCCGCCAGGTGGACCCACTTGACCGCGCAGCGCGGGCCGGGAGGAGGCTCGCTCGCTGCCCGCAGCCCCCGCCCCAGCCAATCGCGGCGCGGACCCGCCAGGCTGGCCGGGAAGGACCAATCCGCACCTTCTCTCCTCCCGAGGCCGCTACCCCGGGGGGAAGGTGAGTAGGCGGCCGCTGCAAAACTGCCCCGGCAAGATGGCCCAGCGCTGATTTACGCGCCGGCCGCGCTGACGGTCACTCGCCCCCCGGGCCTCGGAGCCTCCTGCCCGGCCCCCGAGCCTCGCACCTTCACGGCCCTCGAGCTGCCCTGGCCTGTCTCGCCCATGGCGGTGGCCGCGCTGTACACGCAGGTACCTAAGGGCGGGCCCGCGGGAGGGAAGATGGCCCGGCGCTCATGCTGACTGTACCTGGCTCCCAGGCCACTCCTGTGCACCTGGCGCGCCCGCCACAGGGAAGCGCCCCGGAGGGCCTGGGGAACGGCGGCACCACACAGTCGCTCTCCGAGGGCTCTGGGCCCTGGCCGCGGGGCAAGCGCCCCCCGGGGAGCCTGGGTCCTCTCGGGATGGGAAGACCGAGTGCTAGGGGCTGCCTTCCCCGACCAGAGCTTCCCGGCGCCCAGAGGTCGCGCCTCCTGCCTGCCGCGCCTCTCCTCCCCCTCCTCCGAGCCACAGGTGGAATCAGAGTTGCCCACGGGGACATAGAAATCTCAGACCCGGCCGATTAATAGTATCCATAATCTTCCTGACCCTCCTCGGAGCCCCCAAACAAGAAGCTTAGGACCGCAGTATTCAGGATGCTTTCTAGAATTCCTGGGTCTTCAGAAACGCCTGCGCGTGCATTTAAGTTCATCTCATGTCCGAAGTGGCAGCTGCCTGGGCGTGGGAGGCAAGCTTCACCTGTAGACGTTGAGGGCTTCTGTGAATCCAGGGGTCCCAGACCCTTCACCTCACACACGTTGCTTTACAATTTATAAAGCACCTTTCATATACACCCTGATTCTGGGAGTCACATTAGAGCATTTCTTGGAAACCATCCTTCCCCAGGGCTGAGGGCTCCACCCGTTATAGAGAAAGATAGCATTCTGGCATCCAGAACCTCCTGGGATGAGCTTGGCTAATTATTTGGATAAAAAATAATTTTGAAACTTTTGGCTCTTTTGAAAAAAACAAAAACAAAAAACATTTGAATAGCCATAAAGTCAGATCCTTTCACACCCCAGTGGAGTAAAATCTATGGTTGCTAACATTCAGATGGCTGAGACCAGAATCTATCCATTTCCCTCTGACACATGCCTTCGGTTTATATTTAAAAAGACACTTTGCTATAGATACAAACAGTAGTTATAAATAATTGTTTCAATGGTTTAAGCAAACTTTTTTCTTCTACTTTGCTGAATTAGTAAGACAAGTACAAATCATCCAGACATTACTGTGCCCTCTAACACATTTCCATTAACTAGAGTTCTAAGTGGGTGCCGTTTGAACCTCCACTATTCCAGAGTAGTTTACTGCTGAGCATGTGAGCCATCAAATATCCAGCAGGGCTTCTGAGGTCTTCAACTTACTGGAGGTAAAAGAATATTTTGGAAGAAAGCAATGCTTGGAAGATACTTTGGAGTACAGAAAACTGTTGATGATTAACCTATTTTAGGTAACATTTTTTCAGAAGCAAAAATACACAGGTGTAAGCTTCTGTATCATCAAGTGCCTTACACCACAAACATTTTAAATACCAACTAGGTAGCAGGCATAATGTAGGAAAACTGATATGGAAGAGTTTTCTAGAAAAGAGCTTGGATGGACAGAGAATCTGAGAATCCCAGAGCCAGAAGGAGCCTTGATGGCCATCCCTTCTCACTTTGTGTCCAGATAGGCACCTTTGTCCTGCTTTAAAATGTTGTGTGGCTTAGACTGTGCAGAGAAGCAGCACTTCTGGGACATAAAGGTGGCCAAGGCTCCCCAGACACGAAGGTTGACTTAGGCCAATCCTGTGTGCTGGTCTCCATCTGAACCCCATTTTTGCACCCAGCGGCTAATAGTGACGCTGCAGCAGGGTGACGGGGAGGGGATGGCTGACGTGGGTGACAGCCATACCACCCATGATCAGCAGGCTACCCCGTTCACTCACTTCACACTTCACGCTGTTACCTGCCTGCCCCCTGTCGAATCTCCCTTCCTGCGTATGCCTTGAAGATAGGTGTATTAGCTCCCATAAAACATTTGTTTAGCACTTTCTGTATTAAAACATTGTGCTTGGGGGAGGTTAGAAAGATTTTTTTTTAAGTGATAGAAATGAGAAATGTCAAATAATTCAGTCTGCCGATGCCCTGAAGGGATAGAGGAGCCTGCCGGTGATATAGCTGAGAAGGGAGGGTCACGGTGGCCGAAGAGTTAGGTCGGAGCTTTATACTCTGGTGCAGATTTTGAGCGAGGGAAGACAGGACTGGGGCTTTGTTTGAGGAAGTGGGGGATGCCAGCCCTGCCCATGGGACTCAGGGGGCTGAATTCTCAGGTCATCCTAAGTATCGAGGAGAGAATTGGGGCTGCCATATTGGACAGGGTGAATGGAGGTAGAATCCAGAGCACGTGTAGAGGTAAGTGACAATAGGACTGGAGTGGGGCCAGGGAGGGACCAAGGATGACGCAGAGTTCAGGGTCTGGATGATTGAGAGCAGGGGGTGCCGTGGACACACTGAGGCACACCAGGGGGAGGTGATCTTAGGAAGTCAGGAGGCACACTTTGTCCCTGCAGGGCTTGAGGCGATGAAGGGGTTTCCCGGGGCCAGTGCCCTGGGTGGTTAGAGGTTGGTGGGGAGTTTGCACCAGAGTCTTCTACCCTAATGCAGAAATTGAAGCCCAGGCAGTGAGAGCCTTGCCAAGGGAGAGAAGAGAGCCAAGACAGTTCACGGGGGAACAAATTATTCAGAGGGTCCCCGAGATAGAGCCTTGATAAGGAGGAGGAAGGGGGAGAGCTGGCATGGGAGCCACAGGGAGAGAGGTTCTGAGAAAGAGGGGACTCCTGGAAGGAAGTGGTGAGAGTAGCAATTGCTCCCGGAGGAAGTGTAAAATGACCCTTCACTTTCAAAAGCTATTTGGCAGCATGCCTTAGAAATGTTGAGAGCATTTCTCTTTGAGAGAAACCGGTTTGGCCATTCACTTTTCAAACTCTCTGGAAGCCCCTGTCACTCTCAGACTCACTGACCAGCCACAAGCTTCCCCCTTTGTATCTCCCCACTGCTCGGCTCCTCCTCTGCAAACTTCTGCCCGCTGCTATGAACATTGGGGTACATATGGCCCTTCTTTTCACTGCATCTGTGTCTTTGGGGTAAATACCCAGTAATGCAATTGCAGGGTCATAGGGTAGCTCTATTTTTAATTTCTTCAGGAATCTCCACACTGTTTTCCAAAGTGGCTGCACTAACTTGCATTCCCACCAACAGTGTAAGAGGGTTCCCCTTTCTCCACATCCTCTCCACCATTTGTTGTTTACTGTCTTTTTGATTTTGGCCATTCTAACTGGTGCGAGGTGGTATCTCAATGTGGTTTTGATTTGAATCTCCCTGATGGCTAATGATGATGAACAGTTTTTCATGTGTCTGTAAGCCATTTGTATGTCTTCTTTGGAGAAGTGTCTGTTCATGTCTTCTGCCCATTTTTTGACGTGATTATCTGTTTTTTGAGTGTTGAGTTTGAGGAGTTCTTTATAGATCTTGGATATCAGCCCTTTGTCTGTAGTGTCATTTGC
>CM052896.1:44162746-44182341 GCA_028534135.1 Potos flavus
CTTTCATTCATAATTTTATTAATTTGGGTCCTCTCTCTTTATCAATTGCATTTCTATACACTAACAATGAGACAGAAGAAAGAGAAATTAAGGAATTGATCCTATATACAACTGCGCCAAAAACCGTAAGATACCTAGGAGGAGTGCCTCCTGTGAGAAACCTTTACAACCAGCTCTACTATTTGGGCACCTTTCACTTTGACTTGTAAGCACTCATTTTTTTTTTAAGATTTTATTTATTTATTTAACGGAGAGAGAGACACAGCGAGAGAGGGAACACAAGCAGGGGAACAGGGAAAGGGAGAAGCAGGCTTCCTGCCGAGCAGGGAGCCCAAGGCAGGGCTCCATCCTAGGACCCTGGGATCATGACCTGAGCCGAAGGCAGAGGTTCAATGACTGAGTCACCCAGGTGCCCACTCTTTTTTTTTTTTTAAGATTTTAATAATTTATTTGAGAGAGAGAGAGAGAGAGAGAGCATGAGCGGGGGGAGGGATAGAAGCAGAGGGAGAAGCAGATTCCCCACTGAGCAGGGAGCCCCATGTGAGACTTGATCCCAGGACCCTGGGATCATGACCTGAGCCGAAGGCAGATGCTTAACTGACTGAGCCACCCAGGCTCCCAACTTGTAAGTGCTCATTAACTGTGTCTCCCCCATTGACCAAGAGTTTCTAGAGAACAGGGAATGGTGGGGTCTCAATAAGCATTTTGTGTGCATGCATGCATGAGTTTTTCTGCTTTCAGAAAGAGCTGTGAGCATGAAGATGATGATGGTTGTTTTCATCTTGCAGTCATAGAACACTTCTTATGTGCCAGATGCCATGCTCAGAACTTTATATGCCTCCTTTCATCTGAATCAATGATGTTATGTGTAGATGTTGTTATCCCAATTTTACAAATGGCTCAGATTGAGTAAATTGCCTAAAATTACATAGAAGTGGAGGAGGAGGCATGATTAAAAACCTGTGTCTTTAATACCTCCCACTACTGCAACTATGGTTCAGCCACTTTTACCATCTTCCTCCTCTTCTCCCCATTCTCACAGAGGACTCATGGGAAGTCCATCCACTTGATAGCTGTGTATGTGATCTACGTGCGTGGGAGGTTATTTTTTTTCATCTAAGATATTGGTGAAAGTGGTAAATGGGTGGTGAGGCAGAGAGCTCTATGGCATGCCTCTAGAGATCTTTCTTAAATTGTTCTGGCTCACTAATCAGGACTCAGGTTATAACTGGTTTTAGCCACAGATTCACAAATTATATTATCTTTCAGTCATCTCTTTCTCTTGGTTGTGTATGAGGAACTCACAAGACATCTTCAGGGAAGTTGTGCTGGAACTCAGACGTGCAAGGTCAGGAGAAGCAGTTCAAGGTCTCTAAAATAAGGTCAAATTTCAGTTAAATGACTTTCATTTGGCTATTCTAAGAAGCTTTTAGATTTCCCTGTATCATTAACAACTCTGGAAAATTAGATTTATCCATTGTATTATATATGAGTACTTCAAAAGAGTAAAAATATATATATATAAAGACTAAAATACCAAGCTTAGTATTTTTTTTTTTTATTTGACACAGAGAAAGAGCACACACACAAGCAGGGGAAACAGCAGGCAGAGGCAGAGGGAGAAGCAGGCGCCCCCCCAAGCAGGGAGCCCGAGGTGGGACTCAATCCCAGAATCCTGGGATCATGACCTGAGCCGAAGGCAGACACTCAACCAACTGAGACACCCAGGTGCCCCCAAAGCTTAGTCTTTAAGTGGTGCAACTAAACTGGTAATTTGAATTTTTGTTCAATAGATGTTTATGAAGTGCTAGCTATGGGAAAGTCATTGTGTCGGGTTCAGGGTACAAAGACAAGACTCTTGAAGCTTAAGTACTAGTGGAGAAGATGGGAAGCTACCCAGAAACCTGGGGAAGGGGCAGAGAGAGAGCTCTAAAGAGGAAGCATTCAATCCTCTTTGGGGTAGAGGGTTGACAGGGTAAGTGTTGCCAAGGAGAGGAGTTGTGAGCTGAATCTTGACGTCTCAGAGCAGTTTGCTTACTGGCAGCAAGAGGAGGAGTGGCACTGGGGGGTAGAAGGAAGAGAGCCAAGGAAGGGCTTGGAATGTTCTAGAAACTGCTAGTGAATTGGGTGACAGCTGGCAGAGGGTGGACTGAAGAGGGAGGGAAGTCTGAGTAGGAAGATGGGCCAGGACAGTGGCTCCCCACACCAGGCTATTCATCAGAATCGATAAGGGAGGGGGATTCTCAAAACTTTCATCTTGTTGGACCCACCCATGGAAATTCTGATTCAGCTGTGGATGAGGGAATCTGTATGTCCACAGAAACCTGGTGCTCTGCCTGGTTGAGGAAGCCCTCAGCAGACTGTGGCATCTGTCAGGAGAAGATTGGTGGGGGCTGGGTAGGGGGAGCTGATCGATGGCCATGGCAGTGGGGGTGGATGGGACAGACAGATGAGACTTGTTTAAGATGTAGGCTTTCCAGCACCTGAGGTCCATTTGGTTTTTGGGGGTGGAAGGAGGGAAGGGGGCCTCGTACAGTCCCAAGTTTCTGACTAGACGGTCAAGAGAACTGAGGGGGTACATAATGATCATTAGAGCTTGGAATCTGTGAGCATCCGAGGCCATTTAGAGGCTGGCATCTGGAGACCATTGGAAATGTGGTGGAGACCTGTTGAGAGATCTGGGCTGGAGGTCTCAGGCAGACAGGTGCCCGGGCAGTCGCCAAAGCTGTGGGAGTGGAGGACACTCTAGAGAAAGCCTGTCAGGAGGAGGGGCTAGGAAGGACACTGAGAGATAGAGGGGATGCTGGGGAGCCTGGGAAGGGCTTGGAGGGACAAGGGAGGGGGAGGAGAGGGAACATAGTATCGCTGCTCTGGCCTGGTTGACTGAGAATGTGGAGATTCCCTTCAGAGAGCTGCTAGGAAGGAAACTTGTGGTGTTCCCTATTCCACATCAAGTCTTCAAGTCCTTTTTGTGGCCAACAGCTGCAGATGCCTTCAAATAGGCAGGCCACAAGAGAAGATGCCCTCTCCTCTGCCCGGCACGTGGGGTGGGGGATTCAGCGTGTTCCCAAGGACATATCACTTCCCAAGGGTTGTGTTCCTGAAGGCTTCGCCTCATTGTCACCTCCCTTGGCTTGGAAACTGAGGGACACACGGTTTCCCTCCATGGGAGAGTGTTCGCAGGCAGGGCACGGGAGGCAGGCCTCTCTGCTCCGCTGGCCCCACGGCAGGCCTGTCCCTGGCGGACTTGGCAGCGGTCTGAGTCTGGAGGCTCCTGCTGCACAGGAAGGAGTCACACTGGGGAGGTCACATGAGAGCTGGTCACATTGTTTGCACGGCCTGCTGTTTTTCTAAACGCTGCAAAGTGAGCCCTTCCTCCCGTTAAAGCGTTAAAGCCTCTGTGGGTCAGAGAATGTGAGGAAGGAGGGAGGGACCCAGCGGGTGTAACTGACATGGAACTGGGTAAACTTTGTCATGTTTACTTACCAGGCTGGGTTGCAGCCATGGGGCCCTCAATGACTAGCAGCATTGCTTGGCGGAGGCACCAAGCCTGGCAGGTGTAGGCAGCCTGGAGAGTCAGGGGCCATCGAGGCCATTTGTGTTCCTCCACAAGAGAAGCAGACTTTTTGGTTCCAGATGTCCTAATACTGCCTTTCATTTAATACGGCTTTTGGCCAAAATAAGCCAGTGAAACTAATCAGCCTGTGTACTCTCAAGTAGATGGTTGCAGGTGAGAGTTCAAGATTCTTTTCTTTCTTTCTTTTTTAAAATATTTTTATTTATTTGAGAGACACAGTGAGTGGGAGGAGGGGCAGAGGGAGAGGGAGAAGAACGCTCCCTGCTGAGCCCGAGGGGGGACATGATCCCAGGACCTGGAGATCATGACCTGGGCCGAAGGCAGATGCTTAACCGACTGAGCCACCTAAGCGTCCTGAGAGTTTGAGATTCTTTTCAAAGCCAGACTCATTAAATGAACAAGTAGTTCAAAGTAGGACTTGCAGGCTCTGGCTCCAGGGAGTCCTGGCTTTGGTGACTTTGTGTGGTGTTTAGTGAATTACAGACCTCCCTGGGCTTAGGTTTTGGGGTCAGTAAAACAAAAGGCTTGGATTGGCTCAGTGACTTTAACATTACTTCTCAGAACTCCCGGCTTCCGTGGGAGGACGCCGGGGACGTCAGCTGTGGCCCCCAGCTCAGAGCCTCCTCAGAATGCCTCCACTATTCCTGTCTCACGTAGGAGGCTGCCCCCATTTCATTTGAAGTGAGCCCTCTGTGGCTTTAAAAAGAACTTTGACCAACAACTTGGAGTAGATGATCTCCCAGGACCCTTTCCATTCTAAAATTCTCTAGTGGTTGGGGCGCCTGGGTGCCTCAGTCGATTGAGTGTCCAACTCTTGATCTCAGCTCAGGTCTTGATCTCAGGGTTGTGAGTTCGAGCCCTGCGTCGGGCTCCATGCTTGGCTTGGAGTGTACTTAAAAAAATAATACAATGAAATAAAATTCTGTAGTGGCCAACTCTCGATGCATTGGGATATTCCATTAATGATTTCACTTATGAGGTTAGCAATGTTTTTGATAGCAGACCTGAGGTAGGAAGTGGTAATGCATGGCAAGAAGTATGTGTGGAGGGAGGGTGGGTGTGCCTGTGTGTTTATGAAGCTTCTGTCCACCTGTTTGCGTGGACACGTGTACCTAAGTGTGTATCATTGCCCTTCAGGTCATTCTTCCATTTTCTCTGTCTCTGTGCCTGAAATCTTACCCATCCCATGACTCATTTCAGCAAGCTCCTCCAAGCTCCCACCTAGCTGTCAAGAATTAAAGCAACCCAAATAAATCAGGGACTCATGACTGGTACCCAGCCAACGAGATATATATGTATTTCTTTGCTTAAATAAGTCAATCTATGTTAACTAATAGGTAAATAGATGTGCTCCTAATCAGCTTTGTCCCAGTCTAGTACTGGCATTCTGAAATTTATCTTATATTTTTCTTTATTTCTTCCAACATCATATAAGCATGCAGTAAAGTCGAAACGACTTTATGGGGAACATCTGTCCTACTTAGATTCTACCGTGAACATTTCACCATGTTTGTTATATGTCTATCCATCTTTCTTTCTTTTTTTTTTTTTTAAAGATTTATTTATTTATTTATTTGACAGAGAGAGAGAGATCACAGGCAGGCAGAGAGGCAGGCAGAGAGAGAGGGGAAAGCAGGCTCCCTGCTGAGCAGAGAGCCCGATGCGGGGCTCGATCCCAGGACCCTGAGATCATGACCTGAGCCGAAGGCAGAGGCTTTAACCCACTGAGCCACCCAGGCGCCCCTCTATCCATCTTTCTGTCCTTCTATCCAGCCCTCAGACCATCTTATTTTTTGAAGCATTTTAGAGTAAATTGCATACATCAACACATGTCCTCCTAAATATATTAGTGTGTCTATTGTTAAGAGTTTCGTATTTGTTTAGTTCTTTGTGTAAGATTTTCAAACAATGAAACACCAGTCTTACGTCTGTGTTCTGTGACGTTTGAAAAGTGCTTACCACCTGGGGAACCCAAACCCCACCAAGGTATAGAATGTTGCCGTCACCCCCAGAACATCCCCTTGAGAGCCTTCCCACTCACTTCCCAGCCCCACCTGCCCCCAGAGGCAATACTGTTCTGATTCTACCCCTCTTACATTAGTTTTACCTGTCCTAGCACTTTAAAGGGGTTCCTACAGAAAGTACCCACTCGTGGAATGCTTCTCTTTGGCTCTGCCTCATGGTTTGGAGATTTGTTCACATTCTTGCTTGTATCAGCACTTGATTCTCTTTGTTGGTAAGTAGTATTCCATTGTATGAATATACCACAGTTTCATTTGTCTTTTAATTCATTCTCATATTAATGGGCATCTCGTTTGTTTCCAGTTTTTGGCCATTATGAATAAAGTTACTATGATGACTCTTGTACAAGTCTTTTTGTGGATGTGTATTTTGATATTTGCCTTTAAAGATTATTTATTCTGAATATAAAAGTAAAATATCTAAATTGTAAAAGATATATAGAACCATACTGAGGAAAATCAAAATGTCATAATTTTATCGCCCGGAATCTTTTTGTAACTCAAGACTCCTGAAGGTACAATCTTTCAACACGAAGGAGTATTTCTGCACGCTCAGAAGGCACGGGTAGACCAGTGGCCCGAGGAGCAGAGGGATGCCAATACGCACATTTGCTCCTGCGGCTCTGGGTCAGAGGCGGGCTAGGTTAGCAGGAGGACCATGGTGACTGAGAGCAAACGCCTTTCCTTCTTGGCAACCCAGCGCATACACACAATAGATGTTTAGCAAGTGTCAGTGGAATGAACGAATGGATGAATGGATAAACAGCCCTGCAGGACAGTGTAAGACGTGGGGTCTGGGAGGAGGAGCAAGAATAGTCCGTGCGTGTTGCTGACAGGAGGAGAGGAATTAACCGTGGGCCCTGTGACAGACGTGGCAGCCCCCTTGTCTCTGTCTTGGGCAGCATTCAGGTGCCACTGGTGAGTTGTGGGAGTGAGCCCGTCCCCTTCCTGCGTGCGAGTGTGAGTACTAGACACGCAGGTCGGTCTGCTAGGGCTGCCTTACAGTAGCCTGTGGCCTGGGTGCTTAAACGCAGATGCTTATGTTCTCACGGTTACGGAGCCTGGGAAGTCCGAGGCTGCAGACAGCTGCCTTCTCCATGCGTATGCACGTGGGCTTTTTAGGTGCAGGTGGAGAGAGAGTGCGGTGTGAGCTCTCTGGCGTCTCTTCCTACAAGGACACTAATCCCATCAGATCAGGGCCTACTGACCGCATTTAACCTTCATTACCACTTAAAGACCGTATCTCCAAATTCAGTCGCATCGGAGATTAGGGCTTCAACATATGAATTTGAGGGGGCGGGTAGAGACATAATTCAGTGCATAGCAATGAGGCTCTGCCTAAAGACTTGTATACCAACACTGAGTCAGGTGGCGCAGTTGCCTGTTGGGAGTGGAGCTCAGCAGCCACATCTGGCCTTCCACGTTTCCCACAGTGGGAATCCTTGGCTACCGACCAGTGGGGTAAGACTGAAGTAACACTGCTCTAGCAGTACTTCCATAGCATCTGGCAGAGTGCTTTCAACCACACAGTTAAATTATTAACCTTCCAGCAAATGTGAAGCAGATATTGTACCCATTTTATGGATGAGAAAAATGAGGCACAGGAAGTTAAGTGTCTGGCCCAGAGCCACACAGCCCATCAGTGGTGAACCAAATCCCTCTGTTTCAACTCTCGTAGACACACTCAGATCTTCCCATGAAGGGACTCATGATTTCCTTTCTAGTCCCAGGCTTTCAGTTTTCAAAGTATATTTAGGAAGCTTTGGGAATTCCGTTCCCCATAAAAATGAAGCAGCTAGGTCTGGTGCCTCACAGACACACTGAAGGTTACCTCATAAGCAAAAGTTAGGTAAAAGTATTCCTGACGAAGGAACAGACTGAGCAGACAGAAAGAAATTTCCCTGAGTCTAATTATCTCATGATCTGTGTTTTTGTTTTCAAAGTTCTGAAATTAAGGCTGTTTTATTCTGTTGGTCAGTACAACAGGGTATGGATTCCTGATCCTGAAGAAGTTTGGAAGTCTGCTGAAATAGCAAAAGACTACAGAGTTGGTGACAAAGTCCTGAGACTGTTGCTGGAGGATGGAACGGTGAGGGTCCTTGCTTGCCGTGGCTGCCACAACGTATAAAGGGGTAACTGGGCCATGTGTGGAGGGTGACATATGGTCCCGTGGGAGTGGCCAGCTGGTGCCGTGGATCCACTCCTGTTTGTGCCGCATGCCCAACATTGCCCTAATGAAAGCATCAAGGGCCCTGTGTCACCAGAGCCTCTCTCTGGAGTGAGACACAGGAAACAGGTCTCTGTCCTATGCTGCATCCCCAGGGATCCAGCATGGTGGGGAGATGCTGAAAAGTGATCTGCCATTTTGGTTTTATGGGTCTCAGCATAGAGCCTGGGCAAAGATGAGAAACTTGGAGGGAGGTGGTCCGAGCCCAAGGCAAAGACTGATAGAGAGAAACATCACAATGGGAAGAGAAAGAGAAATAGAGGAGAGAGATAGAAAATAGGGAGAGGGAGGGGTGGGAGGACAACAAAAGGGGGTAAAGTCCGTCCATGGGTGGTAGAAACAGGCAAGCACTGGGACCTCCAGGGGGTTGTGTGGCGAGGTGATTGGGGAAGCGACGGGAGGTGGGACAGGAACGGAATGCCCAGCTTTGTGTGACATTGTGAGGAGCCTGTCCGTACTGGTGTGGCCGGATCTCGTCAGCGGTGGCTCCTGTGCTCCGGGGGACCTGTGGGCACGTCCTCCCACAGGTCGGATATGTCTTTTGATTGTCAGCTCCAGCAGATTTTACCATGACTTTAAGTATCTATCATAAGTTGTCCTTTGCCCCCATAGCTGTAACGACATCCCACTAGATCCATGGCTAGGGTGACCTTACTTTTTAGCTTCAAGTCCCTGGATGCAGAGCTGGACAAAGGATTCGTGTTCCATCTGGATATTAGAGTTGGTGCAGGGACTGTCATATGAATATTAAAATGCTGGAAATTTTGAGTCATGCACAAGGTCTCTGTAGAGACAGGACACAATATTTACAATCAGACTATCGTGGATTTGGGAGTTGTTTCCTGAGGTCCTGGGAAGGGATATGAGCATGTGAGCATAGTGGTTAAGGGCACTCCCTCAAGAACCGTTCTATGGACTCAAAGCCTGCCACGGCCACCTTCTAAGTCTATAACCATGAGCCCTTGGGTTTCTTCATATGCAAATTGGAGTTCCTAACAGCATGGCAGTGACAGGTTAGCTGAAGATCAAATGAGATGATGTGTGTGTGTGTGTGTGTGTGTGTGTGCACGCACACGCACGTGCAGACTCAACAGAGACTAGAGGGAGGATGCCGTGCTCGCATGGAGCCTGCCCTTTCCCACCAGCGGCTCTTTGCAGCCTTGTTGAGCACGTCCCAGGCACGGTCCAGGTTCTCATTAGGGAGCGTGTGGCTCTGGGAGGGCAAATCTCACAACTGCAGCTGCCGTGGCCACTTGCTGCTTTAGTCATATCAGCAGGGCTTCAGGTAGCGACATTCCTGGCTCTGAACGCAAACCCAGGAGAGACAGGTAAGAGGGCAGGCAGCCAGACTGCTCCTTAGCTTAACCCTTCTTCTCTTCCATGAGGAACAAAGTCTGTTTTGTGCCTCCGACTGTTCATCTAATGTTCTCTACATTCTGCCCTTCCCCCAAAGACTCTCCTTTTTTTCTCTGTGTGTGTGTGTCTCTCTCTCTCTCTCTCTCTCTCTCACACACACACACACACACACACACGCAGCAGCTGAACTTGGAAATGAGGTTATTGATTTAAAATGATAACAGAAAAACTCAGAGAAAGAAAAATCATATGTGAGCAGCATTTTTCTTGATTTTATTCTCAGAGTAAAAATGTGTGGATTAAGAATATTCTACTTGACCTTTATCTTCCATCGCTCACAAAAATTAACTCAACATGAATTAAAGATCTAAATGTAAAAAAAAAAAAAAAAGATCTAAATGTAAGACCTGAAACCACAACTCTCCTAGAAGAGAACATCGGAATAAAGCCCCTTGACATGAGTCTTGGTGATGTTTTTTGATTTGACACCTAAAGCACAAACAACAAAATAAAAATATAAGCAGGTGTGACTACATCAAACTAAAAAACTTCTGCCCAGCAAAAGAAACTATCCACAAAGTGAAAAGACAACCTGCAGAAGGGGAAAAAAATATTTCCAAACGGTATATCTGATAAGGGGGTATTATCCAAAATATACTCATATGTGGAATTTAAGAAACAAAACAGATGAACATAGGGGAAGGGAAGGAAAATAAAATGGAAATTGAGAGGGAGGCAAATCATAAGAAACTCTTAACTACAGGAAACAAACTGAGGGTGGCTGGAGGGGAGTGATGGGGGGGATGAGGTAACTGGAGGATGGGCATTAAGAAGGGCACGTGATGTGATGAGCACTGGGTGTTGTATGCAACTGATGAATCACCGAACTCTACCCTGAAACTAATATAAAAATTTTTTTAAGTTTTAAAAAATAAAAATCAATGTTGCTGAAAAAAAAAGAATTCTTAAAACTCAATAGCAGAAAAACCCAACCCAAACCAAACAAAAAACAACTAAAAATGGGCAAAGGACCTAAAGAGACATTTTTCTGAAGAAGACATACAGATGGCCAACAGACACATGGAAAGGGGCTCGACATGAGTAGTCATTAGGGAAATGCAAATCAAAACCACCATCTGTATATTCTCGTGCCTACTAGAATGGCCATCATCAGAAGGACAGATAGTAACAAATGTTGTGTGGATGTGGAGAAAAGGAAACCCTGGGCCCTGTTGGTGGGATTCTAAATTGTACAGTCACTATGGACTCAGGCTTCAGGGCCAACCAGATCCGTACGAACTGTGTGAGCTTGGACAAGGAGCTTCACCTCCCTGAAGCTGCCTCCTCAGCTGTTAATTAGGGTGGACATGCCCTCCTTGGAAGGCAGTGTCGAGGAGCGCTGAATACTTGGCAGAGGGTCTGCACGGTGGGCACTTGCGAGGGGGCGGCCAGGTCATCGTGCGGAGCTGGTTCAGGACCAGGAATGGAAAGGAAGGCAGCCTAGGAACGTGGAAGGGAAACAAGCCTGCTGGGGGATCTTGCTCAAGTCACTTCCCCAGGCTGTGAGGTGAAGTGAAGAAGGTTACAGCAGGTGTTCATCATGGACACCACGAGGCTTTCCAAACTCTCCTTCATTCTGCTCAGGCAGCGACTGTCAGAATACTGGGTGAAATCCAGTGGAGGAGAGACCATCCCCAGCAAGTTACTCAGCCTTACTCAGCACAGGGCCGAGGATGACAGCAACAGGCAGCCTTCAGCTCTAGATGCACCCGGGTCCTCCCAGAGAGAGACTGTCACCCACATGGGCTCCTTCAGACACGTCTCACCAGCCAGCAGGACCCTGTTTTCAAGCAAAACGTTCATGGTGCTCAGCATCTAACCTACATACAAGTGGACCCCTCCCCCGTGGTAGAGTTGGGGCTGGCGTGTCCAGGTCCCTGCCCATGTAGCTTCCCTGTCATCTCTCACTGAGCCTTCCGTGAGGTCTTGTAGCTCCACCCAGTCCTTCCACAGATGAGAGAAGGGTCCAGAACAGGTGCGTGACTTGCCCTAGGGCACACAGCTGATACCCTGGTCCCTTTGCTCCCATTTCCCAAGAGTCAGTCATGGAGATGGTTTTCTCTTTGCCCTACAGAAGTTTGTTTTTCAGAGTGTCCGGGATCACTCCAAAGGGGGGCGGATAGGACAGAGGATGGGAGTTCAGAAACACCTAGAGTCTTTCATTTCTAGAACTTTAATTTCATCTTTGTCCACAGGAGCTGGATTATTCCGTTGATTCAGAATCTCTGCCTCCGCTTCGGAACCCCGACATCCTCGTGGGCGAGAATGACCTCACGGCCCTCAGCTACCTCCACGAGCCTGCGGTGCTCCACAATCTCAGAGTCCGCTTTGCAGAATCCAAACTCATTTACACCTACAGTGGTAAGGAGGGCGATTCTAAGAGAGCAGAGCTGACCCAGAAACACCGTGCCTGTTGTCTAGGGCGTCCCGAATACATTTTATATCATGTTTACGTTAGAAATGTTGACTTCTGCCAAAATGTACACTAGGACCTAGACATTTGCCCAGATTTTTGTCTAACAAGCACAGACATTTGATCTTCAAGAGTCTGTTGTAAACAGAAGTGATCAGACTCCCAAGAAAAATATAACTGGGTAAAGCTTGTGTTTGAGTTTCTCATTGGATTTAATACATTTATGACCTATTCTGGGCAATGATGTTATCATTATATTTACATTGAGAATTGTAAGAGCTTTCAGTTTTAGGGCATTCCCATCTGTCATCTCCTCCAACCCTGACAGTCGCCCAGATATGTGGGTGGCATCTACAGGGAACTGAGATCCCGAGCGTTACGTGACCTGCCCCAAGTCACGGGCAGGCTTGATAACTGGCAGAGCTGGGCTTGCTAAGAACCTGGAGAAGCAGGTGACAGTAAGACCCCCAGCACTGCACCGGGCATCTTTCCCCAGGAATCATTTTGGTGGCCATGAATCCTTACAAGCAGTTGCCTATCTACGGAGATGCCATCATCCACGCCTACAGCGGGCAGAACATGGGCGATATGGACCCGCATATATTTGCCGTGGCTGAAGAGGCGTACAAGCAGATGGCCAGGTAGCCTCCTGCTGGGCGGGGCTTCCTCCTCCTCTCCCAGCGCCCTGCCCCCGCGTGTGCTGGGCCCTCACCGTGGAGGGGGAACCTCTGACATTGCTCTTGTGAAAGGTGACCATGGTAGAGCAGGCTACGTATAACGTAGTAGCAAATGACTGCCTGTGTAACCTAGCTAGACCAAGTTTCCTGGTTTTTCTTCCTTCCAGGTAGTCAGAAGCCAAAGCTGCCAATCTGGGAATGGCAGGTGCTTCGGTTGCTGTGTGTTTGGTCGGAGGAATATTGATTTCTTCTCCACTGTGAGAAGCTTAAGCTTTTCCCCCGATCCTGGCCCGCAAAATCTTACGATAGAGGAGCATAGATTTTAGATGTAGGAGATTTAGAGTTTTATCCTAATTTTGCCACCTGTGTTTTGTGTGGCCCCATGGAGTTTTCGTTTTGTTATCAAATGTTTATTAAAAGCCTCCCGTGGACCAGGCACCGTGCACACGTTCCCGTACACCATCGTGGGTGCCCTCAGACTGGCCTGTGATGGAGACACCTGGGCAATAAGCTGAGATTTGGGGGTCACCTACCAAGGCCACCAGCAAGCAGAGCCAGGATGTGTGCTCGGGGTTTCTGACTCCACGCATCATTTCTTTTTCCCATAACTCTTCCTCTTTCAGCTTCGATGTCCTCATCTGTAAA
This sequence comes from Potos flavus, assembly GCA_028534135.1. Lineage (NCBI taxonomy): Eukaryota > Metazoa > Chordata > Mammalia > Carnivora > Procyonidae > Potos > Potos flavus. The sequence continues at coordinate 44,175,723 of CM052896.1, forward strand.
GCATGAAGAATAGAAACACTGTCTTATCTTTGTAGACCCTTTTGTGGTTCGCAAAAAAACTTGCCGAGCAGTGATCTCCTTTAAGTCTGGCGACACCCCTGTGAAGTGCGTTGAGCTGCCATCATTGCCGTCATCTCATGAACGCAAACCCGAGGCACAGGGCCTGGACTGCTAGCCATTTACCACATAATCCCGGGCACAGCCTCTGGGCTCCCTCAGCTTTATTGTCTTTATCTGTGAGCCAGACACTCGGAGAGCAACCGCTCACGTCTCACAGCTTATAATCAGGGGGAAAGAATGGTGGCGTGAACAAGGTAGCAGCGTATGGTTTTCTCCCTGCAGAAAATTCTGATGGGCTGATGGGCAGTCTGGGACTAGCATGCCACCTCTACCAGCCGTCAGGGACCCAATGCCTTCCAGATCCGCTGTCCCTGGAGTGAGGCTCTCCTCCTGAGGGCAGGCTAATACTTAGCCGTCTCCTCCATATTCTAGGCGACAGAGTGTCAGAGGGGAGGTGTGTACCCCTCCTGGTTAAGGAGACTTCCTGGAAACCCCACAAAACCCCTCTGCTCACAGCTCATTGGGCAGGACCTACTCCCACGACCATGCCTAATGGCAAGCAAAGCTGGGATATATAGTCTTTCATATGGGCAGCAGTGTGCCCGCTGAAAGCTGGGACATAGTCTCTAACAAGGAAGAAAAGGATGAATGTTGAGTAGAGATTTACCAATTAATGACCAATTACTTTGGTCTCTGCTATAGCAAGATTCCTTCCGATTATAAAACACCCGTGCTTCTGGGATTTGCCCTGGCTCCCTGTAGGTCTCCTGGGCATCTCTGTGATGGAAGTTCATGGCTCACAGCCTGATGGGCCAGGGCTGCTCCTGGGTGTCAGCAGTCTGGGCTCACGGGAGCTATAGGGCTGAGCCAGGGTCAAGATCAAAGAGCCCGTTTTCTCTTGAGGGCTAACTGTAACAGTACTGAACATAAGGTAGGTTTCTGTTGGACTTGCTGAGGCTAAACTGGGAATCAGAAGAGCCTGGCTTTAAGACCCCCTCCCTGTTCTGCCTGGCCATGGGATACTGGGGGGGGGTCTGTCACTCACCTCCTCAGAGGCTTGCTCTTTCGGACAGGAGCTCTATCTCTGAGGTCCTTCCGGTGTTCACAGAGAGGCTGCATGCTCTGTGTCCTGGGTCAAGTCACTTTACCTTTCTGAGCCACTATTGTACTCTTCTGTAAAATGGGTATGTGTGGCATAGGATTTTTTTTAAAGCTTAAATGAGAATCCTTATAAAGTATTCATGGAGTGCCTAGTATATCAGCAATGCTGGATACCTAGAACAGCGTTATAGTAAGCTTCTATCATCATCTTATGATGTGAAAAGTTGAATACATTTTTTAAGGTCTCTGAAATATGTAGGACATGTTGGTTTACTGAGCACATATGTTCCAAGCATATTTTGAATAGTTGCTCTCCAAAATAATGTCTTTAAATGTCTATGTTTATGTGGGGATACACAGAGAGGGTTGACCTGGGCCTGAGACAACTGTCTTCAGAGGCCTGCTCACAAGGTTGGCCCAGGGCTAGCCTGTGGGAGCCTTGGATGTTAGGAAGTTTCCCACCCGGCCTAATCGATGAGAGTGACTCACTGTACCTAGATTGTTTGTGTAAATGATGGAGTTCATGCTGAGCACCTACTCTCCTTCCGAGCGTCTGGAATTTCGGTATGTGCTCGCCTGAGGATGCCTATGTGACCAGCCCATGGTGAAAATCCTGGGGCCTGACTCTCTGAAGAGCTTCCCTGGTGGACAGCACTTCCCATGGGTTGTCATAACTCATGCTGGAGGAATTAAGTGTTTATGCCTGGCTTCGTCTGGATTTGTCCGCCTGTGCCCTTCCTCTTTGCAGATTTACTTTGTATACTAAGTCTTACCTGTGAGTATGGCTAAGTGCTGAGTCCTGTGAGTCCTCCTAGCAGGTCACTGACCAAGGAGTGGTCTGGGGGACCCTCAACTGCTCTGGGACACAGAGCAGGAAACAGTTGTGTGTTCAGCTTGATCACATAGAAAAAGAGACTAGAAGGAAATTCACTGGAATGTTAAAAACGGTTACCTTAGAGCAATGAAACAGTTTGCCTTCTTTCCGCTTGTCTGCATTTTTCTTCCTGAGTATATATTGCCTTTTTAATAGGAAGAAAGGAGCATTTAAAAAATCCTTTTATTTGCTTTAGAAACAATAAAAATCAGTCAATAATTGTAAGTGGGGAGTCAGGTGCCGGAAAGACCGTGTCCGCTCGCTACGCCATGAGGTACTTCGCCACTGTCAGCAAGTCCAGCAGTAACACCCACGTGGAAGACAAGGTTCTGGCGTCAAACCCCATAACTGAGGTATGCAGCCGGCGGGGGTGGGGAGCAGGGTCACAGGGGACTGTGTGTGATGATGGAGAGGTGGGTTGGTTTGTGTAGGTGTTGTCTTGGCTAACTCAAGCCCTCTCCTTTAAAGACCACGGAAGTGAGGGCAGGAAAGTGCACCAACTTTCACGAGCTGATTGGTAAATATTCAGAAATTATTTTGCAAGCCGACTGTTGAACCTTTGGTAGTTTGACATCAGTTATGGTGGGAATATTTGCACCTTACAAATTGGCAAATGCTGCATATCAAGACCCTCCCTCCTCCCCTCCCTGAGAGCTGATCCATCCACACAACGCTAACCAGGGCAGAGGTGTGGGCAAGGCCAGTGAGGGCACTCAGGAGTAAGGAGCCAGCCCTCAAGGGAGAAGGGCCATCTGAAAGGCTCAGGGGATGCCCAAAGGCCAACTCTGGCTGCTTTGCAAAATGGGAAAAGGATTGACTTAGACTTATTTGGAAGCACAGCAAAAAATTAAGACCGTTAGATTCTTAGACCTCCTCTCTCTGTCTTCTCAAATCAAAATTATGAATGAATATTTATCAGACCATGTATTTTGTTTAAACCACTGTGTCAGATAATACAGGGAGTGATGGAAAAGAGTAAGACCCAGTCCCCAGGTCTTAAGACTCCTCTAACATAAACATACTTTAAAGTTAAATGGAAACATAGATCACAATCTAAGATAGCAATAGAAAAATTGTCCAGAGGCACTGCCCAGTGGATAAATTTATGTGATTATTTGTTTAGGATCGATCTCGCCCACTAGATAGATGGTAAGCTCCAGAAAGGCAGGACTCTGTCCACTTGGCTCACTTTTGCCACCCGAGCACATGGCCCATAGGGACTCAGTAAATATGTGTCATCAGAAAGCATGATGACCTCGGCAGGAAGATTAGTTTGTGTGCATGAGAAGGGTACTTCCAATTGGAGAGTGCCCAGGGAGGGGGAAGGGATGGGTAGAGGAGAGACAGCATTCAAGAGTAGAAGTAAAAAGCAAAAGTCTTGCCCAGAGCGAGGAAAGGCTGAGAGAGGGCAGTTTTTTGGTTAACTGGAAGGTCTGAGTAGGGAAGTGTAAGAGATAAGGATAGAAATCAGGTGTGGCTGAGGGACATGTTCTTTGAATTGAGCATCTGTAATATTCAGGGTGTGGATGTGTTGAGGCACTTTCTATTATCTTAGGTCATGCTCCCCGCTCTGCAAGATACATATTATTTCCATACTGCAGATAAAGAAATTGAGCCTTGGAAAGATGAAATAACTTTTCTGGCATTGCACAGATAGCGGAAAAGGAGCCTGGGGCCATGAAACACCAGAACCTGTGCTCTAGCTAATCCTGCCCAATGTCTCAGTAAGAGGGGAGAGCTTTGAATGGCAGGCTGAGGATGTGTCCTGCGAGCTCTGGACTGCTTTCCTCCTCTCCCTTCCCCCACCCCCAACCTCCCTCTGCTAGTCAGACCTTTCTCCAGCATGCAGGGTTGGATTTTATTGAAACTGCTCAAATAGCACTGATGCAAAGATCTTTTTAACATTATTGAGAGGCCTGTGTTTTGTAGGCTGTCGGAAATGCCAAGACCACCCGCAATGACAACAGTAGTCGGTTTGGGAAATACACAGAAATCAGTTTTGATGAGAGAAATCAAATTATAGGAGCCAACATGAGAACTTACCTGCTGGAGAAATCCAGAGTCGTCTTTCAAGTAAGGATACAAAGAGAGTAGTTAAATTTCCTTTTTCCCAACTTTTAAAGTACTGTTAGCACTTACATACCCATTAGACAACCTACGTTGCTCTGTGACTTGAAGAATAGAATTTCCTATCTTTCTTTTGTATTTTGGCTTATTTTTTTTTCTGCTTCTTAAAAACAAAAAATTGACAGATAGATGCAATATCAGTGGCGTGATATGAATCCGCTGAAGGGAAAAATTATGATTTTTAATTTTGGATCCTTAGAGTTTAACAATCAAGTTTATCTTTCCAGAACACAAAAACTTGTTGAAACAGACAAAGCTGTTAGACTGGCTTTCCTAACCAGAAAGGGAATGGGCTTACAGCTAGTGGGGGGAGGTTAAGAAAAAGGCTCTTCTGTCAGTAAAATGGAGAAAATTCCATAGTTTTGGTCCAAGAGAGTAACAGTAAGCCTTGTATTTATTACAGGGAGTTTCTTAAAAATTCCAACTGGTACAAATTACATTATTCTCATTTCACAGGGTGTTTTCATTTAATAACATTTTTGCTGGGGTCCTTATCTGGAAGGTGGTCTTGAGCCAGCAGAGGGGGAACGGGTTGGGTCACAGTGTTATTGACCAGAGGAAAAAAAACGGTAAATGTCGGTGTCCCTGAGAGCAGAATTTTCAATCCAGGTTAGACATTTAAGACCCCTCCATTAAAAACTGCATATTTTTACTTGTAAAGGGCTGGTGTAATTTCAGGACTTTCCTTTGTTTTACAGTCGGAAAATGAACGAAATTACCACATTTTTTATCAGCTTTGTGCATCTGCCCAGCAGTCGGAATTTAAACATCTTAAATTGGGTATGTGGTGGATAATGCATCGATGTGTCTCTCTTTTATGTAGGGGCTTAAATTCCAGGTTGATTTCTTTTTCTTTTTCTTTCTTTCTTTTTTTTTTTTTTTTAGGATTTTCTTTATTTGAGAAAGAGAGAGTAGAGAGAGAGAGAGAGAGAGTGAGCACAAGCAGGGGGAGTGGCAGGCAGAGAGAGAGGGAGAAGCAGACTCCCCACTGAGCAGGGAGCCCCGATGTGGGACTTGATCCCAGGACTCTGGGATCATGACCTGAGTGGAAGGCAGATGCTTAACCGACTGAGCCACCCAGGTACCCCAAGGTTGCTTTCTTCTTATAGTAATATCACTTAAAAAAATATTCTGTCCAAAGACAGATCCTTGGGTTTTGGGGGTAGAATCAATGCATCTAACTAAGGAGATAGATTGAGGGGCAGGGTGGCTCCAGGAGAGGAGACCCTTCAACTCCACGGGTTTTTTCCAAAGCTCATGGGTGATGATGGTCATCTAGCTAGAACCACCTGAATAAGACCTCCTGACCCCTGGGACTTGGTACCGTCAAATCCCTAAACTTTTCTTTATCTAAACATCCTCGGGTGGTTGTTTCCCAATATGTGTGACATATTTCCCTGTCTTCTGAGACAGAGTGTCTCTGTCATCATTTGAGCTTCCTTGATGACTCAAGGTCATTATTGTTTGTAGTTCCAACTAATCATACTGCAGGGACAGAACTCTTTGTCCTGTAGCGCAAACAGTCGGTTCCTGGGCTGTCGCAGCTCTCTTCTCCTGGTTGCTTGTGCTGTGTTGGTAGATAGAATTGTCTGGTGCGTCGTAGTTGAACGCACATACCCCGATCTTGGAGAAGTTGCTTGCACATGTGAAGAAGCTAAAGTTCCTCCGATTCCGTATGAAGAAAACACCCATGGCTGTGTGCCACACAGAATGTGAATAGTGAATTTGGAAGAGCTTTCTGAAGGCTCACCTACTGTTCAAATACTAGCTGTGCGTATGGTTATTCTCTTGATTGTGGTGATGATTCTGTTAGGGTGTACATATATCAAAACTCATCAAAGTCTACATCTTAACCATGGACAGTTTATTCTGTGCTCGGGAATCCTCAGTAAAGCTGTATGGAATAGTGAGATATGGGAACTAAACCCAGGAGCTTTGCGGTCAGACAGGCCCGTGTTCAGATTCTTGCCCAGCCTCGGCTGTGGTGCCTTCAGCAACACACTTCGCTTTTCTCGGCCTCGGCTTCTGCATCTGTCACAGAGAATTCCACAGAATTAATGGAGCGATGTGTGTCAAGTGCTTACTTTAGTGTATTATGTGTGAGCTTCCTGTCTTGCTTCTGATAAACCTGTGTTACAGATTTCTGTGTCACAGACATAACAATCTTTCGGTTGCAGGGAGTGCAGAAGAATTTAACTACACAAGAATGGGAGGCAACACTGTCATCGAGGGCGTGAATGACAGAGCAGACATGGTGGAGACTCGGAAGACCTTCACGCTGCTGGGTAAGTGGCAATACCCTAGGCACCGTGTGGCCATTTTCTCTTTAAAAAACAAAAAAAACAAAATGAAAGGCCGGGATGCCCAGTAGGTGTGTGTTCTGAAGACTCCTAATAAATTCTAATCTTTGGATGAGGCAATCAGAGTATATTTGATGGCCAAGTGGTCAAGACTGGC
>CM052896.1:44182841-44221510 GCA_028534135.1 Potos flavus
CCCCTGGCACCTGGCTTGCCCCACCTGGCCCAGCCTTGCACCCCTGGCCTAGACGTTTGCACCCCCAAAGTTTTGTGGGGAAGTAGAGTAAAACAGTCTACTGCCTCTTGTGGCTATTAGTGGTGTTGGCTGCCCACTGTGCTGTGTGAAGTGGGTGGGGTGGAAAGGGGTTGGGGCCTGCTCCCCTCTCCTTCCCTTGGCGGGCAAAATGCCAGGAATATGAAGGAATCTGCCCTGCTTACTTTCTACGAAGTCTGTTACTTCAAGATGCTAGCCCAGTGAACTCTCCTCTGATGGCCTCTGTCTTGGCCATTAGATCTCACAATTTAGTAGTAAATTATCTATCATCATGTATTTGCCCCAATTTTTTTTCATATGTCATAAGATCGGTCTGTGGCCTTCCAGAGGTCAGTTATTTTCTCTGGGCATCAGTTTCCCCATTTGATTGCTGGGACAGTAATGAAAATACTCAATTATCTATTATCCAATTATCTATATTTCCAATATCTATAGTTCCAATTATCTATTGCTGTTTCCCTAAATCTTAATGGCCTAAAATGATGAATCATTATTATCTTTGGTGATTGTGGGGTGACTGGGCTCAGCTGGATACTTCTCACTTGGGGACTATTCTGTGATGGCGGTGGGGGCCCCATCCTCACCGCAGGCTTCTTTCTCACATGGACTGGTACGGTTAGAAGTACCAGGGGCTGGGCAGGCATCTCTATCTCCACATGGACTTCCTCCCAGCACCCTGGTCTCAGGGTAAACGGACTGCGCCATGTCGTGGCTCCCTTCTCCCAGAGCCAGTTACAGTAGGCTTCGATGGAATCTGTAAGACTTTTTATGAACTAGCCTCAGAAGTAAGGCAGTATCACTACCGCCGTGTGATAATGGTCAAAAACTCAGACTCACACGTAACTCACGGTGAGGGAACTGCACAGGGCATGAACACTGGGAGGGTGGTGCACTGGGGGCCATCTTCGGAGAGGCCCTCCATAGCTCTTAGGGATGTGGTAAGGATTAGGAGATAATGTCTAAAGCAGTTTATGGGGCACCTCGGTGGCTCACTTGGTTGAGCAACTGACTCTTGATTCTCATTCGGGTCATGGTCTCAGGGTCCTAGGATTGAGGCCCGTGTCAGGCTCTGTGCTCAGCAGGAGTGTCTACCTTGGGCTCAAGTCATGATCCCAAGGCCCCTGGGATGGAGTCCTGCATCGGGCTCCCTGGTCCTTGGGGAGCCTGCTTCTTCTTCTCCCTCTGCCTGTTGCTCCCCCTGCTGTGCTCTCTCTTTCTCTCTGTCAAATAAATTACTAGAATCTTTAAAAATAAAGAAAGAAAGAATTCAAGGAGCTTGTGAACCAAAAAGAAAAAAAAAAAAAACCCACAGTAAAAACAAAGGAAGCACAACACATAGAATAAATGAGAGCTGATTTGCTCAGGAACCTAACATGAAATGGTGATTCGGATATGAATTTTTGCATCGCACCTGTAGCAGCGATGGCAAAAGGGGAAACCTAGTGGGCTATTGAATTCACATCTTGTGTCCTTGCTGGTCAAACTGGCAAGAATGACGAACCAGAGGCTTTCTGGGGGCCACTGCACGTTCGTGTCCCGGCTCTCGGCAATGATGGTGCGAGAGTGTCTTGAAAGAATTCAGGTGCTTATCCTACTAGTGATTAAGTCAGGGAAGAAATGCAGTATTCCTAATTTGGACATTTGTTTTTTTAGGTCTCAAGGAGGATTTTCAGATGGATGTTTTTAAGATCCTAGCAGCCATCCTACATCTGGGCAACGTGCAGATCACAGCGGGGAGCCACGAGCGGTCCTCAGTCAGTGTAAGATGCTGCTTTGTTTCCCCTTCCTGTGGTCAGAGGGTCACCAGCAGAGCGTGTCATGGTTACTCTGCTTCTGCATTTTAGCGCCAGGCACATTGGGCCCCTGGGGAGACCAGTTGTCAAGAGCAAGGAAGCAAGGGCTTCCGTGGGTAGCTTTTAAAGACTAAAACTTCTTCCCCTTCAACAGTAGAGCAGGGGAAAATGCATTCTCTCTGTGTCTTTCTTTAATTCAGTAAATTTTTACTAAGTACCTGCTACGTGCCAAGCCCTGTTGCAGGCTTTGGAGAAACTGCAATGAGCAAAACCAAACGAGAAGTTCTTCGTGGGGCTTACGATCCGGGGGTAGAAAGTGGAGGGGAGGAGACACGATCACCAGTTATAGGCTCTGGCAGCTGGTGATGGCCATGAGCAAGGAAAAGGAAGCAGAGTCCAGGGTGCAGAGGGGCCGTGCCTTTTGTGTAGAGCATTCAGACAAAGCCTTGCAGGTACGGTGGCAATGGGCAGAGGCCTGAAGAGGAGAAAGTGAATTGTGCCTGTATTGGGGGAAAGAACATTCAAGGTAGAGGGGACAGCAAGTGCAGAGGCCCTCAGGCCAGAGCTGTTATTTGACAAATCATGGGGGGAAAAAGTATATCCAAAGAGGAGTAAATAAAAGAAGGAGTGGTTTCTGAGGCCAGAAAATGTGTGTGGGGGTGGGGGAGGAGGGTGAGGTCATGAAGGGCCCTCAGCACACTGGGTATTTGGAGCAGAAGGGACATCTCCCACCTCCTGACACTTGCCCACATCAAGCCCCAGTAATGCTGACTTTCCCTCTGGAAATATATTCTCATGTCAGTTCTGTGACAGATTTCTTGATTTAACGAACACAGGGTAAGTGTATGCATGTGTCTCTTTGACAAAATTATGAAAAGTGATCCTTAGTATGGGCGCGTGTTTGGTTCTTCTCATGAATATCCACATAAAGAAGAAAATAACACACAGTAAAAAATGCTTCTGTGAACTGCGAGGTCGCTTGACCTTTAAAGTTTTGTGTATATATGTCTACTTGTCAACTCCCGAGGCCATAACGAAATACCACAGGCTGGGTGGCCTCAACAACAGAATTTTGTCCTCTCACAGTCCTGGAGGCTGAAGTCCAAGATCAGGTTGAGCTCTTGGTGAGGGCTCTCTTCCTGGCTGGCAGACAGCCCCCCACTTGCTGGGTCCTCACAGCCGAGAGGCACCCAGAGAGCTCTGGTCTCTTCCTCTTCTTAGAAGGGCACTAATCCCGTCGTGAGGGCCCCACCCTCGTGACCTCATCTAAAGCTAATCACCTCCCAAAGGCCCCATTCCAAATATCTTCATATTGGAGGCTAGGGCTTCAACATATAAATTTTGGGAGGAAGTTCGTAATATAACAATGTCTATTTTCCTGTCTCCCAAAAACTCAGGGGAACAGTTGATAATTTGGCACACTGGTCATTTTTGAGCTCTCTGGTACCTGCTGTTTATGGGAGAGAGAGCCAAACGGTGGATGGAGCGTGTGGTTTTGTGCTTGGGGCTTCAGTCTTGTTGTTCTGGGACCAGGAAGTAATTCTCCTCCCCCTCCTCAAGCTCTCATGCTAAGCGCCCCTCCCATCCTCCCAGCGTCCAGCCCTCACCCAGGTAGTCAGTTTGCATGAGACTAGGAGGTTCCTGGAGAGGGGACGGTAGGCCTGGGTAGGAGCCTGGTGTGCATGTGGTGGTGGGTCTCCCTCTGTGCCTTCTCATTTACCTCTGAGAAATGGGCTTCTGCCCTTGTTCTTCTCAAACTCCATGGACCAAAGATGTGATATCTTCCCAACAAATTCCCTTGCACTGATTTCTGTCCTATGAAGTTTGTCATGAAGGTAGTATTTTGGAGAGGGAGTTAAACTCATAGACTAAAAATCCTTTGTCTATCTACCCGAGGAGACAAAGTCTCTGAAAAAGATGTAGAATCTTCATAGCAAATCACCAGTTCTATAATTAGTGGTCCTATCTTTGGAGCATTCATACCATTCGTTTACATCAGAAACTTGAAATGTTGGGCAGACCTAATCTGGAGGAAGTCATCTTTTTAAGAATTCCTGTCCCTCTCCTTTCCGCCTGCAGCAGCACCTGTAGCTGAATGTTTTTGATTCCGATGGTTTAGTTCCTTCTTAGAAGGAAGAAATCCCATGGCTCTGCCAGTCTCTTCCCCAGTGAAGAGGTCAGGCAAGTGAATACAAGCTTTGTGTTATTGAGATGTTGGTCGGAAGGGGTGTGGGTGGACCGCAAGGAGGCGGCAGAACTTTCTAGATTGTTTGCCCCACTGTAACCTGATGCTTTTCGAGAGCAGCCACATGATTTTCCCATGGGCTCTGGTGACCTCTGCAGATTAGCCCGCCAGGGAAGTTCCCTTGCCCAAGGGGAATGATAGCGCTCAGTCACAGGGGTCACTTTTCCTTGCCAGGTGACAAGGACTCCTTGTCCATGCTGGCTGAAGACAGAAGGGAACAGACCTTTCCTTGTCTCTGACCAGCAGGGCAGCTCTCATGCGCCACCCTGGACAGAAGCAAGATTCACTTTGTGTGTCCAGGAAAAGCCTTGCACACGTGCCTCCTCTCCACTGAGAGAGGCCAGCTCTGTTAAGGGAGCCCTGTTGTCAGGTTCTCTGACCATGACATCTAAGTCCCTCAGGGCTAGACCCCGCACATAAACCCTGACCACACAGGTAAGGACAGGTGGTCTGGGCATGTTGCCAAGGGAAGAGAGGGGCCTTGAGGCCATGTCCACGTGCCCAAGAAGGGGAGCATTGCTTCCACGGCCTTACTCACTGCGGACGTTGTTTGGCCAGAACGACAGCCCAGGTGGGACGCGGCCCCAGACTGCAGGACGTCATCACAGCCGTACCTTGATGCGGGCTCCGTGCCGCTGGGGCCCTCCTGCTGTCCTCCCAGGCCTGCCTCTGTCTGGTTGGTCCCGGTCATTCTCATGCCAGCTCGTCTTTGTCCCTGGCACAGGCCCAGGTGGAGGTCCCGGGGCCCCGGCCGGGTGGGCTGGTGCTGGGTTCGATGGCCAGACGGCCCTGATGGGGCTTGTGCTTGTGTTTGAAGGAGGACGACAGGCACCTGGAGGTGTTCTGTGAGCTCCTGGGCCTGGAGAGGGCCAAAGTCGCCCAGTGGCTATGTAATCGCAGAATCGTCACAACCTCCGAGACAGTGGTGAAGCCCATGACCAGGCCCCAGGCGGCCGCCGCCAGGGACGCCCTGGCCAAGAAGATCTACGCGCACCTGTTCGACTTCATTGTGGAGAGAATTAACCAAGCGTTGCAGTTTTCAGGCAAGCAGCACACTTTTATTGGTGTTTTGGACATTTATGGGTAAGATTCTCTTCTGTGAGCCTGTCTTTCCTCATTTAAATGTCAAATGCCCATTATTTTTAGATCATTTTGTTCTGGTTTCTTTTTTGTGTTTCACGTGGTCGGAAGGGTGGTGTTCTCTACGTTTGCACGTGTGGATGTTAAGTATAGCCCCCTGGGCTACGGTGTGTTTTACTTAGAGCGTATTTCGTAAATGCTGAATTAACAGCGCCCGGCACCCAGAGCTCACAGCCTGCTGGCTACGGTGCTGGCTGGTCGCCGTGCACTTGCTCCCCGACTTCCCAGACAGAGGGGAAACAACCGAGGCTTGCAGGCCGAAATGGGTCCTCAGTGGCTCTGCTGGTGGGAGAGCCCTCGTCCGTTTCCCTGCGGAGCTCCCGTGGGGGGTGGAGCCCTGACACACCATTCCCGCTGCAAAGGGGCGCAGGGACAGTCCCAGAGGTCCCGCACCTTGCCCAGACTCCCAGGGTCCGAGGCAGACGCAAGGCCAGGCCTCTGAGCCGCCCGCCTTGCACGCGGCGGAATCCCCTTCCAGTCTCGGACCCTGGCCCTGCTCCAGCTGTTCTCAGACCTTTGGGGGCAAAGTTCCCACCACACTGGAGTTGCTCTTCCTCCTCTTTGGCCGGTCCTCCTCTTCTAAATTCAAGGCCAGATGCGTGCCTAAGGGGCCTGTAGGATCCTCCAGAGTGTGAGCGAGTGAGGACAGGCCAGAGTGGAGGCTCTGAGGGTTGTTGGCGCTCAGGCTTTTGTTTGTCAGTAACTGGCCTCAAATGCCCAACACCAAGCCCCTCCCAGGACCGGTCCTGGTTTCTCAGTCGGGGAGAGGGCAGCTCATTCCATTCAGGGCACCACAGAGGGTTCCCCTGGCTCGGGGAGTGTTCCCCCACACCCCGCGAGCTAGCCCAAACTCTCCTCCGCATACAGAGGGGAGAGCCGGCTCGGGGCGCCCCACCCCGGCCTGCTGGGGTATGGAGGGAGCAGATGGGCCGGGACGAGGCTGTTGAACTTTTACCTGGGTACGGGTACGGAGAATTGGCTTTCCCCTAGCTGTGTGATGCGAGACAGTGCCTCAGGGGAGGTACCTTGTTTGATGTAGATTCTGAGTTCGTGCATGTGACTCCCAAGTCATAGCGTATGTCAATAGTTCTAATATGCTGATACCTTACGGGGATAGCCTAGTAAGTGATTTACCTTGTCTTGTGCTGAAAAGAGGATTTGAGTAGCCAGGAGGAATCTCAGCAGACTTTTAAAATGAAACAGCCTTGTTTAATGATGGCCTCTTTTATTGTGGGAGAATTACGGGATTGCTATAGCCTTCTGTTCTTTCCTGTATTTTTAAATGTCTTAAAAATAAAGAGTCCTTTAAGGGTAGATGATTTCCTTCATCCCACACATGTTTCAGTGCAGGCATGTGAGGGGTGTGATTGGGGAGCAGAATAGGCACATGGCCCCTGCCCTCTTCGGACTTAAATTTTAATGGAGAAGGCAGACGGGTAATTAGAGATTGGGAAGCTTCTTGTGATGGGAATGAGCGAATAAGCGGATGGGTGGGCCGGAGGTTAGCTGGGGCTGGGGGAGAGAGGAGCGCAACTGAGACAAGCAGCAAGGAGTGAGGGGAATGGCAGGCAAGCAGGAGGCAGATGAACAAAGCCTGCAGACTCCTGCGCGAGAAGGAATCTGAGCTTTTGGTTACGGGAACAAACCTCAGACAGTAACCAACCACACATTTATAAGAACTTGTTAAAGTATGTCTTAACCTAAAATTTTAACATTAAAATCCACTTCAGAGATAATATAAGTAGCATGCTTGCTGCCATCCGTGAATTAAGGGTCCCCTCTCTAAAAAAAATAAGCTCCTCTCTGAGTAACAGTGCTGCTGCCCGGGGCCAACCCTGTCCCGCCTTTCCCCGAGTGCTGTGTGCCTGCAGTTCGCCTGCGGTTCGGCCCTTGCTCAGGCACGCCAGGCAGCTTTTGAGAGAACTGAGCTCAGTCTGATCTGGAAATACAGCCGCCTCAAAGAAAAAGTGACCAGCACCAAAAGCGATGACAGCCGAAGCTGGGAGCCTTGAGGTTTCTGCACAGAACGACATGCAGACTTGAGGCACCCCAGCCCGTCGGGTGTCTACGTGCTCTGGACCCAGGGTGGGCGAGGGCCGGGGCCGGGGCTCAGGACCCTGGGAGGGAGCACGGCAGCTCCGGTTGTGTGGCCCTGAGAAAGACACAAGACCCTTTCAGATCTGCGGGCCCATTTTTGGGAGAGGGAGTTTGTAAAAGGACAAGATGATAATCACTAGTATTTGATATTCCACTCCCGCTCTAGAAAGCCTCACCTTTGGCCCTGGCTGTGAGCTGTGGGGGACAACGAGGCCCTTTGGGCTCTCCCCCTGCCCAGGCTGTGTGGGCTCTGCTCCTGCTTTGAGTCACCCTGGAGCTGTCTAGAGCCCAATCCAGGTCCTGACCCTGCCCTGGAATTCTAACCTGAGACAGCCTGGCTCAGTCAAGTGCCACTCGCAGGGAACCTGTGGCTGGAGCTGGCAGGAACCACTCAAAATTAGAGGATTAACCGAGAGCTGGGGTCAAATGACGCATCTGGCACCACTTGGTGCTGTCGGCCTCTGGCCCTCAGGTGTGATGGGGGGAGGGGTCCTGCTGTTCTTGGACCTACAGCCGTGTTAGGGTCAAGTGAGGTCGTGAGCATTCACCCCAAGACCCGCGGTGCTCAGCTTCCTCCTGGAAGGAGCTGTCGCCTGGCTGGGGGGCAGAAGGCTGTGCTGTTTTCTGTTCAGCCCACACCATGCCTTCCAGAGTGAGAGCATTCACGTAGGGGTCCAGATTGCTAGCTCCTCTTGAGAGTCAGGCGGTCTCCCATTCAGGCCTGTGTACCTGGCTGCTGAGTCGTGGTCTGAATGGCTCCCTGCAGTGTAAGCTCCCTGCAGTGTAAGCTCCCGGCTGTGTGGTCTCCTGCCCACTTCCTGTTTCTGTCCCCTCCTGCCTCCTCCCAGGTCTTGACTTTGCAACTCCAGAGACAAGTGTTCCAAATCTGAAAACAGACCTGATGGGGTGTGCTGGGCTACGGGCTCTTAAATGACTTTGCCCTTGTCCTCCAAGAACTCTGAAACCAGGCCTTGGGGAGGCAGAACTGCGCCTTCAACAGAGTGGGAGGACAGGAAAACAGCCTTGCCTTTCCCCGAAAGCATAGCTGTCATAGGCAGGCAGGCTCACAGCTGAGTCTGACACGAGCTGTGTGACCTCAGGCATGCTTCTTAACCTCTCAGAGCCTTATTTCCTCACTGACGAAGAGGGTAATGGAGTCTGGGTGCTGTTGTGTGAAGCAAATGATACAGCCGATCGTGACCAGCCTGCATCGGGGTGGGTGTTTTGTACACACCAGATTCCTCCCCGCCCACCTCCCCCCCACCCCCCCACCTCCCCCCCACCCCCCCACCCCCGGCCTGGAAATGATTTATCAACTGCTGGGATAGTAAAACCAGAAGTTTTGGGGAATATTTAAAAGTTGCTGAAAGCAGCAAACTTTTAAACTGTTTGTCAAAAAAGTACTTATCTAATAATATATTATATGTTAATTAAAAAACCCTGGGGCAAATAATACATTATATGTTAATTTTAAAAAGTACTTATCTAAAAACAAATGTGTATGCCCTGCAAGTATGTTTTAACTTGTTTAAACCATATTTCAGTTTTGAAACCTTTGATGTGAACAGCTTTGAACAGTTCTGCATCAATTATGCTAATGAGAAGCTGCAACAGCAGTTTAACCTGGTAGGTGACTTTTCTGCCTTCTTGAAACTAGTTCTTAGCCCTGTGTGCCGGCTTCTCCAGATCCCGGCTGTAGTGCAGGAGCCCCATGCCGGCTCACAACACCACCGTGTGGCCATATCTTGAAATCACACCTTCCCAGCCTATTTGCTCGTATTCTAGCCCTCTGGCCAGCTGCTCGGCTCCAGTCCCTCACCTGCCTGGCTTGGTCACAGACCCTCTGTGCAGCCGGACCAAATGACTGAGTTTCCTGAAGGCCCCACAGTCTTGCAAGCCTCTGTGCCATAACCCACCTACTCCTGTCCTTTCCCCATCCCTTCTTCACCTGGCAAATTCTTGCTTGTCTTTTGAAATTCAGTTTCTCCCAAACCACACCTGAAGAAAAAAAATAGTGTGACATCATGGAGAGCATGGACTTTTGCTCAGAGTGAACAGGGTTTGAATCTCTGCTCTCCCACCTTCTTCCTCTGGGACCTTAGGCTCAGAGCCTCGGTTTCCTCGTTGGGAAAAATGGGTCACTGGTCTGTGCCTGCCTGATATTGTGAGAAGTAGACCTAACACTGAATCATACTCAGTAAATGTTTCTTTTCTTTCCTTTTCCTCACTTTGGAATTAATTCATGCATAATATTAAATTTCATCCCATTACAAATGTCTGTTATGTTAGCAATCTCAAGGGTTCCCTGGAAGGTTAGTGTTTAATAACTACAAGTAAAGTTTCTTCCCCATAGATAGGCTGCATCACTCACCTGAAGTCGCCCCGCCATCCTTTGCATTCCCCTCGGCCCCATCACTACTGTGCTCTCTGGCCTCTCAGAGAGCCATGTTTCTCAGCCTCCTATGGGGCTTCCGTGCTGGCGTGGGGATTCTTCTGTGGGAGGCTTTCTCCTCGCTGCCCCTCCCCTCCCCCCACCTGCAGCCGGGATGAGCCGGGGCCAGTCCTCCGGGAAGCCTCCCTGATACTCTTATGGCCCGAACAAGTAGTGAACGGAGCTGTCCGTGTTGTTGGCTTCTCACACCGGCCCCACGGGCAGCATTCAGCCAGAGAGGCTGCACCTGTCTTGGCGAGCCGCAGTGCTGTGAGCAGGCAGGGGTTGCAGGACCACCGTGGGCGGTCCCCAGGGCTGGGGTCCCACTCAGACCAGGTGGGAGGGTCTGCAGCACCCGTCATGGGTAAGGATGGTTGCCTGCACCTCAGGGTCTTCCCTGAACATCACAAACCAGTCAGGTCTCTGTGTTTTCCAAGCGCTTATGTCCTGGACTTTGAAAGCACACTTTAATGTTGTTTTATTTTCTCTATTAACTTCTGGATTTCCAGCATGTCTTTAAACTTGAACAAGAAGAATATATGAAGGAAGATATCCCTTGGACTCTGATAGATTTTTATGACAACCAACGAGTTATTGACCTGATTGAAGCGAAAATGGGTATTTTGGAGTTACTGGATGAAGAATGCTTGGTAACTTAAAAAATTTTTTTTGTTCAACTTCTGCATAGTAACCGATAAGAATATTACAAACTGGATTTTTTTGGGTGGGGGGGGGAGTATACATGTAATTTCCTGACGTGTTACGCAATTGGTTAGATGTTAATGCTGGGACAGCAGTCCATGGCAGGAACCCCACAGGGCCAGCTGAGCCTTCCACCCTCATCATGTGTAGCCCACCATTGGGTACCATGCACAACCTCTCAGGTCATGTCCAGCAAGGAGGAGCCCTTTGAGGCTGTCCTAGGCGTATTTAGAATGTGTGTGAAAATAGCCGGTGACCTCACACCACTTGTTAATGACTAACAAGAATTGAGTTTTCTTTTATTTCCTCATTCTTGTGAGTCATCCATTGGGAGGTGTGGCTGAAAAATCAACATCACGCAATTCAAGAGAAGAGATCTCTAGTTCTCCTGTTGGTATTTCCCTGTAGGAGGAGCACCTTTACAGTGGGCCAACCTAGCAGTGGCTTTTGTGGGGCCACAGGGACAAATAATCCCCAGGACAGTACTCGTTTTTTGGTTTAAAGAGTGTATGGTGGGGTGTTGTATGTAAGTGATGAATCACTGGATTCTACTCCAGAAACCGATATTGCACTGCACGTTCGCTAACCAAAATTTAAATTAAAAAAATAAATTATTCCAGAACTTAGTGGCTTAAAATAAAATAAAATAATTAATTAATTAATTTTAAAAAGGTTAAATTACGATGTTTAAACATAGATTTATTTCCAAAGAAAAAAGTAGATCATAGTGTTGAAGATTAACTGGCTTTTTCTCCCTGAAATTCTCAAGTCCACGATTTTTCTCACAGATTCTCCTCTCTGGTACCACCTGGCTAGCAGCCCCTGCACTAAAC
Organism: Potos flavus; assembly: GCA_028534135.1. NCBI lineage: Eukaryota > Metazoa > Chordata > Mammalia > Carnivora > Procyonidae > Potos > Potos flavus. The sequence continues at coordinate 44,194,161 of CM052896.1, forward strand.
GAAGATTAAAGGGCTGGCAGCAGGGCTAAGCATCCTGGATCAATTTAGTGAGGGCAGGGTTCCCAGGCCAAGACAGCCTCTAGGAAATATTTGTACCTACTCTACACAGATGGTCGCTAGGCGACCGGTGTCACAAAGAAGCCTGCAGGAGTCGTTTGGACACAGTGGGGGATTAAATTAGCTGAGTTTGGGCCGAATATCACTGATCACTTCCATATCACCAGTATCAAGAACAAGTTTTGCAACTAGTTTTGTTTGAGGAAGTAGTTATTAACTGGGCTATAAAACGAAGGAAAAGCCCTTTTTCTGAGGTGGGGATGAAGTGGGGAGGGTTCCATTTAGGTGCCAGTCTTTCCCCGTTCAAGCGAGAAGAAAAGTCACATTCATGTAATGAAATCTATGCTCTTTTTTTCCTGAACCTTTAGACTTCTTGGGGAAGAAATAATAGGAATACTGCCAATTTTGCAAAAATAAATTTCTTCATTCTTGAGTTTTAGTCTCTGTCCATGTCCTTCTAGTTTATAACATTTTGTTTTTCTACAACGGCATCAGTAGGTCCGTATAAAGGGCACTGCAAAGATTGTTAGGATCCAGGACAGATGTGTGCCTAGAGCTGCTTTATAAAAACGAGCCCCAGACGTAAGCAGCTCACTCTGAGACGTCCAATTACCTTGGTTTGTCAGAATGAGTACTTCTCTGTGCCCCTGTTAATCTCTCAGCTCTAGTTTTCTTACTCACTCTTTGGTTTGCTTTTCTCTTGTAGTTACCACATGGAACTGATGAAAACTGGCTTCAAAAGCTGTATAATAATTTTGTCAACAAGAACTCTTTGTTTGAGAAACCCAGAATGTCAAATACATCCTTCATCATCCAGCACTTTGCTGACAAGGTACGGGGAGAGTCTGGGCGATGGCGTCTGCGTTGGAGCCAGAGAGGTTTCCTAGATGCCACGGGCAGACCGGGGGCTTCTCTGCCTGGATTCAAGTCCCACTCGGTGCATTCCTGCTTTGAAGCAGACGTGCGCGTGTATTTAACAATTTTTAATTTGTTTTTGTCACAAAATACAAGTTTCAGCTGCAGTGCTTTAAAGATAAACGTGTGGCTAGTGGACCTCACTTTTGATTTTGGATTTCTTGGGAATTCATGAGTCTCTTACCAGTTTATTTCCTCTATGAAATTGTTGTAATCAAGACAGCATAATTGTTTTCGATAATGAAAGCTGGACCTTTTTTTGAGGTTTTCCAGTTGTAATATGTTTATTCCAGTGATAACATAGGCTGGCTCAAGATGTTGCATTTTCTAGATGATCTTTATTTTCTTCTTTATAGATCTATTTTTTTATGAGACATATTACTTTAATAAATAGAAAAGGTTACTTAAAAATTACATTATAGAAAGCTTAAGAAATAGGAAAAAAAAAGAAAAATCACCATAACCACTTGCCATAAACATATGTTCTCATCTTGTTTGCCTTCCCTAAGGCAACTCCCGCCCTCAGAGCATTTGCCAGTTGGGTGTTTCTCTTGGGGCCTGGCCCGTGCCTGGGGATCATGGGACCAGTGCTAGTGCTGGGGTCAGAGTGTGCCCATGGTGACTGAGAGGGTAGGGCGGGGACAACAAGCTGGAAAGTCATAATGACTTTGTGGGCTAGAGGAGCACTGTAGGGGTGCCTGGGTGGCTCAGTGGGTTAAGCCTCTGCCTTCGGCTCAGGTCATGATCTCAGGGTTCTGGGATCAAGCCCCACATCGGGCTCTCTGCTCGGTGGGGAGCCTGCTTCCTCCTCTCTCTCTGCCTGCCTCTCTGCCTGCTTGTGATCTCTCTCTCTCTGTCAAATAAATAAATAAAATCTTTAAAAAAAAAAAAAAAAAAAGAGGAGCACTGTAAAAACCTGCTAGCATTTTTGATTCCTGAAGGGATGCATATGAAATGAATGATAATATCTCAGGTTATATTTTCTAGTGGCTGTCTCCTGCAATTCCATAACTGGGATCCCATGGGGGGGGGGGAGGGCGGCAAAAAGGTGTCAGACATATGGGATTTACTTCGAGACCCTCTTCACCGTACTTGGTTTCTGCACATTTAACTCTCCCGCCCCTCACACTTCCAGGAAGTCCCTCTTCAAAGCAGCATTTGGGGTGGATTACACGTTGGTGGGAAGAAACCACATACACTGTAAGGTTAGCTTAGGTTCCCTGTTTAATTAGCCAGGGAAATACAATCATTTTGAAAGCGAGACGGCTGTGCTTAGATGTAGCAAGTCAGCGCATCTTCCCATGGTCCCCAGAGCTCCCAACAGAGGCAGCTGTGACACTGTCCCCACAAATGGTCTTGTTACATTGTTACACCTTTGTCCATTTAAGCCCGTGACTCACACCACCAGCCTGGAAAAATTTATGCAGCAACCCAAGGTCTTCATTCACAAGGGAGTGTTTGCTCACAGCCGGTGTCCCTGGTTCTTAACCCAAATTCTGCCCAGCAAGGACGCTGCCTCACTTAGGGAGACAAAGCACAGTACTAGCTCAGGGGTCTGTGATCACCCTCTCTGCCCCCCAGATTCCAGCATCCCCCAAAGCCTGTTTTTGCACAGTTATTAAAATTGTACTTTAAACATATTTTCTGATTTATGAAAAATATGTATCATATAATAAACTATGTAACCCAGAGGCATAAACTATTTGGGTTTGAATGTTTAAGCAACCAGCCTGGATATGTTGTCTGAGGGATTCCAGAAGCCTTATGGATCAGGAAGGGCTGCATGGAGTTTCTCTAAGCCAGATTGAAGCAGGGCAGACATTTATCCACTCTCACCCGACTCTAAGGGGTTTGGTGGCCCTTGAAAACTTTGTGGTCAAATGGTCAGTTTTTCTTTCCTTTCTTCCATATTAAGGCTACTTTAGGAAAATATTTCTGTTTGAACCCAAAGGCCAACACTGAGCTAGTTTCCTCCTCCTGGTGGCTTCAAAGGCAGAGTGAACCCCAAGCCAGTTCTTTGTAGAACTGTGTGTATTAACTGCACACATTGCAGGGAATGACCGGTCACCTGTGGCTAGGAGGAACCGAGAGGTGAATACAGCGTTATCAGTGACTAGTGAGAAATCCAGGCAGTGGGAGAGCCTGGCTCTTTCCATCAGATTACGTATTCCCAGCTCCCAAAGTTTTATATAAATGGTTTTCTGTGATAAACAGAAACTGAATCTCTTTTTAGAGGATTGCCTTTTTAGCCCCTTCATTAATCATTGTTAAAAAGGAAAAAGAAAAATCCCATGTTACTTAGATGCTGTCTGCTTTTGTTTCTTTGGAAATAATTAAATCCTTTCTCTGCATAGGTAGAATATAAATGTGAAGGTTTCCTTGAAAAGAACAGAGATACCGTCTATGACATGCTGGTTGAAATCATGAGAACGAGCAAGGTTTGTAAGTTTCTAAGAGGGTGATTAATGTTATTTGTTATATAACTTGATGTAGACCTAGATGTGTATCAGGAAAGAGTAAGAAGTATGTGGGTGTGTGTACTGTCCTGCATCGTAGCTCAGACACAGAAAAAATAACTGTTTTAGAGTTGGGACTGAAATATGTATCAAGCTTCTGAAAGCATCCAAATAAATATCTACTAGATACAAAATCAGAAATCAAAATGTAGGGGAAGCCAGAGAGGAAGAATAGCTAATATATAACCAGTTAAAGGACCATAGTTTACATTTGATTCATTCATTCACAAATATTTCTCTAGCACCTACCATGTGCCAAGCACTGGTCCCAGATTCCAGATGCAGTCGTGAACAAGGCAGTCAGAGTTCCTGCCCTTGTGGAGTGACATACCCTAACCACATAAGTAGCAATGGCAGGTAGTGCTAAGTGCCCAAAGGAAACTAGGGCAAGACAGAAAGAGGGTGATCCAGGGAAAGGGGTGCTGGCTCCGATGTGCAAGCTCCTCGAATCCACAGTTCTGTATGAAGAATAGTGTCACCAAAGGAATGACTTCTGGATTTTTCTTCTCCTCTTCAAACATTTCCTTATTAACATTTGAGAATATGAATATGCCATACATGAACCTTCATTGTGGGAATATTTGATTAGATCATATTTATTTTTTCCTCTTGTAAAAGATCCCCAATCCTTTGTTGTTATTGTTTTGACAGTTTCCCAAATGAGCATGAGCACTTCCCCTAACAATCATAAATAAGTCGCAGGCATGACAACTTCAGTTATTGAAACCGATTTATGTTAGAGAATTCAGTGTGGAAATGGCCTGCATCTTGTGTACAAAATGAGTTGATTTAATTCACCAATTGCTTACTTGCCCCCAAGCATACCCCAGGGTCCATTCTAGAAGATGGATGCTGGTCACGTGAAAGCACAGATGGGTGTCTCTGCTCAGCACAAAGGCTCTCAGAGGTGGGACGTTCAGACCCACTGGTTTCACAGCGGGGGAATACAAGGATTCGTTAGGCAGGGATTCTCCTCCAAAGGAGATTGTCAGTGTCTGATTTAAAAGAAAAAAAAAATGAGTTTCACTCTAAGAAGATAAGACACTTAAAGAAGTAACTGACGTATGGTGGAAAGTAATGAGTATCTTAGAAGAAGATTATCTTATTTAGAAGAAATTGGAATTTATTTGAATTAGAACACAAATTTTTTTTACCTTTTTCTTTTTTTAACCTTATTCTAAGCAAGTGAAGGGGTGGAGCTAGAAAATATTTTAACAGAACCTAAAGTAATAGATAGAGTTTAGATGTGCAGGGATGAAAATGCGAGGGAGGAGGGAGGAGATTCCAGGTGTAGAAACAGCTTACAGACCCACGTACCCACATAGACATTGGCACGGATTTCTCTCTGCTCATGTTCCTGGAAAGAAGCCCTGTATCATCCTGAGGGAGGACAGTCCTCTTGTGGGATTCAGATCTGACTATAGACATTGGAGACTGCTAACCTCACTTTACACGGGCCTGTTGTGACCATTTATGTGGTTTGTATCAGCTGACAACTGAGAGTGAACACCTTTGGACATTGAAATCCTCTCTGTTCCTTCCAGTTTCAACTCTGTGCCAACTTTTTTCAAGAAAATCTGGTTCCTCCTTCCCCTTTCAGTTCAGCGATCACGGTTAAATCTGCAAAGCCAGTCATCAAGCCAAACAACAAGCAGTTCCGGACCACAGTGGGGAATAAGGTACCCTGAGAGTAACTGAGGGCGAGGGGCCAGTCCCCGCAGGGAGCCAGGCAGTGGTAGGGCCCACATTCCAGGCCTGGACACGGGCACTGAGCTGCTTCACATCTACTATACCTGTAAGTGCAAAGAAAGGCCACAGGTCATCATCATCATACCTCAGCCTCCAAGGCTGCACATGCCTGAGCAAAACACGTGTTCACACAGTAACATGAGTTATTGAGTTCCCTGCTATTTGGGAGAATTGGGTAGAGCCGCATTCTGTCCAGAATACAGGACATGCTAATAATCATAGTCATGGTTTGAAAGCTTTCATAATAGTTGTTAATGCATGAAGTTAACTTTTCTCCTTCTTAATTTACAAAGATTAGGCCTTTTTTTTTTTTTTTGGCCTTGATCTAAGCATCAAATTTCAGCGTGACATTTATTCTCTGACCTTGTTTCCTAGTTCCGCAGCTCTCTGTATTTGCTCATGGAAACCCTCAATGCAACCACACCCCACTATGTCCGATGCATCAAGCCAAATGATGAGAAATTACCCTTCGAGTAAGTGTTTCTGTGCAGCAGAGTGAAAACACCGAGGAGGCCATTTCTGTCACGATGTTGGAAACTGCTTATAATCCTCTAGAAGTTCACCATTTCTAGTCTTTTTAATAATTCAGAACAACTCCATCCTTCACATATACTGTTAGCCAGCACAGCCCCTCTAAGGAGGCTTGTCTCCAGGTTGAAGCAAAGGGGCCAGCTTTGAAAGAATAGTCTACAACGGAAGTTCGTGCAACTGGGAAAGCCAGAGCATTTCCTCGATTATAAGAAGAATTCGTGTACAGCATGGTGACTATAGTTAATAATACTATATTGTGTGTTTGAAATTGCTGAGCGTAGGTCTTAAAAGGCCTCCTCACAGGAAAGAAACTGTCGTAGCGATGGGGGAGGTGAGTGTGACTGTTTCCCAGTATGTACAAATACCAAGTCACTGTGTTGCACACCTCAAAGCTACTGTGATGCTGCCTGTCAGTTATACCTCAGGAAAAAAGAAAATTTGTTCTTTGAAAGAAAGGTGGTAGAGGAATAGAGGTTTCACCCTCAGACATGGCATGGACTTGCCACTTGCTCCCCAGAGTCCCCCCCGCCCCAGGAAACTCCCAGGCTCAGGAGCAGACGTTGCAGAGTCTCTTTGAGCTGACTAGAGCTGAGAGGTGTCCGAGGCACGTGGCCGGCCCTGGAGGTGGCCAGTGTGTCTGTGGGCCACCAGACGCTCAGACCTCAGCCGGTCTGTGTCCCGTCAAGGGAATTCTAGAGTCAAATGGGCACTCGGAGGAGGCGGGCGGGAATGTTGCCTCTCCTCTGGTTGTCCTGCGAAGCTGAACCAAAGGCCCTCTCCCCACAAAGCCTTCTCCGTGCCTCCACCGTCAGAATCTGTCGCTGCTTTCTCCGCGACCTCAGTTAGCTTCCCGGAAGTCCTGCGGAGCTGCTGTTTTACAGGGTCCGTGGAATAGCTGCGGGGTTGGTGGAGTAGCTGCGGGGTCGGTGGAGTAGCTGCGGGGTGCCGGCGTGGGGAGCGCAGAGGCCGACCCCGCTCCCCAGGGTGCACGGTCCCGGCGGCTCTGCTGCACTGCTTGTGGGCACGTTTGTCCGTCACCACGGCTTAATCCATCTCCTCACTCACGTCTTCTTTCAGGTTCGACTCCAGAAGGATTGTTCAGCAGCTGCGAGCCTGCGGCGTTTTAGAGACGATTCGCATCAGTGCGCAGAGCTACCCTTCCAGGTTCGTTGTCACGCCGTGTTTTGGGGGGAAAATGCCCAACTTCAGGTCTGCTGAGAACCAAGGGAACGGCTGCCGGGTGTTTTCTCAGATACTTGCTGAAGATGCCCCCAAGATTTTTCCCACTGTGCTTTGGGAAGGCCAGAGGAGGGCCACTGACAGGCGGCGGGTGGGACAGGGACCACTGCCACGCCATCACCCGTTTCCATGGCTGGTGAACACCGCCCGCTGCCTCCCCACCACCCCTGGGGGAGGAGAGCACAATTGTTGGGGCAGAGTGTTAGTGGAAATATGGTACGGGGAGCACAGGGAGCATGCAGGTGTGCTCAGGATGAGGTCAAAGGTCAGTGCCATCATCCCAGAACTGACTCCCCCCCCCAACCACCCTATCAGCAGTGGAATCCCCAGACACACCACGCCTCCTCGCTGCCACACCTCCTTAGATGCCCTTTGACTTTGCAGGTGGACATACATCGAATTCTACAGTCGCTACGGTGTGCTCATGACCAAACAGGAGCTTTCATTCAGCGATAAAAAGGAGGTGTGCAAAGTGGTTTTACACAGGCTCATCCAGGTCAGTTTTGCTCAACTCCTGGAATGACAGGCTCTTACCAAGATGCCCATCTCCCAGATGTATTTCCATACCCACCTGTCTCAGAACTGTATTGTCATGAATGCCAAGGAAGCAAATAGGCCCCGAGCATTTGTGTGCTGAGGTCAGAGCTGCCACACTCATGGGGGCATCATCTCTTGAGAGTACAAGTCACCATTAGGGACCCAGACTTGAACCCCGGCCTCCCTCAGAGTCCTCCTATCCTACGTTGTCCTCCCACCATCTAAGGAGCTTCGATGGGCCTGGCATATATCACACAGTCAATCGAGATGTCTCTACCCCAGGAGGGTCCCAGATGGGGGACTCCATGTGGATTTGGGCCATTGCTGCAGCAGGGAGTTGTGACGGGAAGGCAGTGGGGACAGAGGTACCATGGCCAGGAAAGGGAGTGGTGAAGACAGAAACCAGACCTTTCCAGGCTCTGCTTTCTTGTAGAAACCACACATGAGAAGCTGAAGCTTCCCAACGGCCCAACTGAGAATCACTCAGCATGCACAAACCCCTCTCACCGCACAGACGGACCCCTGAACCTCAAGTCCATTTCTTCCCCCAGTGGCTTTAAACAGACATCTCAAAAAATAAATTTCGAGGTTGTGATCAGAATTTTTCTGCTTTCTGTCAAGGAGCAGATGCGTCAAAATAACAATGTTTCGGCATTTTTTAATCTCTAAACGTCTTTTCCAAATACTCTAGAGACTCTGAAAATTTTTTATTTCTGATTCTGTCATTTTTCTCTTCCAGGATTCTAATCAGTACCAGTTTGGTAAAACCAAAATTTTCTTCAGAGCAGGACAAGTGGCCTATTTAGAGAAACTCCGACTGGATAAGCTCAGGCAGAGTTGTGTTGTGATACAAAAGCACATCCGTGGCTGGCTCCAGAGAAAAAAGTTCCTCCGAGAAAGACAAGCTGCACTGACCATCCAGCAGTATTTCCGGGGTCAGCAGACTGTGAGGTACGCTGGAGCCGAGGAAGCCGGGGGCCGGGGGCAGGGGCACATTGTATGGCTGTCATGACTGTGGACACCATGAGCCTGGAGATGAGAAGGTCATGTCTTCAGAGTCAGGTAGTGCTGACTCTGCCTACCGCTCTCATGGCAGAGGTGACCTCTAGGACCCTGAAGCTCCAATCAAGGTTTTGAAGTGAGACCAGGTAGAGGGACTAGGGCCCTTTTCCCTGGGAAGTGAAAATGCCAAAGGCAATCAGGGCCCTGGTGCAGCCCCTACGTAAATGCCATGAGTAGCTGCTGACCAGCCTACCTGCAGATAGTAGGGGGCCGACCGTACCTGAGGAGATCCGTGGCAAGGCTCTGCCAGCAAACACAGAGCGCCCCCCAAGGGGGTGACTGAGTGGAGGCCAGTTCAACCAACCCTACCCCTCACTGAGTGCTCCCCAGAGACTGCGCCGGGCTGGCTGGTGAGAGGGTGTCCTTCCCGGACGGCAGCATGTGCTAGTGTGTGTGGGAGCTGCCTCCATCCTCGGCGTGCTGTGAGGAGAGCTGAGAAGGCAGCTGACCTCTTCCTGAGCTGGAGGCCTGACCTCCGGCAGCATTTGGGCTTCTAGACGTGACCGGCACACCCCAGCCTTCATCTCCGCGTGCTCGAAACTGGGCTTTGCCACCCCACCCCAGCTGGCCATCTTACACATATATACAGCCAGACTTGCCCTCCTGTGCCCGTGGGTCAGGCAACAGCAGCCGTCTTCAGGGCAGGAAAAGCCAGGGTTATCTTCTTCCCCAGCTCAGGCCCCCTTTCTGTTTGGGAATCCCCGTGGCCTGACAGTTCTACCCCTGCACTTACCTCTCGTGTCTGTCCCTTCAATCTGTCCCCACGCCCCTGTCCTACATGAGGCCTCCACCACCGCTTGCCTCCTGGTCCCACAGCACAGCCTCCCCCTGCTGCCTGTCTCCCTGAACCAGGGCCTGTGGGAGCCACTGCCCTCCTCTTGCCCTTAATGCCTCCAGTGACCCCTATTTCCTATACTCAGTCTTTGGCATGGCATTCAAGGCCCCCCATGGCCCAGATGCATTTATGAGGATGGAAACTCTGGGAGAGCCGGGACCCTGCTTTCATACACCATCATGGATATTCAATAACTATACTTTTATATAATACATGATCTCTATTTTTCTAACCTCACTGACTTATTTTTTCATGTATCTTATATTCTGATGATTCCAGACAAATTCTCTTTTTCTGAATATTTCAGGCATTGCGTAGGCCTCCATGTATGTGTTCACTGGTCTTTAGCCTGAAATGCTTTTTCTCACCTTCACTGTCTCCAGAAATCCTACTTCTCCATCAAGGGCTGGCTCACAAGCAGAATGATAGTTCTGTAAGATCTCTCTTACAGATCTTTTAGTAGTTACTTTATTTCTCCTCTTTTCCCACCTGGCCATTCATAAGTCCATCTGCTACCTGGGGTTGTAAACTTTGAAGGTAAGAACTTTGTCTTCACCTCCGGTCCTTTAGACAGGAGTTGAAAAGCTTTTTCTGTAAGAGCCAAGTATTTGGGCTTTGGGGGCCATGCAGTTTCTCACAACTCTCCAACTTTGCTGTTATTAGCCACAGATAATATACAAATAATAGGCGTGGAGGCATCCCTAGAACACTGGATAATATCAGGTGGAAGGCTGCAGAATTGGTCCCCAGGCTGTAGGTTGCCAAGATCTAGAGCCGCTAGCATGATTCCCCACGAGACTGAGCCAGTGCACTGCCAAAGCCCAGTTCTGTTTTCACATATGTGAGTGACGGTGAATTGATCAGCCTGAATGTGCAGAGTGTGCAAGTTGCCACGTCGTTCCCCTGGCCCGGAGCAGGTCCACATTCAGATCAGGGTGAAAGGAAAGGCGAGGAGACGGACTTCCAGAGGGCGTTAGAGTCAATGAGTTCTAGAGTTTCATGGGAAGATTTGCAAAACATTTGACTGTTCCTTGGTGGGGGGAAAAAAAAAGTGCTGTGCCAGCTCATCACTGTGCCATGGAAACCAGTGCTCTGTGGATAACAGGTTCACTCTGCATTCTTTTTAACCAAGGAAAGCCGTTACGGCGACAGCCTTGAAAGAAGCATGGGCCGCCATCATCATTCAGAAGTACTGTCGTGGGTATCTCGTCCGCAGTCTGTACCAGCTGATCCGCGTGGCTGCCATCACCATCCAGGCCTATACCCGAGGACTCCTGGCAAGGAGGAGGTACCGAAAGGTACGGCTGAGACCCCTCGCTTTCTTAGTCCTAGAGATGGTTTTTATCTGCATGAAGACGTTCGCAGAGAGCATGGAGTCCTGGTATCTGAGTTTCTGTTCGTACATGTCCGCTACAGGTCAGCTCAGTCGTCGTTTCAAAGGTCTGGGTGTAATAGGACTCTGCAGGTAGATTACACAAAATTTGTATTTTAGCTGTGAGAATATTTTGATAGCTGCGTCTCTCAACGTTGGAGGAGTTGATGAGAGAAATGGTGGGGAACCAATCTGCGTTTCATAAAATCTTGTTTTAAAGATGCTGGAGGAACACAAGGCTGTGATCCTTCAGAAATACGCACGGGCGTGGCTGGCCAGACGCAGGTTCCAGAGTATCCGACGATTTGTGCTCAACATTCAGCTCACTTACAGGGTTCAGCGTTTGCAGAAGAAGCTGGAAGATCAGGTAGGTGTTCATAATGTATCTTTCATATGTACATTTTTCCAAACGATTTATTTTGTCCTGGGCCAATTCCTTAGCTAATGCTGTTAAGATTTACGTCCACGTTAGGAGGTTCAGATAGTTTCTGTGGACCACCTTATTTAGAAAACAGAAGTACACTGTAAAAGGCTGCTCCGTGAGGTTGTATAGGTTGTACACTGCACAAGGCAGCTGCCAACGAATACAAGTGGGGCTGAAATCCAGGCTGGCTTTGCTTTTGCCAACCCATGTGTCCTGGTACAAAGCTGGGCTGCCTTGAGACAGGGGTGCCTTTTTCTCACCTGCACAAAGATGTTGTTGGCATGCCAAGCCATGTTCCCTCAGGACTGTGTTGGCTCAGAGGAGTTGCTCCTTTCTAATTTGCCTGAAGGTCTATATGGTATAACGGCAGCTCTGCCTATTTTGGGGAGATTCCTCATACCATTTCCACTGGTAGGAGACAAAAATCCACATGCACTTAGCCATTGGGGAAGGGCTGTGTCATATGCAGTGTCCAGATCTAGAAAACTCACTCCTGGGCCTGTCCCAAACAATACTGAGATTCTCCTAGGGTAAACTTAAAACTTAGCCATGAACAATGCCATAGGAGTCCTTAGTGAATGGAGGAATGTGCAAAAAAACCCTTGAGGCTTGGATGCAGTTTCTTCTCGTTGTGCTCTTGTACGGCAGGCCTGCCCCTTCCGGGGCTTGCACAGAACAGCACCAAAACACTACCGCGACAGCTGGGAGCAGGGCCCCTGGGGGTCCTGACGCGGCCAGGGCTCCACCCTGGGTATGTTCGTTTGCTGGGGCTGCCATAACAAACGGCCACAGCCTGCGTGGCCTACACAACAGGCATTACTTTTGTCACAGTTCTGGAGGCTAGAAGGCCAAGATCAAGGTGTTGGCAGAGTTGGTTTCTACTGAGCTGTCTCTTCTTGACTTGCAGATGGCAGTCTTCCCTCGGTGTCTGCGTCCTAATCTCTTCTTATAGGGACACCAGTCATACTGGAGTAAGGCCCTGCCGATATGACCTCATTTCACCTTAATTTTGTCTTTAAAGACCCTATCTCTATATATAGTCATGTTCTGAGGTGTCGAGTATTAGGACTGTAACATGTGAATTTGGGGGGGCAGCAGGGGAACAGTGTATCCCACAGCACTAGGGCTGTCTTGGAGCTCCAGGATTGGGCTGGTCCCGCGCTCACAGTGCCATCAGCTCAGGAAGTTTGCCTGACAATGTCTGCCTTGCTATTTACTGTGGGATGAAGATGCTCATACATGCCATCATAATGATAAATGTGACCAGTGTAGATAAAGCTCTGAGAGATTCAGATGCCATGTCAAATGTTGTGAGAGGCAAATGGAACTGCTTCTTTATTTTGGATAAACCTCCAAACATCTGCTGTTTTTTCCTCTAGAACAAAGAGAACCATGGGCTGGTAGAGAAGCTGACCAGCCTGGCCGCTCTTCGGGCTGGTGACATGGAGAAGATTCAGAAACTGGAATCCGAGCTGGACAGAGCAGCTGCCCACAGGCACAATTATGAGGAGAAGGGGAAGAAATACAAGGCTGCCATGGAAGAGGTCTGTGCTGGTCGTGATTATAGAAATCAATGCGAGTCTCTCTCTGCAAGAGGTCACGGGACAGCATTTTCCCACAAAGCAGATTTCTGCAGACCAGATCAGATTTTGCTATCGGCTTCCATCAATAAAGGAGGTCTACCTTTCAGAGGAGGGGAGATCAGAGGTATAGAATCTGGGGGAAGGGGAGGAGGCTCATGCTTCAAGACGTACAACATAAGGTTTCCTTCTTTTTTTCAACTATCGTGAAGTGATGAAAGCCCTTTTAAAGAGAAGGAGCCCTGGCTAGATGCTTCCCTGTCTTCCAAGATGATCTTGGTCCCCTGTCGCTTGTCCTTCTGGAGTGTCCCAAAGCATCTTCCCCAGAACAGCAGTACAAAGTTTGGGGCAGTTTTTTGTCTCTGTGGTCGAGTAAGATGTCCCCAGCTCAAATCTTGTCTTTGCTGCTGTCTGGTTGGGCGACCTTGGGCAAGTCCCCTACCCTCTCTGATGTAAGATGGGAATAACAAAAAGGGACTGACAGAGTCCTTGTGAGGATAGTCAGATGAAATCATTTTCTCCAGGCCTACCTTGGAGCCCTGCACAAGTGGGAGCTGCCATTTTCTGAAGCGGTAGTGTTTATTACCCTCTACTCCTCTGTACTTTCCAAAGTCCTACGGCACCCAGGTTTGGGGCAGCCCGGAGCCCCAGGGCCCTCTCCCCATTGCATGCACTGGTCGTCAGCGGCTATCAGCACCAAGTGGCCCCAGCCACCAGTTCAACAGATACCTTACTAGGAGAAGCTAAGATAATAGAGCTTCTGTCCTGATCACACATTCTTCCTGAGTCACGATACTCTCACAGTGTGGATCCACTTTATATCATAAATTATTTATAGCCTATTAAATGTATACATACCTTGGTTATTGAGAAGCTTCCAGAAAAGGATAGAGGCGTTTTCTTGACTGTGAGGAGACCTTGGATTTGGTGGTTTCTCTTTGGACGTCAGCCGTTGCCAGGCGGGGTTGAGAACCGCGTGTGCTTGAGGTCACAGGGAGCCCCGTGTGAGATGGAACGTGGCATCTCGCAGTGCGCTGGCGCTGGCTGTCAGCCCCGATAGGAGCTGAGACGGACGGACGGACGGATAAAAATGCAGCCTCTCACCAAGAAAGGCTGTGGCGACAAAACTGGAAGTGAGGTTTTTTAAAAAAAGCTTTTTTTCTTCCCTTCCCTAGAAACTGGCGAAGCTTCAGAAGCATAATTCAGAGCTGGAACTACAAAAGGAGCAAATAGAGCTGCAGCTGCGAGAGAAGACTGAAGAGCTGAAAGGTAGAGCCCACGGCGGCCTGAGGCCTGCTTTCATGTGCGCGCCTGTCCAGGCGTCCGGGAAATATCTGTTGGTGTGAACTGAGTTTTAGGCAGAATCCAGAATCTGTGATGTATTCCCAGTGAAATGAGAACGTTTTTTGCCTCGCAGGGAACAACTATGTTTAAGTTGTGGTAACGTGACCCTACAGATTCTTCTGTTTTATTTCCACCTTTCGTTAGATGGCACAGCAGTCCCTGTCTCAGAACCGCCCGGGCCGTTTGCAAAATACAGACGGTTGAACCATCAGCCCGGAACTCTTCCATCAGGAGATAGTGTCTGTGTGTGGTACGGCTGGGGTGCCTCAGACACGGGTATTTTTAAAAGCTCTGTGGTGATCTGATGCGCAGGCAGGGTGACGCTGGAGTAATGTTTTTGCTGGCCGAGGGTCTGTAGTCAAATTTCAGATCTGTCCAAATGACTTGGTGTAAGTGGTACCCCCCGCCCCCCGCTCCTGCCCTGGCTTGGAGGGCAGGCCCGGCTGAGCCCTTGAGCCACAGTCCCCCCAGACTTTCAGACGCAGACCCTGGGAACCAGTGGTATCCCTTTCATTCAGGGGCATGGAGCAGCCACCCTTGGCCTAGCTCTGTCCCACTCAGAAGCTAACTGCAGGCACTTGCTCAATCCCAGTAGGAATGGGAACCTGGTGGTTCCCGTCCAGATGGTGGAAATGATCACACTTGCTCCTCTGTCCTGTCCAGGGCTCTTCTCCGTGAGCTCTGACAGGGCAGCAGGGCCTTGGTAGTTCAGGCCTGGCGATCTGGCACACACCAGAGGCCCAGCAGGCAGTGGGTACGCCGGGGTCCAGAGGAGCCCAGGAGCCCCGAGGGTTCAGGTCAGAGTGTGGGAGAAACACATGTCAGGAGGACACCGCGAGTCCTGGCCAGCAGAGCGGAAAGGGCTGTTCAGGTGACGCCAAGCCTGGGAGTGACCTCCTGCTAGAGATGATGTGCACCCTCCCCCCGGTCTCTGAGGACCGACGGTGTGGGCGCTGATGAGCAAACCCGAGGAAGCGTCATACCTGGATGAGGGAAGGGCTTGCCCACCTCTACCTTATTTATTTATTTATTTATTTTTAATTTATTTTTTTTTTCACCTCTACTTTTTTTATTACGATACACGGCTCCTGGGTATATTTGCTCTTTCTTCTAACTTTAAGTGGTTTTCCCCACAAAAACATTTCAATTCCCACAAGTGTGTCCTGAGAAGTACGTATTTGATAGCACTGACGTGTTTGGGGCCATAATTTTATAGTTCCTTCTAAAAAGTGCCTGAAAACTTTCAAACCCAGTGTTCATAAACTGCTTATCCTATGGGTCTCTCTACACGTGGCAAACAGTGTTTTGCGAAAAGCACCAGCCTTCGCTTACCCTGGGACCTGTGACTAAGGGATGTTATCACACGCTTCCCCTTTTTGAGATTCCAACATGGACACTATTCCATGGCTCCTGGGCAGAAAGTCATGCTCGGGCAGCTTCTTCACCCCTTGGCAAATGGCCCAAGATTTAGTAAGCACTAGAACTAAAGCCGATTCTGTGAGTGAATTAAAAATTGAAATTATGTCAAATATGCTGGCTTTTAAATTAAAGCTTAAACATTTTTCTAGTATCTTCTGGCTGACTCATGACATTCTGAGGCAGTCATTTTGATTCAGGGACATACGATACCTCATGTGAATACCGTTGTTTTTTTGTTTTTTGGGTTTTTTTAATCAAGTAATTCAGGGTAGCTTTCATCACCTTCTCCCTGGCTCCCCTCTGGGGCAGGATTCAGAAGTGAGGTAGAAGTCTAGGATGGGGTGTCAACAAAGTACGGATAGAGATGTCAGGCTTTGATGGGTTACCCCGTTTTCAAGGGCACCTGTTGTGTGTGGACGTGTTGGGAACGTGGCTTCAGAATGTCCATGGCTTCCGGCTGTCCAGTGTTGCCTCAACCTGCACTTTGTTGTTAGAGACTCTCATGCTGAAATGCAACAGCAGCTTTGTCAGACTTCCTCTTCCCCAGATGAAGAGAGACACTTTATTATTTTCTTAGTTATCATGAATGAGTGATTCTCAGCCAAGAGAACCACTTTGGTTCCTCTCTCCCTGTCGGGGCACATGTGGCCTCATCGGAGACGGTTTGGGTGGTCACCACGCAGGACGGCCCCTTCTCCACAACAAGGTATTTTCCAGTCTGAAGCATCGACAGCACCAAGTCCAAAACCCCATCAGAAACTGACCATTTTTCTTCCCAAAGGGTTTCTGTGTACTTTTAATAGTCATATATATTGTCTCAAAGCCAATATGCCTTTTTAAACAAATACTACTCAGACCCAAAAAGTACTATAAACGAAATTATTCACACATTTCTAGCATGATAGTTTGTGAGAATTATTATTTCCCCTTCTTGTCTGTATTTTTAATTTCTAAAATTAGTTACCCTCCCATCTTCAGTCCTACTCATCCTAAGTAGCCCATGATTGTTCTCACAGCCACACTTTCTTAAACACGACATGACGCCATCGAGGTACCGGTTTGCAGACATATTTCAAAGAGCGTTCTCTCTTCACAGAAAAAATGGACGACCTCACCAAGCAGCTCTTTGATGATGTCCAAAAAGAAGAACAACAGAGAATGTATGAAATCTAGTTTGCCTTCAATCTACTGCTTCCTTCTCTCTCTCCCGTTTTATATTTTGCTTCTCGGCTTGCAGATAGCAGGTCACAGATACAGGAAAGCGGGGAGGTGACTATTTGTAGGAGGTGAGAGACTCAGATGTGTGAGAGCCGAGGACCCCAGGGTGCACCTTTCAGGCCCAGCACTGGTCCTGCAGCGGTGGGCGGTGGACCCCCGGGAATTTTTCGCTTCCCATCATTGCTAAGACAGAAGTTCAGACACTGTCATCCCTTTCAGCTTCCATCAAGTCCAACAAGTAAAATTATTGCCTAGGAAATAAGCCTGCCTCCCTCCCCTGTCTGTTGTGTCTGTTAACTTGACTCTTGCCCCAGACAATAAGGGATGGAACCCACCTCACAATAGCTGAGGCAGGTCCCCATGACCTTGTACTCTACCAGCCCCACCTGTCCTATCTCAGTACCAAGCACTCTGTTAATCTACAAAGGCTGCAGTCTACACTTCCCTCTCTGAGAGAGTCAGCTCAGAGTTCTCAGATCTTAAAGTAGGGAAGCATGGCAGGATGTTGGGGAGAGACAAAATATCCTTGGCGTGTTTCGGTTGGGGGCTGGAAGGCTCAGAGCTGGGGTGGAAGGATATATACCTTTCCTGCCTCGTTGGCAGAAGAGCCCAAGTCTTAGTAGGGAGCAGGATGCCAAAACATTAGTGGCAGGAATGCACCCAAGAGCTCCAAGAGTTACCAGATGCGTGTTTCACGATCCTATGTGAGTTTTAAAATAGGGAGATTGGGTTTTTCACCTTGAAAATTTTATTTTTCAATGAATACTCAACTCCAGGAGAGGAGCTCAGTTCTTGGCCTCTCACTGTGTACTAGGGCCACTTGGGAGCAATCATTTCGAGAAGGCGTTTGGAGAGGCAGGTTGAGGCCAGGTCACTTTTAAGTTCTTCATCGTCCTCATCAGCTCTCACCTGTCACTTGGTCTGGTCCTGTCAGCTGACTAGGGACGTTTTAGCCCCTGTCACAACCCTCAGGGGGTGTCCACATGCCCGCAGCCTGTGGGCGACTCCCAACCCGTGTAGGTACAAGTCTGCCATTCTTTCAGCATAGACGTCTGGCTGCAGTTTGCTTCTTTAGAAGTGCTTTACTGACCTCTTAGGAGCACTGTGGTTTTTTGAAACACCTGAGAACAAAGCTAAGAAGTTTGTTAATATTTGTAAAAGGAAATGAAACATGAACCTACTGAGAATGTGACTCTCTTCCTGGAGGTTCTCTTTGTGCTATGGAAGCCAGTCATAAAATGAGCAGAGATGAGAGCCTAGACAGTAGAGCGATGATTTAATAAACTCGTGGAGCCCTTGGGACTGCTTCCATTCTGACTGGACCCTCTGGGCTACGTCGGGCTGGTCTAGGTCATGTCTCTCTTTGGTTATTTTCTCAGTCCGTCATCCCATATTTAATTGAGCAACAGTCTCACAAAGAATTGGGTTTCTTTCTTTCTTTCTTTCTTTCTTTCTTTCTTTCTTT
Organism: Potos flavus; assembly: GCA_028534135.1. Taxonomy (NCBI): domain Eukaryota; kingdom Metazoa; phylum Chordata; class Mammalia; order Carnivora; family Procyonidae; genus Potos; species Potos flavus. Next base: position 44,212,424 of record CM052896.1, read on the forward strand.
CTTTCTTTTCGTTCGTTCTTTCTTTCTTTCTCTTTAAAGACTTTATTTGTCAGAGAAAAAGAGAGAGGACACAAACAGGGGGAGGGGCAGAAGGTGAAGCAAGCTCCCCGCTGAACAAGGAGCCCGATGCAGGACTCAGTCCCAGGACCCTGAGATCATGACCTGAGCCGAAGGCAGACGCTTAACCAACTGAGCCACCCAGGTGTCCCAGGAATTGGGTTCCATGGACTTTCAGGCACCTGGATTTGCTGTAGGTTATTATAGAATGGTTGAAGGGCTTGCCCCTCTGACATGTTAAATGGCTGTATCAACTTATTTAGGACCTAGCTAAACCCTTCCAGGATCCTTGGAACTTGGCAGGGGCCAGCACTTGGTAGACTGTGCCAAGGTCTTTGAGGAGGGAAGGGGCCCCTCCAAGAGACCACAGGGAACCCCATGAAACGAGGGTGGCTTCAGGAATGGAGTGTCCCCGCCACTGCTGAGTCTTAGAGTTCAGCCTCCCCATCCTGTGTTTCCTCTGTGTGACCACAGTAGAGCCACAGTTCTCAGGTCGGAAGGTGTAAGAAGCTTCCCTAACATAAGGGGATGGGAAACTGGCAGCTAAAAATAAGGCCATTGTCTGTTGGAACTGTCACAGTGGATCCTAATTAACGTGTCTCCTTTCCGAGTCTCTTCTCATTACTTTCAAAATGACGTATTGTTCTAATTCATGGTAAAGACTTTAGCGAAATTCTGAATTACGTATTTCTTTTCTTTGGCGTCTAGACTTCTTGAAAAAAATTTTGAACTGAAAACACAAGACTATGAGAAGCAGATCTGGTCTTTGAAAGAAGACATTCAAGCTCTCAGGGCTGAGAAAACGCACCTGCAGCACCAACTAGAGGAAGAACGGGTCACCTCCAATGGCTTAAGGGGGGAGGCGGCCCAACTGAGAAAGCAGGCAAAGGTAGGAACTTCTCGCTCGCAGAAGAGCTCTCTGGCTATGTCCTCTGAGCTGCACAGAGGGGGCACTTTCACACTCCCATGGGATCAGACAGCTGAGAGCATCTGTATAAAGGCCAAAGTCAAAAGGACCCTGATTCCTTCAGTTCTTCTAAGGAGGAACCTCCAAGTTGCCTTTGACTCACCAGTAATTGGTTTTCGTATTTTAAAAGTCAGCTTTCTAACTCTTTTGAAATTATATGAAGTTATTCAAATATGCCGACCTAGAGAATACTTTCAAATTAAATGATAAATTGATGTGAACCCTTCTTATACATTCTTATACATTCCATCGTGTTGTTATATTTCTATAAACATCTGTATTAAAATTAAATTCCCTTATTGTCAGAATCTTTTATTTTAAATTGTTATCAGAAAATCTACAAAAGCAATGATCCATGTTTGGACAGTCGAGGCTGAACTGAATTCCTTCCCTACCAGAAAACACATACCCAAGTGTCCCTATGTTCTTCAATGTAAAATATTTCAGTGTAAGTTTGGAAAGCTTTTAAGCTTCCACTAAATAAGTGAAATGTGTGTTAGTAGAATATTGTTAAGATTATGAAAATGTTCTCTGTAACAGTCGTGAAATAGCCACACATGGCTTAGAACTGTAGGAATCCCGTCTGGGTCACCGCTTGACTTGACAGGAGAGCTGTCCACATCCTCTGGGCCTCAGTTTCCTGTTGTTGAGAAGGAGGAGTCTGGACTGTGGGATCAGGGAGGACCACATATTGCTCCGACTGCTTCACTCTTAGGAGCCACACACGGTCACGTCAATCCCTGGGAGTCGTGTCCTCTGACCAGTCTACATCTTGGGACATCATAGGGCTGCCCTTGAGTGAGGCCCCACTATTTGTCACTCACTTCCTCTTTGGTAGCTAAAACTTGGTCCAAACCCTCTGATGTGGTATATTAAGATTCATCTGATTTTCACAGAAAATAAACATCATCAGTCTGTAAGTAAGTACCTCTATGACTTGGAACATTTATCGAAACGTTACCAAGAGCAGGGCTTTTGGATTGGACAGTCCTGGGGCCCTGTCAGCCCCCTGTGTGGCCCTGAGCTCGCCACTTCCCCTCTGTCACCCTAGTTTTCTCATCTATAAATTACTACTCCATCACCGAGGGGCCTATTATAAGGATGAGGTCATGTATGTAAAGTTATTGGTCAATGTCGGTTGGATCTCCCTCCTCACCCTCTGAAGAAACGGGAGCTGTAGCCCTTAAACACTCAGACAAACTGAGAAAATATCAAGGTGGGGTTATTTCCCGCTGCATGTTTCCCAGAGCTACAAACCCTCACACCTGTGATCCTTACTCAGGCTGCCCTCGCAACATAAGAGAGGCAGACCACAGCCTCTTCCTCACAACCTGTGCTCCCCCTCCCTGCACCCCCACGGCCAACTCCCAGCCTCCTAGGTACCCTCGACTCTACCGCTGTGGCATATTTCCACTGGCGGGAGCCCAAACCCACACTTACGACGGTGGTGGCTTGCCCACATCCCTGCATCTGAGTTCATTGTACAGTGAGAGAGAATTTAGCCCCTTAGATTTTATTCGATTGGGCCCCCTTCCTCCCCAGCCCAGCCCAACCCTATAGTAAGGAGCTATTTTTCCCTTTATGTAGTAAGGAAACCAATTCCATTGCTACAACCAACTACGTCTGGAAATAACCATATTTTGAGCAGTGAGACATACTTCAAGGCCACACTGTGTGGATAGCGATGATTTAGCAAGACTAACTGGGCGAGGCTGTCTTGGGTAGATACACAATACCATAATAGTATTCTCTTTGTCTGGCATAAGCCATAATAGCTATCTTTTCTTCACCCGGTACGGTCATTGCTGTGATACAGACAATCTCTGAGTTTGAAAAGGAGATAGAGCTACTTCAGACACAGAAGATAGATGTGGAGAAACACGTGCAGTCACAGAAACGGGAAATGAGAGGTAAGAAAAATACAAGTCACCGAGCCCACAGGCGCAGACCAAGTATATCACGGGTGTCACCGCTGAGGAAATGTATCCTTGGGATGAGCCCGGTTGGTTTGTTGGTTGATTGGACATGCGGCAGGTTGAATAGCTCGTTGACTTTATAGCTGATAGGTTGGTTAGCTGACTGGTTGAATAGCTGTTAAGTTAGCTGATGGTATGGTTAGCTGGACACTCTGTGTGAAATCTAGAAGAGTGGGACCGAAAAAGGGAATGGGAGAGGAGAAATCATGCAGAAATGTCATTTATACCAGCTCTGCCTTTTCCCCTCAGAAAAGATGTCCGAGATCACCAAACAACTTCTTGAAAGCTATGACATTGAAGATGTTAGAAGCAGGTAATCATTTTCGCATTACCAAATCTTTAGAATCATTTAACACACGAGTGAGATGATTGATTTTCTTACTCCCCTTATTTTCCAGGCTCTCGTTGGAAGATTTGGAACATTTAAATGAGGATGGAGAACTTTGGTTTGCTTATGAAGGACTAAAGAAAGCAACACAGTGAGAAACTCCCCCAGAGTTCTTTTTGATTTTGGGAGATAATAAATATTAGAAAGTCAAAAGTGTATCTTCCACAGATTTGACACAAAGGAAATTCCTTATAGTGGGATGATCTAATAATCGCTGGAAATATTTCAAGAATTAAGTAATGAGCTTAATAATGAAAAATGATCTTTTTATAGGGTAAACTTCTGAGTCGTAAAACCTGTAATCTGTGTAGGGAAAACGGATTTTATCAAATAAGTTAGCCAGTGTTGCTATAGAGATATAACTATGTTTAAATTTTAAAAAGTTTGCTTTAATCTTTTACATACAAACTTTATCTTTTAAAGCAATTTCAGGTTCATGGCAAAATTTAGCAGAAAGTACAAAGATTTCTCAGAGATTTCCCTACCCTCACCCCACACAACCAGTGTTGGTATCTTCTACCAGAGTGGTACATTTGTTAAAATTGATGAACTTACATTGATCTGTCATTAACGTCCAGAGTCAGTAGTTTACTTCAGGGTTCACTGTTGGTGTTGTACATTCTCTGAGTCTGACACATGCATAATGAATGTATATTTACTATTGTTGCATACCTAGCATATTCTTAAGCTATTAACATGTGACTTTAATAATGTCTAAAATTTTTTACCATTCACTGCATATTAATGCCACATAATGCTTCCTAACTGGCTGGAAGGATTTTGTAATTCTACGTACCAAATTCCATAGCCTGTCACTACGTGTGTATACAAAACTTTGTGTCCTTAGCATGGTTCTCCCTGTGAGTTTTCCTAACTGCTGCGTGTGTGCATGCTCACAGTCAACAGCCCAGCAGAGCAAACACCATGTGGTTCATTTCTTGGCCCCCTCCTCCAACAGCGTTTTGGAGAGCCATTTCCAGTCCCAGAAGGACTGCTATGAAAAGGAGATCGAAGCTTTGAACTTCAAAGTGGTGCATCTAAGTCAAGAAATCAACCACCTGCAGAAATTATTTAGAGAAGAGACTGACATCAATGAAAGTATCCGTCATGAAGTTACCAGGCTAACATCAGAGAACATGGTACGGTCTTAGCCGTGGGCCCCGAGGGTGGCCATTGTTCTAGAGATGTCATTTGTTAGTGACATAAAATTTGTCATTTGTTAGTGGAATAAAATTCAGTTTCTTGGCAGTAAATGAGGGAACAGAATTATGTTTTCTAGGAGTGAAATAACTGGGTCCGAAGATAAAACTATAGAATTACCCTGGGCTGGAAAACACATTGGTTTGAGAGTGGGTTTATTTACCATGGGATGGGTCCAAATTCTGTGATTGCGCATGTATTTTTAAATCTGTGTATTTTAAGTCTAGCCCTAACCTCTTGGAAAGTGACAAAAAATGCTAAGGCAGAAGGATGACTCTGGAGTGGGGCATGTGTTCAGGTCCGTCCCTCTGCTTGTGCTCCTCATCTCATTTTCTCAAGGACTTCTCTCTTCCATGATGCCCGTTCTTTTCCCTGGAGTTTGTCTCATCCTTTCTTCTAACTCAAGCCTTAGCCCTGGAGAAATCCTGGAGGAATCTCCCGACTCAAAGAACAGCCTTTTCCTAACCCCACATCACCTAACCCCAATCACCCCATTTCTCTGGGGGAGCTGGCCAGGCTGCTCAGTGACCCTCTAGCAGATTTCTGCACTCCCTTCCCAATTCCCCCACAGCCACGCCATTCTGTCATAAGCCCCGACCACTGACCAACACTGCCTGCACAACGGCTGAGCCCAAAGCGTTCCTTTTCACCCCCATCTTATCTCTCAGCAACATTTGGTGACATTAATCACTCCCTCTTCCTCCCTGCTGTTTGTTCTGCTGCCTTCCAGGATACCACGCTTTCCTAAGAACCCACCTCACTGGCTACCCCTTCTCAGCTTTCTTACCGTTTCCTTCTCCTCTGCCTAACCTGAGAGTATTAGGACATCTCCGGGCTGTACCACAGGTGAGGAGATGTGGCCCTGGGCACAGCAGACGTGTGGAGCAGTGGCTAAGGGTCTTCATGTCTTTGTTTATTCTTTGGATGAAACTTTACCGAGGAACAGTGCAGAACACGCATCCAAATGCACAAACAAGTATTCTTCATGTGTACTTCAGAGGCACACGTGTTTTTATATACTTGGACGACAGAAAAACTATTTACCTGACTGAGGGTGGATGAAATACACAGACAGACAAGGACAGAGGACTGTGAAACCTGCTGGATCATCCCAGACCTGCACTAACAGCAGTTCACCCCCTAGAATTCACATGGCACAGGGGGACCTCTTTGAGATGATCTTTGTGTTCCTAGATGAGGAGATGATGTTTCTGGGCCTGGGCCGAAGAGCCTGGCTCACCACAGTAGAGCCCCCACACGGCCTCCCAGACTGTACTTGATATCACGGGTGTAGCTGTGGGAGAGCCGCTCCCTCCAGACATGCTGGTATTGCTTGTGACTCTCGAGATCTCGAGGTAAAAAACCATAATGCCAAACCAGTGTAGTGCCTTGGCTGGCCCTCCTGCACAGCCGAACCAGACGAACGCTCCCTGGAGTTAAACACCTACGTGGTCTCGTTTGCTTCTGAGAAGCTCTGAGATTTTGAAGTTCAAGACAAAAGTGTTTCGTATTCAAATGTTTCCAATTCTTCTCTAAAGATGATCCCAGACTTTAAACAGCAGATTTCAGAACTGGAGAAACAGAAGCGCGATCTGGAAAGCCGCCTGAATGAACAAACGGAAAGCATGAAAGGTAACTGAAACTGTCATGAAACTGCTTCTAGAAAATGGATTCCTGTGTCCAGGAAATGACAGAGAAGTCATCGTATTCAGGGATCTCAAACTCTGGTTCTCCAGGGGCCCAGCCAGGTGACATAAATGTGAGAAGCGGGCTGGGTGGAGGGGACGATAAAGTGCACAGTGTCGTGGCCTCCAAGCTCCGTTGATTGTTGCCAAGTGGGAATATTGGCCCCAGTGTTGCTTGATATCCCTATCTTTACAGAAAAGCCAGAAATCCAGATTTTTATGTGAAATATCACAATTTTGGAAAAATGGCTTTGAAAATTTTTCAACATGTTCAGACCAAACAAAACCTAATCTCGGGGCGCCTGGGTGGCTCAGTCGTTAAGCGTCTGCCTTCAGCTCAGGTCATGATCCCAGGGTCCTGGGATCGAGCCCCGCACAGGGCTCCCTGCTCCGTGGGAAGCCTGCTTCTCCCTCTCCCACTCCCCCTGCTTGTGTTCCCTCTCTCGCTGTGTCTCTCTCTGTCAAATAAATAAATAAAATCTTAAAAAAAAAAAAAAACACACAACTAATCTCAAGCAGGAAACAGCTTAGGACTGTTTCAAAGCATGACCAAATGCAAATCAAAATGTGATATGGACCCCAAAGTAAAGACAGTTCTTCCCACTACAGGAAAGCTGGAAGAATTGTCTAATCAGTTGAACCGCAATCGAGAAGAGGAAGGAACACAAAGAAAGTAAGTGTTAATGTGTATGTTCTTCAAGTTCATTCATGCAATTCTTTTCTTTTTGAAATTGTGGGAGATACCAAGTATGTTATTAAGCCAAAAAAGCAAGGTGCTGATTAAGGTAGATGATATATTACCATTCAAATGTGAAAGAAAGAAACACATGTACACCACACACACACACACACACACACACACACACACACACACACAAACACACCTGGGAGAACATATAAGAATCAAAACATTGCTTATTCCAGGGAGCATAACCGGATGGCTGGTGCACAGGGGAGAGGACATATTTTTCACCTTTTATAGCCTTAGAACATGGATTATCTGTTCAAAAAAACTGCTGAAGTAAGACTGTGTGAGAGAGAACAGATTTTCTCAGAGCAGACCATTTAGGATAAGGCTTGAAATCCATGTGACAGAGTCTTCACTGATAATCCCCCCAGATTTGCATCTGACCAGCAGAGGGCCTAGTGCTGAGGCAGAGCCTCTCAGGGAAAATGTTTTGCCGCCAGCTGGCTGACATACTTAACTTTCAGAGCCTGCACGGACGCCCTATGTCCTACGGAGCATTTTAGTCATGTGCCTTTATTGGTAGGATGGGGATGAAACGAGGGTCCCAAATGGTAGGAAAGTGGTGAGACAGAGTCTTGGATCTCTTTTGATGGGCTACTACTTCTGTCCTCCCTGGCTTTTTGAGAGTCTGGTCCCCAGGCCGTTCACAAAGGACATAATCATTGGGCTTTGGTCATAAGGGTGTGAGTGGGGGTGGATGTCCTGGGGGAGCCGTGGCAGAGTGGAGGCAGGAATCTCTTATCAAGTTAAGGAGACTGGGGCAATCGTAGGCAGTTTTATGCCCAGCAAGCCCTGATCTTCACCCCTACCCCCACCTCAAAGACAGTCCTATTCAGGTACTATTCACTTTATACATAAATTGGCCCAAGTATTTTTCTGTCTTTGGAATAATCAGTGTTTGCTATGACAACGAGTGACTTCTCCATGACAGTCAAGCCGATGCCAAAATTTCCTTTATCTTTTTCTCAGGACCCTAGAGGCCCAAAATGAAATACACACCAAAGAGAAAGAGAAGCTGATCAGTAAGATTCAAGAAATGCAGGAGGCCAGCGAGCACTTGAAGAAACAATTTGAAACTGAGAGTGAAGTCAGGAGTACTTTCCGGCAGGAAACGTCTCGTCTAACTATGGAAAACAGGGTGAGAAGTTTTCCAACTTGTTGATAAATGACTGTCTGCAAATGTCACCAAAAGGAGGGACATGCCACCGAAAGCACCTGGACAGGCCCACGGGTCCCACACCCTGTGAACAGTGAACAGCTACAGACCAAAAACCGTTTCCGTCAGAGCAATCTGTGTCCTTACCTCAGCACACAGGTGGTCTCTGAGTTGCAGGCTTCTGCCAGGGAGCCTTGGGGACTTTCATGGGCCACACCAGGGAGGTGTCCGATAGAGTAAAGGGATGACAAGAGGAGAGATGAGCGCTGTCCCAGGGATGGCACCCATCTGAGATGACGATGTTCAGGTCTACAGCAAGCTTTTCCCCATTAAAGGGCCATGCTTGCTTTGGGGGTCTGCCCTTCTTACAATTTTTCAAGTCAGAATGTTCCTCTATGAAATGATCATGATGGTAGATGGCAAACATTTTAAATTGTTCAAGTCTTCATCAAACTGTAAATGCCCTGGTCAGAATGAAATTCGGCAACTCTAAGTCAGTCCTCAGCAATTCTATGGAGATGTGATTGGTGTGTGAAACCCACAGGACTGGGAAGCACCCTAGTGGCAGATGGGGCACTTTCCTGGGAGGTGGACATGCTCAGGCCCCTTGCTAGCCTGGCAGCCTCCAAGGCTGTGACCGGGGAAGGGCTCACCAGGTAGTGGTCGGCAGCCTGGACAGGCCCACAGGTCCCACACCCTGTTGTCACCCCCCCCCCCCCCCACATTTCTTATCTCACAGGAAAACCACAGTAGGGTAAAGTCCTATTTTGCAGGATCAGGATTTAACTTTTTTTTTTAAAGATTTATTTTTTTTATTTTTTAAAATATTTTATTTATTTGACATAGAGAGAGAGTTCACAAGCAGGCAGAGAGGCAGGCAGAGAGAGAGGGGGAAGCAGGCTCCCCGCTG
>CM052896.1:44222010-44237682 GCA_028534135.1 Potos flavus
GCTGCACCGAGTCAGGGAAGACGCACAGCTACATGCTCCCTCCATCCGCGTAGGCCCTAGCCAGCGAGCAACCTCGGTGTTATAGTAATACACAACAAAAGAACATAATTTCTATATAAAGGGGTGGATTTTGCCCACAAATGAGACTTCACTGTATTAGTTTCCCAGAGCTGCCATAACAGATTACCACAAATTTTGTGGCTTAAGACACCAAAAATTTGTTCTCTCGCCATTGTGAAGGGCAGAAGTCCAAATTCAAGGTGACAACAGGGCCACGCTCCTCCAAAATGTCTAGGGGAGAATCCTGCCTTGCTTCTTCCCGCTGCTAGTGGCTCCCAGCATTCCTGGGTTTGTGGCAGTGTAACTCCGACCTCTGCCTGAGCCTTCATACGGCTGTATCTCTCTGTGTCCTTTTCTATTAGAAGGAGAATCTCACTGGATTTAGGACCCACCCTCATCTAGATGATCTCATATTAATCCTTAGTCTAATTGCAACTGTCAAGACTTTGTTTCTAAATAAGGTCACGTTCTGGGGTTCTAGGTAGACATGAATTTTTTGAGGAGACACTATTTGACCCACGACATGATTTTTGAGTCAAAGAAAAATCTTCGTTTAAGAAAAGGGAAAAAAAAAACTTCTAGTGATCATCTCACTATTTATCAAAGAAATTAAAAATTAAAACTAGATGTTATTGTTGCCCCTCGGTAATAGAGATCTTCTGGTGCTGCTGGAAACACCGTGCAGTGGGGCACTGTCACACATGGTTTCCAGGAATAGAAATTGATGTCAACTTTCTCAGGGGTGATTTGGAAGCAAATATCATGAACCTTTTAAATCACATTCTTTTTTTTTTTAAGATTTTATTTATTTATTTGACAGAGAGAAATCACAAGTAGGCAGAGAGGCAGGCAGAGAGGAAGAAGCAGACTCCCCGCTAAGCAGAGGGCCCGGATGCAGGGCTGGATCCCAGGACCCTGAGATCATGACCTGAGCCGAAGGCAGAGGCTTAACCCACTGAGCCACCCAGGCGCCCCAATCATATTCTTTTTGACTCAGTCATGCAACTTCTAATATTTTACTATCCTAAGTAATTAGATATGTGGACAAAGATTTTTGTTCCGAGTGTTCATGATAGTGTTATTAATTGTAGCAAAAAATGCATGTCCAACAATAGTGGATCAAATAAATTGTTGTGTATCCTACGACTTAGGTATTAAAATGACAGTTGGCATATATGGCCAATGACATGGGAAAGTGTCTTCAATATAATGAGAGAAAAATACAGAATTTAAAACTTTATATGCAGTGTGACCCCAATTTCATAAAATGTGTATGTGCCATATTAGAAAAAAAAAAAAAGGAAGGAATGAAATCAAAATATGAACAGTGGTTTCCCCCCAGTTCTCATCGACTAGTGACTGTTACTATTAGATGTATCTTAGGATGGACTGAGACAGGAGGGAGGAAACTATACCCACACCCCCACTTGTAAGGCCGTATAAAGTTCCTAACATGTTTTGCTGGAGACCCAGAACCATAGCAGGGGAGAGGTGGTCACATTGTAGAAACAGCAGTTTCTCTTTCTCTTTCTTCTTCTCGTGCCGAGACTCTCCGGAGGGCCCTCGGCTATAGTGACTGCGTGCCAGGCACTGCTGGATCTCAGAAGCCTGAATCCTTTCTGAGCCAAAGCCCTCGGAATTCAGGAAGAACCTAAACACACTGTCCTTTCTAAGAAATATCTGTAGGCATCCAGGACTCTGCTGGTTCTTGAGCCAGATTCTGCCTGGGCAAGGCCGCCCCCCCTTATCAGGAAGAAAACACAAAGCCAGGACCCAAATCTCTGAAGTTTCTCTGCCTCCAGCTTCTCATATCCAGAGAACCTGTTTTCATACATTTGTGTTTTTGAATTCTCTATAGTAGGCATTACTTTATTAAGGGGAAAAATAGATCAAGATAAATATAGCATATCTATACACTAGGATATTATTCAGCCACAAAAAGGAATGAAGGGCTGATACATACTTGAAACTGATGAAACTTGAACACATTATGCTAAGTGAAAGAAGCCAGACACAAAAGGCCCATATTATTATGATTCCATTTATGTTAAGCATCCAGAAAAGGCAAATAATACAGAGTCAGAAAGTAGATTAGTGAGTGCCGAGGACTGGAAGGGACTAGGGGAACAAGTTACAGGTTTCTTTCTGATGTGACAAAAATGTTCCAGAATTAGATGATGGTGATGGTTGTCTAGCTGACTTTAGAAAACCACTGAATGTGTACTTCAAAGTGAATTGCATGGTATGTGAATTACAGCTTAATGAAGCTGTTACCAAAACATAGATTAAGATGCTTCTAAGCAAATGCCTTTGTTTCTTTTGATTACTGTAGGATCTTGAAGAAGAGTTAGACATGAAGGACAGAGTGATTAAAAAGCTACAAGATCAAGTCAAGACTCTAACCAACACGATTGAAAAGGGTAGGAAAAATAACATTCCCTTTCCCGCCTTTCGAACTGTCAGCTAAGGTCAACATGCATTGTTTGTTTCCTGATGTGGTCCAGAGTCTTTGAAAGTCAAAGGAATGATTCTCAACTGGGGGAGCTGGTTGTGGCTCAGTGAGGGGCTAATGGAAAGATCCTTTGGATCAGGGGATAGCTCATCAGCTCTCGGATAATTCCGGATGCACTCATGTGATTGTAAGGAACACCCCATAATGAAATTCTTCTAACCTCATCTGCTAATAACTCTTCCCTGGTAAAAATGAAACTGTGAACAAGTTTCTAATATAACTGCTTTGAAATTCTGTTCCTCTCCCAGTTATATAGGATCAACATCTCCATTTCTGTTAGAAGAAAGAGGTAGAGAAATAAGAAGCTAGACAGGAGTCCTGAACATTGACTGAACTTCTCACTTTGAATGCCCTCATGACCTTCTGTGAAAAGGACTTTGTGCCTTTCTTTCCCTCGTCTGCTTCTGAGTCACTGAACTTTTCTGAGTTCTCTCTTCTATGCTCTTGATCCTTGTTCCATCTTGCTTCCTCTTCCTCCCAACCTGGATAGTGAAGGCTGTATCTCTAACCATCTGTTCCTTTTTCTCTATTTATTTCTTCGAAGAGCTCCTTTACTGTTATTTATCCCACTCTCACTTCAGTCTCGAAATGCCCGCCACCAACATGAGGATCTTTCTCCTTCAATCATTAATGATAAATGTCAGTCTGCCCCATGAGGGCTGGGACCATGTCTGCCCTTCCCAAGGCCCCATTGTGTCCCTGTTGTTGGAAAGAATGAATGAACTACCATCTCAACACAAGGATTTCCAAAATCCACCTCCCACTCCTCACTTCTGTTCCTGAGTCCCGGCCCCTCTTCGCGTCGAAGACAATCTCCTTTGCCTTCGTACTACCTCCTCCAACTCCACGTGGCTAAAGTGGAGTACATCAGCTTCCCCTCCTATATTAGTTATCTACTGTCATATAACAAACTATTCCCAAATTTAGCAACTTTAAACAACACACACATAGCAACGCAGAGTTTCAGAGTGCCAAGAATGCAGGAGCAACTTAGCTCTAGGGCTCTGGCTCTGAGTGCCATCAAGTCGTCAGCAGGGACCCAGTCACCTGAGGGCTTAACGGGCTGCAGCATCTGCTTCTAGCCTTGGCCACGTGACTCCTGGTGGGAAGCCAGTACCTTCTGAATGCTCCATAGGTGCCATTTGTTCCCAGAGTCCCTGCAAGGAGCTTGTCCAGATACAAGTCACCATGCTCAAGAATACCCAAAGTATAATGTGCATATCGGATATTTCTGCTTCCTTTCTTGTTCTTCCGGGTCCAGATGCAGGGTACCAATCAGACGCCATTCTTACCATAAACAGTATTGCTTAGTAAGACGGTTGACATTCTACCTTGATTAGTCTCCAAGGGAACAGGGCTAGTATATTAGCAGGAGAAATTCTCATACAGTAATAAGAAAGTTCTGGTAACTTGTTACCTGCAGCACCTTCTTTTTCACCCACAAGACCCTTCTCATCCTTCTTGGTCCAACTGCTGTGCTGCCTCCTTCATTTGTTTCGTCCCCTTCTGTGTGACTTCGCATGGCCCCTGTATTAATTTCCTGTGGCTGCTGTAACAAATCAGTATAAGATTAGTGGCTTAACACAACACAAATTTATCATTTTAAGGTTTTGGAGGTCAGAAGTCCAAAATGGTCTTTTCAGAGAGTTACAATCAATATGTCGGCAGGGCTACGTTCCTTCTTGAGGCTTTAGGAGAGTCTTTTCCCTTGCCTTTCCAGCTTTTGGAGGCCACCCACATTTCTTGGCTTGTGGGTCCCTTCCTCCATCTTCATGTTCAACAGCATAGCATCTTCAAAATCTTTCTGACTCTCTAACCTCTGTTTCTATCATCACATCTCCTTGCAGAATGGACATGAATCTTTGGCGACCAGAGGACAGACTCTGGCCCACCCAAAGATGTCCATGTCTCAATCCCCAGAATTTGCGACTCTGTTACTTACACGGCAAAGGGGATTTTGCCAATGTGATTAAATTAAGGATCTTGCAACAGGGAGGTTACCCTGGGTTATCTAGGTGGACCCAGTATAATCACAAGAGACCTTATAAGAGGGTGCAAGAATGCCAGAGTGAAAGAAGGTGATGTGACAAGGGAAGTGGAGAGAGATAGGAACGTGGTGACAGAAGCAGAGGTCAGAGTGATGTGGCCACAAGCCGGGGGGTGTGGGCAGCCTCCGGAAACTGAGAAAAGTGAGAAACGGATCCTCCCCTACAGCTTCCAGAACTCAGCTCTGCTGACACTGTGATTTCAGTCCTACATGTGAGGTCCATTTCAGTCTTCTGGGAAAATCCGTGGTGTGTTAAGCCCCTAACTTCATGGTAAATTGTTACAGTGCATAGGAAACTAATACAGATCCCCTTGGAATCATGCAGTCTGGTACTTTGCTCACCAACTGTTCCACGAATCTTGTTTTCTTGACTGTGGCATCAACATCTTCAAGACAGAAGCAGTATCTTGGTTGGCCTTCTTATCCGCACGGTGCTGGATTCATGCCGGCTCTCATGAGGATCCCTTCAAGGATAACTCCACCTTTCCAGCAGCAGCAATACGCATTGATAGACTCGCAGACATGACTCACTACCAGAGGGGTTCTTCGGGATTCGTCAAGTTTCCATTTATCTGAAAGCCACATGCGTTCATGTGCCAGCCGGCCAGAATGGGGTGGAGAGAGAGAGTAGGCTCGTTATAAAGCTGGGAGAAGTTGTTTCTGTGAATTTAACTGATTGTTTGCCTCTGCCTACAGGCAGTGATGTGCACTTGTCCTCAGGACCCAAGGAGTATCTTGGAATGCTGGAGTACAAGACAGAAGATGAGGACAAGCTCATCCAAAACCTCATTCTTGGTAGTGAGACCTGAAACTCTGAACGCCTGCTGCGTCACTCATTGTTGCTGTCCCGGGTGGGGGCTGTCGCTTCTCTTCCTCCGCTGCTGCTTCTCCTAGCCCAGGGTTTATCAACCTCCACACTGGTGACCAGATAACTGGTCATCAGATAACAGGGCCATGCACTGTAGGATATTAACTAGCATCCTTGACGTCTACCCTGTGGAAACCAGTAACAGCCCCTAGTCATGACAACGAAAGCATCTCCAGACATTGCCAACCATCCCAAGGGAGCCAGAATTGCTCTCAGTTAAGAAGTGCTGCCCTTACCCCTTCCCAAGTCTAATTATAGGATCCAGATAAAAGACACAGCCTCTCATTTTTGTGTCTTAGTATAGGAGCTATGGCAGAAGAAACTGTGGCTCCTTGTTCCTTTTGATTTCCGCTAAGAATTTTATTTGCAGGCAATGTGATGGGGGCTTCCCAGCCCCACCTCTGTTACAGGAATATTCCAGCATACATACTCAAGGGTTGGTGGTCTTAGAACCAATCTTACTAGACTCTCTTTACCATGAAAACCACATGGTTTTCCAGTTGGAGGGAGAAAAGCTGCCTTTCTATCAGCTGGTCTTAAGATCTTAAAGTAGAAAACTGATGTGTAACCTAACTTCCTCTTCTAAGCAACACCCCCATCCCCTCACGCAGCGCATGAGTACCTGTACCCTGTCCTTTCTACCCTCACGGGTGCACAGCTGCGGGGCCTCTTTGTTCCCTGTCTTAATGCAGCCATGGGGAAGTCTTTGTTTGTTTACCTTAGTTCATTCTATAGAATTTCTTCCTTTTATTCCCCCTGTCTCCCCCTGCCATTTTCTTCTGCTCGAGGCCACCAAGGCCTTCTCTGCAGGATTATTGTGTGTCTATTTTCCTGATTCAAGCCAGGTGCATGTGATCACTGAGATCATATACCATCCTCATCATTAGAGGCTGGAGTCGGGTGCACAATCGTGGGGCTCCTCCCTTACACTGGAGGTCTGAAATCCAGGGTCTCCATGCCAGGGAGAAGCACAAATTCTGTCTAAATTTCAGCCTTTTCAAAAAGAGAAAGTACTTGGCAAATGAGAAGTAAGAGGAACAGGTGGTACCTGTATATTTTGGCCAGACTGAATTCCTCAAAGAGAAAAGCCATCCCTGTGCATTCAGGCACTGTATCAAGTACAGAAAAGCAAACAAGGTCTGGCCCGTAGTCAGAGGCTCCTTACGGGGAGAGCTGACCGTCAGCCGTGGTTCTCATCAGCTCTTCCTGTTCCAGACTTGAAGCCACGCGGCGTGGTGGTGAACATGATCCCAGGGCTCCCGGCTCACATCCTGTTCATGTGCGTACGCTACGCGGACTCTCTGAACGATGCCGGCATGGTCAAGTCCCTCATGAACAGCACCATCAATGGCATCAAGCAGGTGGTTAAGGTAGGAACTGCCTTTGACATTGGCCCTTGGCACTTTGGTTACTATAAGAACACCTTAAGGATTCGTCCTTGGCCCGTCCTTCACCTCTAGTCTTTGCTGAGCCACAGGATTCCTCAGACTAGTCTGAGGCCCACTCAGGGAAAGAAGCCAAGCTGTTTGGAAAAGACAAGTTCAGTCAGGGATCCCCAAGGCTAAAGATCAGCAGATAGACCTCAAAGCCTTACCTCCAAGGCTACAACCTGGTAAACCCCCCCCCCCCCCAGCTCTACCCCCTCAGAGGGTGAGATCCCCAGCTGGCCGTGAGGATTCTTTATTCATCAGGAATTAGGAGTAGAGAATTAACACTTATCTGGTGTTGAGTGCTTTCTGGCCACTATATTCACGAGAGCCACCAGAGTGCTCTTGGAAGGGGCCCCCAGAAACTGATGTTTTCCCTGTCCATAATTTTGTAAGATGGGTTTTCTTAGGGCACACGTGCATTTCTAGGCCATAGGCACACAGTATTTGCCTCATCTTACTGCTCTGGAATATTTAAATATTTAGAAACTAAAAGATGTAGGCGTGAAGATTATAAATCCTTTCCCACCAGCATCTCCCATCTCAGCTTCCCCAGTGACTCCCTGGCCTCTGCCTTTGTGGATGACCAGGACCTGCCCCTCCCCGCTCCAAAACACAGCACGTTAGAGCAGCCCTCACTCGGCCCACATACGCCATAGTCTCTGTGCCTTTCCATCTACCCCCCTGACTGCCGAGGTGCTCACACTAGCAGGCTCCCCAGTTTCTGCAATCTGGCTTCTGCTCCTGTCACTCCGCAGAAAGATCACCAATAATTCCTCTTGCTAAATCCAGTGGTTTTCCCTTCATTTTATCCTCCTTTCCTGGATGGAAGCATTAGGCCCTCCTCTCTGAAACACTCCTACTTTGTCCTTCAAATCTCAGGACTTTCCAAGTTTTCCGCCTACCTCTGACCATGGTACCTCTCTACCTTCTCTGTGCCTCTTCCCGCTGCCCCACAAGCGGAGCTCTTCTCCCCAGCAGTCCTCGATTCTGAGCTCTTGTCCCTCCAGCCCTTTCCTTCAAGGACAGCATTCTCCCCCATCTCAGGAGACTTTCTCAGCTGCCCTCTTTCGTCAGCATCCTTCCATCCCCTGGGCATTTGAAGCCCAGGCTACATCCACTGTGCAGGAGCTCAGCCACCCATTTCATTGTGTCCTGTGTATGTCACGTTACGAGCAACATTCTTCCCGGTCAGAACGCGAGCTCCGGAAAGCAAGGACCCAGACTTAGCTTTAGCAGGCATTCCTGTAGTGCCTGCTTCAAGTTCCATCATCAGAAATACTTTGCAAACCAGAACCTGCTAAATAAACATAAGAGCTTATCATTATAGTATAAATCGAATAAAGTCTTTGGTGAATAAAAGAATTCATTCTGATCAAAAGCCACGAACTGACCAAACTGGTAAGATACATCTGTTCTTGGCTCAAACGCACCAGGAGTCACCAAATCCAACTTTGTCTTTCTTGGTTTGTTTGTTTTGTTTATTTTGTTTTGTTTTGTTTTTTAAGGAACATGTAGACGACTTTGAGATGCTGTCTTTTTGGCTTTCCAATACGTGTCACTTCCTCAACTGCCTGAAGCAGTACAGTGGAGAAGAGGTAGGGACACTTGCCTGTTCTGTATTCTGTGCAGACCGCTGGTCTCTAACTTCCTCGTGAGCCAGAGCTCATCACAGGCGTTGGGGACATCCCCAGCTCCGGGGGCAGCCTCTGCTCCAGATGGCTTCCCGGGCTCCTTCTCAGCCAGGAGGCCAACTTCACATCACTGGTTGGACAGAAGTCATAGTCAGAAGATTTAGAAAGAGGCCAGGACCTTGGGCATGATGCTAGGCCTCAGTTTTCCTTCAGTTTTAAATCACTGAGTTCAGGGCACCTAGGTGGTTCAGTCAGATAAGCGTTGGGCTCAGGTCATCATCCCTTGGTCCTGGAATGAGCCCTGCTCAGCATGGAGTCTGCTTCTCCCTCTCCTCTGCCCCTCCCCTCCAAATAAATAAGATCTTAGAAATAATAGTAATTAATAAAAAATAATAATAAGATGGTTTTTAAGTTTGTTTCTGGTTGTGACATTCTCAAGTTTTTAGTGTTATGACTCTAAAATCCAACCTTTAGACCAATAGGACTCTTTCTTTGGCGCTCTTTTCTCTGCAGGATTCTGATCATTCCTCTACAATCTGTGTGTACATCCTTTGCCATTCCAGCTCTGCCCCCAAGGGGCTAACATCAGAAAGGCATTCTCCACCTTCAAGTACTCACAGAGCAAAATGTCACTGACCTAAAATAACAAAGTCGTTTCCAGGGTTTTCACTGCTCTCCCAAATGTTTGCACCGTTAGTGGTCCCACCAGCAGTGTATGAAGTTTCCAGTGTCATCCCTTCACCAACACTTGATATTGACAGGCATTTTAATTATTTACCAATCTCACTGGTATAAAATGATACCTCGTTGACTTAAATTGCAATTACTTGGTCACTAGTGAGATGAGGACTCACTCCATGGAGGGACACATGGGTAGTTCAGTCTGTTGAGTGTCTGACTCTTGTCGGTTTCCACTCAGGTCATGATCTCAGAGTTAAGAGATCAAGCCCATGTAGGGCTCCGTGCTCAGCGGGGAGTCTGTTGGAGATTTTCTCTCTCTCTCCTTCTGCCCTTCCCCCTGCTCTCGTGTTTTCTCTCTCTCTCTAAAATAAATAAAATAGATCTTTTATTTTTTTTTAAGATTTTATTTATTTATTTGACAGAGAGACACAGCGAGAAAGGGAACACAAGCAGGGGGAGTGGGGGAGAGACTTGGTGCTCAATCCCAGGATCCCGGGACCACAACCCGAGCCAAAGGCAGGTGCCTAAGGACTGAGCCACCCTGGCGCCCCAAAAATAGATTTAAAAAAAAAAAAAAGGAGTCACTCCACATGCTCATTGGTCATTTGGGTTTCTGTTCAAATTGCCTACTGACATCAGTCTCCGTTTTTTTTTAGAGGCAATTTTTTTTTCTTACTGATTTGTAGGAGATCTTTACGTATCATGGATAAACCGTGGCTTGTCTTGTAATTTTCTTTATGAAGTCTGTTGTACACTATTTCTGAATTTTGGTATATAAATCCTATTATTTTATGATGTGTGTTTTAGTGTCTTCAGGAAATCCTTCCCTGCCCGGAGACCATGAATTTCTTCTTTTACTTTCTCCTGAACCTTGTTAATTCAAATTTAGAGCTCACAGTTATGCTTTTATCTATCCAGAACTGGTGTGATTATTTATCCCATGACGTGTGAGATAATGATCTCATATCATCTTCCGTGTGAATAGCCAATTGTCCCAATGAAGGAATAGTAAAATAAAATATAAAAGTAACTCTACTAGTACTATAGAACAAAAAGAAAAATAAGTAAAGATAATCCAATCTCTGACTAAAAGGAATACCAAAAGGAGCAGGGGGTACAGCCCAGTCCATTTAAGACAAACTGGTATATGTGAGACATTAATGGAAGAGGATATTATTCGACACCATTTATCTTTTGACCCTTTCTTTGCCCCCTCAGTCATGTATCCAGCGTTCTTTTCCCTGTCTGCATATTTTTTTCTAATTGCTATATTTTCATTTCCATTTCAGTGGTTCATTTCACCTCTGCCTCTTATCATTATATCCTCTTCTTAATGCTTTCTTTTTCTCTTATCTTTTTGAACACGTTGAATATATTGTATTAGTCTGGTTGGGCTGTTATCACAAAATACCACAGACTAGAAGGCTTTTAAACCACAGAAATGTACTTTCTCACAGTTCTAGGGGCCCGAAGTCTGACACCAACAAGCCTGCCAGGATGGCTGGTTCCTGCTGAGAGCTCTCGTCCTGGGTCCTGGCGTGTGGATGGCTGCCTTCTCGATGTGCCCTCCCACAGCCTTTCCTAGGGGCCCAGGGTGTGGAAGAAGACAGATTGAGCTTCCTGGTGTCTCTTCTTAAAGGGACACTAACCCTACCAGATCAGGGCCTCATACTTAGAACTTCATTTGATCTGAATAAGCTGCTCACAGGCCCCATCTCCAAATACAGCCACACTGGAGGGGAGGGCTCTGACATCATAAACATTTAGTCCATAACACACATTTTAAAATATTTCAGATTGATCTATGCTTTATAATCATTAAGTCATGAATCTCTTGTATTACATCTCCTGGCCTCTTACAGCTGTGTGTTTCCTTTGTGGCTTTGCAGGCTTTTTTGATGAGCTTCCGTGGGAGTTGTCCTGCACTGTATTGGGGGGGGGGGGCGCATATTTGTAGGGTGAGAAGGCAGTATGGCGACAGTTAGTTATAGAGAATAAGTGGCACCACAGACGTGTAGAGCTCATTTCATACAATCAGACACTGGATTTTAAAGTATAGACACTCATTGGAATGTCCCTAATAGAGGTAGTGTTTTACTTTCCTACATGTCTGTATCATTCTAATATTTATATGCTCACATTACTTTCAGGAATTCATGAAGCTTAATAGTCCACATCAGAATAAGAATTGCTTGAACAATTTTGACCTTTCAGAATACAGACAGATTCTTAGTGATGTGGCTATACGAATATATCATCGGTTCATTGTTGTAATGGAAAACAACATTCAACCAATAATAGGTAAGAAAAGAATTGATGACCAAAAAATATTTATGGTCGTCTGACACCTTAAAAAAATAAATCCAGGGAAAAAAAATCAATCAATCAATCCAGGGGTGCCTGGGTGGCTCAGTCATTAAGCCTCTGCCTTCAGCTTGGGTCATGATCCCAGTGTCCCGGGATCGAGCCCCACGTCAGGCTCCCTGCTTAGCAGGGACCCTGCTTCTCCCTTTCCAGCTCTCCCGTGCTTGTGTTGCCCCTCTCACTATCTCTGTTATGAATAAATAAAATCTTTAAAAAATAATAACAAATAAGATAAATCCAGTATAAGGAATGCGATGACAAGGAATAGAATTTTAAACCCAGAAAAATTTAATTATGTAAATGTCTACTTTTTAATTCTTTTTAATCGCTTTAAATAATGACCCGTATAAAAGTACATGGTTCATAGTTTCCTGCCTGTAACGGTGATTCACCCTGAAGGACAAGACTAGGGAGACCTGCTACTACTTACGTAGCTAATCCTAGGTCGTCACTAAGCGTTTTTGAAATCCTAAAGTCCCACTCCAGTTCTTGTCTACTCTCTTCAGTTTTCTGAAATTTAAAAACTTCGGGCTTTAAATGGCTTCAGACCATGAGTCATCATGTTAACCTGCTCCCTCTCCTGTGAAGCCGAAAGAAGAGAGCCTCCAAGCTGTTGTGAACAGCCACGCACTCCGTCCACCTCCTCCCCGCGGGGCTCCCCAGTCCTTGATCCTCTCGCTTCCCCTATCACAGCTGCGTCCACCGCTAACTCCTGCAGAAAACGTCCCACCTCCGGGCACAGACCCAGGAGAGCCGTGGAAAATGTTTCTCTGGTTGTCCCCGCTGTGTGTGTGTGCAAGAAATGCTGTGTTCTCCTCTCTAGTGCCGGGCATGCTGGAGTACGAGAGCCTGCAGGGCATTTCCGGCCTGAAGCCCACCGGCTTCCGGAAGCGGTCCTCCAGCATAGATGACACGGACGCCTACACGATGACCTCCGTCCTGCAGCAGCTGAGCTACTTCTACAGCACCATGTGCCAGAACGGCCTGGACCCTGAGCTCGTGAGGCAGGCCGTGAAGCAGCTCTTCTTCCTGATCGGGGCCGTCACCCTGAACAGCCTCTTCCTGCGCAAAGACATGTGCTCCTGCAGAAAAGGGATGCAGATCAGGTAAAACCCACAAGCCTCCGCTTGCACCCAGAGGCAGCTGGGAAGAATGCTCTTAACGTCTGGGGCCACACCCTGCTGCCCTCTCCGCAGGAGGTGCACTGCTGGGGTGGGGGTGGGGGGTGCCAGAGGACTCTTGGAAACTTGGGGAGGTCTGCGGTGGGGTGGTAGTCCCACCGCCCGTCATCACTGCACCAGGCTAGCTTGGCACTCAGGCCCAGGGCCTTCCTTTGGTGGTTAAACACTAGTAACTAGTAATTGTATATTTTAAATCCTGGCCCTGGGTGCTTATCCCTTACCCGGTATTTACCGACCGCCACCTCTGTGACTCGCACTGTTGGCAGAGGACACAGGAAAGAAAGGAAAGAGCAGCTTGATCCCTGCCCTCTAGGGCCTCAAAATAGCCAAATAACCATTCAAGGCAATTAGGGTGAAGTCACAAACAGCGGCTGCCGAGAAGGGAGATGGTCGTGGACAGACAGGTGAGGTCCGAGAGCTATGCACTGAGTGATCTAACAGGGAGAAGAACATTGCAGGCAGGGGAAATGAGGCGGGCAAAGGCACGGTGGAGGAGCTGAGCGAGGACCTCCCCCTCAGGCTCTACTAGGAAGCTCTGTCTAGATTCAGTGGAGGTTTGTTCGGGGAGCAGCAGGACCAACGTCCTGAGGACATGGTGAGCCACAGTTTTGAGGTGTGTCAACTTTTCCTGATCTCTTAGTTGAGGAAACACAAACCCTGAGCTCTTGTTAGAGTTAGTGCTGTCACGTGAAATAGGGTAGATGGTTAAGATTTCTATGATTTGTACAGTGATATGATACCTGTATGTGATGTGAGAAGCTGAGGTCGTGTTGATGACAGTGATGTCAGGGAAGGTGGCAAAGGAAGCATCTTAAGCCAAGAAGTAAATAAGACATCCATTAAACTGTGTTAGCATTAATGAAACTTGGACTTGGAAATCCCCACAAACCAGGCTGGCAGATTCCCATGATACCAGGTTGTGGTTTTCAGATAAGGAGTATTCTGCAGGGCTTTGCGGATCTTCTTCTCTTCCTTGAGAAAGGAAAGGGTTCTATTTATTTCACAGGCTCCAGGCAAAAGCCCTGTGCACCTCTGAGGTAGGATTCAGCCCTATTTAGAGGAAACCCATAAACCTAAACGTGTCATTAGAGTCCTGGCTAAACAATTCTCATTCCTTCTGTGGGTTCTCCACGAGTGAGGACAGTCATGAGCAAGATGCGTGCCCCTAGATCCCGTGACAGCTGCTCAGAGGATAGGCCACATCTGTCCCACAGTGCTTTCTTCGTTCACCAGTTGACAGCAGCTGTCTGAGAAGTAATTCCCTTGTGGTGTGGTGCTCTGAGGAGCACATGCATTTCACAGAGGTTCGTTCATTCAGGTATTTATTAAGCTCCTGCCGTGAGCAAGGCCCATGAGGATTTGAGGCAGCTTTACAATGAAAACACAAGCCACAAAATAATAAAACCTGAATACAAGTAGGAGATCAAGACCAAAGAGGAAAAATCATAAACATTGGACAGAGTCGTTTGCAAACTGTTTCTGGGCTTCCTGGCTGATGGGACAAAAAGCCAAACATCGTCAGCTCTCTGATCTCATTGGGTATGGTGAGCCAGATGTTCCCAGGGAAGAGGTAAAGATTTTCCCAATTATTTTTTTGTTCCTTGTCATGAGTTATAAAAAATAAGATTTCACATGGCACTTTATCCCACAGTCTCTGCAGTAGCATTTTTGCAGCAAGTTTCGCTTTTTCTTGCTGCTTTGTCCGGTGATCTTTGATAAAAGCCTCCGTTAGAGCACGTGGAGACAGTTCTGTCAGGAACCTGAATAATGTGCCCAAGGACATACACGGCTTGCTGGACTAAGGGAATTGGGGAAGAACATGAAAGGCATTGATTTGAGTCTGAAAGAACAGGCAGAATTTCAGCAGACCCAGGCTTAGAGGAACGAGCACAAGCCTCATGAAGGAAAACTGCTAATAGGGTATTAATAGCTCCCTTTGAATGGAGGGTCAGGTTGGTTACATCGAGAAAGTGAAATGCTGGTGTGAGCAACGCATGCTTCAGTCCCTCAGTGGTTGCAGCCACCACAGACTTTTTTTTTTTTTCCAGAAGGCTTTAAACTCTGAATTCAAGTTCTTCAGTAGTTGTAGGACTCTTCAGGTAACATATCTCATCTTACATGAGCTTTTTTTAAGGAATCAGTGCCTTTCATCTAAGTTGTTGAGTTTACGTGCTAGAGCTATGAATATTTCCTTATTATTTTACTTTCTACAGAATTTGGAGTGATATCCCCTCACTTCCATTCCTGTATTGGCGATCGGTATCCTCCCTTTTTATGTTGATCCGTCTTGCTAGAGGTTTTTATCAATTTTACTGATCCTTTCAAATAACCAGCTTTGGCTTTCATTGATTTTTCTCTATTTTAAAATTTTTAATTGATTTCTGTTACTGTGTTTATTATGTCATTCCTTCTGCTTGCTTTGGATTTATTTTGCTCTTCTTTTTCTTGTTTCTTAAGGTAGAAGCATTGGTTATTGACTTCGAGACCTCTCTTTTCTAACATAAGCATTTAATGCTATACATTTCTCTTTAATCACTAACTTTATCCCACAAATTTCGAGATGTTGTTTTTCATTTTTGTTGACTTGAAAATAGTTTCTAATTTCCTTGGAGTCTTATTCTTTGACCCGTGGACTTTTTTTTTTTTTTTAAGATTTTATTTTTTTATTTATTTGAAAGAGACAGAGAGATCACAAGTAGGCAGAGAGGCAGGCAGAGAAGGGGGGGGAAGCAGGCTCCCTGCTGATCAGAGAGCCCAATGCAGGGCTTGATCTCAGGACCCTGAGATCATGACCTGAGCTGAAGGCAGAGGCTTTAACCCACTGAGCCACCCAGGCGCCCCTCCCGTGGACTTTTTAGATGTTGTTTCAGGGGCGCCTGGGTGGCTCAGTGGGTTAAA
>CM052896.1:44243537-44264976 GCA_028534135.1 Potos flavus
TTTCTTGATTGGATTATTTGTCCTTTGGGTGTTGAGTTTGAGAAGTTCTTTATAGATTTTGGATACTAGCCCTTTATCTGATATGTCATTTGCGAATATTTTCTCCCATTCTGTCAGTTGTCTTTTGGTTTTGTTGACTGTTTCCTTTGCTGTGCAAAAGCTTTTGATCTTGACGAAGTCCCAATAGTACATTACTCCAAAAAGAATTCTTATAACCGGTAGCAGCAGCATTCTTATCCGCTACCATATCCCACCTCCATAGTCTCCTCTCCCTCAGGCTAGGCAATCACAAATATATTTTCGTTCTCTATAGGTCTGGATATTTTTATAAATGGAATCATAAAATGTGGTTTTTTTTGACTGGCTTCTTTCACTTAGCACGTTTTCAAAATTCATCCATGTGGTAGCATGTATCAGTACCTCATTCCTTTTTACTGCTGAATAATATCCCACTGTATGGACGTACAACAATTTGTGTATCTATCAGTTGGTGGATATTTTGAGTTTTCATTATTTGGCTATGCTGCAGTGAACATTTGTGCACAATTTTTTATGTGGACATGCTCTCAGTTCTCTCGAGTATATATCTAAGAGTGGAATTGCTGGGTCATATGGCAGTTCTACGTTTAACACTTTGGGGAACTGCCCACCTGTTTTCCCTAGCGGCTCTACCAATTTACATTCCCACTAGCAATATATGGGGGTTCTCAACACTCTCACTTACCCATAGAGGTTGAGTAACTTTCCAAGCTCACACAGTAGATTGGTGGGACTAAAACCCATGCCTCTTACCTTCTAAACTTATGATAATTAGTGACAGAAACAAGAATAAAAACCCCAGTGGACTGGATGAAAGCCTTCTACCAATTGAAAATTTTCTGCCAATTTAGGAAAAGAAAGCAGTTTTTTATACCAGTGTAAGGTCTTCAAATATCACTATGATTTTTTCCTTTAGTAGATTTTCAAATCCATTATTAAGGTTATTTTAATAGATCACTTTATAAATTATTGCAGTCACCACTTTTTGCTCAGATATTCCCCAAAGTTTAGAGCTGATATGGCCCTCACCCCAGACCATCAAGATCCTTAGAACCACAGATCATGAGAGCTAATCATTTGTTCAAACCCCCTCATGTTACAAATGAAGAAACTGCTGGACTGTGGTCCTAAAGCTCTCAATGAACTCGGGTACCCTCTCAGGACACACTGGGGGATTTGGCACCCTCCCCTGAAGTGTTCTCAATGGATCACCCACTATTCACGGTTTCTCTGGCTTTTGCTCCAGGTGCAACATCAGCTACTTAGAAGAATGGCTTAAAGATAAGAATTTGCAGAACAGTTTGGCCAAGGAAACTTTGGAACCTCTCTCTCAGGCGGCCTGGTTGCTTCAGGTCAAGAAGACCACAGACAGCGATGCCAAGGAGATCTATGAACGCTGTACCTCCCTGTCTGCTGTGCAGGTAACCAGGCTTGCTGAATGTGTCCCTGATCTTCACCAAAGGATCGTGTAGTTGGTGTCACCCTTTCTGGCTTAGCCAGCCATAGGGTGTGTCTGAGTCTCTGTGTGCTCTTTGGGGTGCACACGTATCTCCAGGGACCACCCTCTTATCTAATAAGCATTTATTTAATACTAACTTAGGACTTAAAAACACAAAAGTGCCTATGATACATTCCCTGCGCTCTGAACTCACAGATGTGTATGTATGGGGGGAGGAGAGCAGGTGAGGAAGGAGGCTGGAGCCCATGGTTCTTAGAGGCACTTTACAGTATCGAAGAACTACATGTGTGCACAGTAGTTCCCAAACCATCAGAATTGTTATTCATGGACAGACTTGTCGTTTTTCACGGTCTAACAGCATCTTATGTGCTGTTTGCAGATCATAAAGATCCTTAATTCATACACACCTATAGATGACTTTGAGAAAAGAGTGACTCCATCTTTCGTTCGCAAAGTACAGGTAAGATCCTTGAGGATGTACCTTTTAATTTTCAGTATAAGAAATTGAGGGGACACCTGGGTGGCTCAGTCAATTAAGTGTCCAACTCTTGATCTCAGCTCAGGTCTTGATCTCAGGGTTGTGAGTTCAGGCCTCATGCTGGGCTCCACACTGGACGTGGAGCCTACTTTAAATGAATGAATGAATGAATAATTGAATATTGAATATTGAATTAATGTTGTAGAAATCTAAGATTAAAGCACACTTACCAAACATGCAAACAAAAGACACTTAGCAAAGCAGCAGGAATTTTCCCTGTCAAATACCCATTTGATTTGATTTTATTTTTTTAATCTTAAAATTTTTTTAAATTTTATTTTAAAAGATTTTATTTATTTATTTGAGAAAGAGCACACGCAGGAGGAGCAGCAGAGGGAGAGGGAGAAGCAGGCTCCCCACTAAACAGGAAGCCCCATGCGGGGCTCGGTCCCAGGACCCTGGCATCATGACATGAGCTGAAGGCAGACGCTTAACCAACTGAGCCACCCAGGTGCCCCAGAACCCATTTTAGCCTCAGTGGGAAGGGAATCAAAACACTAAAACCATGATTCACCTGCTATGTTCCTTCAGCGTGTCTTATTTATCAGTACTCTTATCAGTCCTCTTATCAGTACTGTGCAAGGGGGCGGAGGCTGAATGGAAAAATGTATACCCATTTTTCTTATTTTAATCCCTGAAGTTTCTTCCCCAATCAACTAAGGCATCAATTCTCAAAGTTTGGTTCAAGGATCCTGCAGGTCCTTGAGACGCTTTCAGGTTATCTGCAAAGTCTTCCTTTTTCCAAACACATATGTGTGAAACAGACTTTTCTTCCTCTACTTCAACCAAAATAACATATCACCATAGGCTGAATGCAGAAGTGGGTATGAGATTTCACCGGTCATGTTAAGTCTGACATTAAAAAGATTTACAAAAATATAAAACAATACAACTTCCTACTTACATTTTTTATTTTCAAAAATAGTTATTTTTCAACAAATGTTTACATGCATTGGGTTTATTCTTGTTATTTTAATGAATTAATATTTTAAATTATTGCTTTAATTACTAATATAGTAAATACCAATAGTTCTACCCATATACACAAAAGCTCTT
Source organism: Potos flavus (assembly GCA_028534135.1). NCBI lineage: Eukaryota > Metazoa > Chordata > Mammalia > Carnivora > Procyonidae > Potos > Potos flavus. Next base: position 44,246,630 of record CM052896.1, read on the forward strand.
TGGGGTCCTCAGTAATCTTTAAAGAGTATAAAGGAGTCTTGAGACAAAAAAGTTTACAAATTACTGAACTATAAAAAAGGATAACTGTTGGAAAGATTTACTTAAGATCTCCTCATGTTTGGGCTTAGAATTATGCCACAAGAATGGATAAGAACAGAAAATAGATCCATTTACAGTCAGTCCATCCTGTGGGAAATTAACTTCTGAGGTGAAACAGAGCACGTAAGTAAATATTCATGAGAGCTGATTGGAAATCCTGCATAGACCATTTCACCACGGGATTGTGTTGTTAAAAGGCTCTTTTGTGCATTTGCTCACATGATTTTGAAAGGAGCTTTTCAGTGATGGTGGAGTTGTGTTTTCCTCACTCTAGACGTCTAGATAATCATAAACCAGAGTGCACTGTTTTCTTTATTCATTTTTCCTCTGGTTTTAATTTCAGGCTCTCCTAAATAACCCTAACCGGGAGGATTCATCACAGCTGATGTTGGATACAAAATATCTCTTTCAAGTTACATTTCCTTTTACCCCCTCTCCACATGCTCTGGAAATGATCCAGATTCCCAGTAGTTTTAAGCTAGGCTTTCTCAATAGGTTATAGAAGGAGAAAAGAGAGTAAGTGTACTTTTCCCTCAGAAGCTAAATGAAGATCAAATATGAGGGATGTAGTTTATTCATTGGAACTGGAAATGCTTTGGAATATGATGTAAGGAAGAACATAAGAATTCTCCAAGATGGGCCACATCTTCTCTTGCTCCCGGTGATGGTGTCACCACTGTCATTTTGTAAGAGTTACACACACTAGCTGGGGTTGGAAAGGCCACACCTACCTTCAGAAGCACAGCCAGCTTTTACTGGGATTCCTGGAAGGCCCGTACTTTCTAGATCTGTCTTGTGACAGGGCTCCCCACCCCCAGAGGGAGTAGGATCTGAGAAAACGGTGTCTCCTAAGTCTTCTAATGTTTGTGTGAAGGCCAGGTACATTTATGAAGCCACATGTGGGTTCCAGGGTTGAGTCCTACAGGAAATAATCCCATTTGGCCACAGGGTCCTGTCAAAAGTCCTCTGACCCCATGCCTCCTGCCCGGGGTAGGTGGGTTGGGGTTCATTGACTTTTCATTAAAAATGCTCCTGCATGCAAAAATATTTATAATTTCAGATTCCTCTAGTTTTTAAGAGAATATTCAATCTGAAATGAATCATATGAAGTATTTTATATATATATTCTAAAATGAATCTATTAGTAAAATTAATCGCCATGCCAATTTATCATCTCTTCTGAAAGAACATTTCTTTAAATTTTATCTGCCAACCCACTTGCCATACTTTTTCATTGTTCTTATAAGAACGTTTTTAAAAACTAAGCCTAAAAGGCAACTTAAATGATTTTCTCTATCGTTTCAGCATTCAAATATGTTCTTAAATTTTCCCATAAAAATAACTGAAGAATATGTCAGTTCCTCCTTGGGAGAAACCAATGTTTCCCAAGTTTTGTGGAAACGGACTATCCCTTGTTGTCCCCTCCCCCCTTCCCCAAACCTTCTCTTTCCTTTCAGAGCACACAATGTCATTTGACCAGCCCTGCTAGTCTATGGCCCAGTGGCCCCAGTGCTCCTGGGCGCCATTCCGAGGATCCCAACCGGCCCTCTGCTTCTGACAGACTCCCAGGCAGTGACTGTGTTTCTCTAACACGGACATGTATCTTAGGGGTGGAAATAATACATGATGATAAAGCAGTGTCACCCTGATATGTAATGGTGTGTTTTCATATTATGAATGATTTAGTTCATTTAGATACATTGTATAGGAAGAAATGAAAAGTAGAACTTTTAAATATTTTAATCAATAAAATAAATTACCTAATGAATTGGGTCAGGTTCCTTTTTTTTTTTTTTTAAGGAGGCTCCACACCCAGCATGGGGCCCAAACTCACAACCCTGAGATCAAGACCTGAGCTGAGATCGAGAGTTGGACGCTTAAGTGACTGAGCCACCCAGGCGCCCCAGGTCAGGTTCTTTTAATTGCTAGGAGACTACATTTTTCTTAAGTGCACAAGGTTTGTGCCTTTCTTTAAGGATTGTATACTTAAAGATGCTGGAATCTTTATGGATTCATAATATCTCGTAAAATATATATAAACATTTTTAGAGGGGAAGCAAATATGCCCTAAGTCCTGGCTCAGGCTGTGTCTCCATGGGCTCCCAGATGGTGAGGGAATGAGGGGCCATTGGCAGACACTTGGCTGGGTTTCTGATTGGCACCCGTGGCCTTCTCCATGCCCTCTCTCTGCTCCCCATCACCCTCCTTTTTCAGTCCCATAGGTCAGGGTTCGTGCCTGTTTTACAACACTCGCCCTGGGCGATCGGCCGGTGACAGTGCCCTTCTCCTTTGCTACCCTGTGAGCTTCTGGAGACCAGGTCCACATCTTACTCTTCCCCACGCTCATGTTGATGCTGGCAAGATGCAAGAGCTGCAGGAGCAAGGTTCTATTAGAAGCAGCAGGACTGGGGGCATGGGGGTTGGTCAGCCTTGGGAAGGAGCAGATCTTTTCTGGGAACAAGACAAAGGGGCCTGCAGGGGCTGAGAAGGGGAGGGGGAAGGGCACACCTCCCACCTCTCGATCTGTCCCACAAAGCTGAAGGTGGGCAGAACTTCCAAAATGAAGAGGAGCTGGTGGGACAAGGACTTAGCAGGCGGAAGCTGCTAACACTCAGGGGTGAATGTCAGGGCTGCTCAAGAGAGCAGAGCATGGATTCATGAGGCTCCAGCCTGCCAAGACTGCGTCCTGCAGAGGAGGGAGAACTGAGCTCAAGAAGCAGGTCAGCAGAAGTTCTGAGGGCATCTGCTGTGGATGGGCAGAAGGTCGGCGTGGGCAGCGAGTGCCCGTGGGAAGGGACAAAGCCTCTGAGCCACACGCCCAGATAAGGAGATTAGAGGTGCCGCTTCTGCTTTCTCGTCTTCACCTTGGAGCTGCAGCTCCGACTTCTCAGCTGGGCGCTCCGAGTGTTGATTCTGTGGAAGGTATGTATGTGCTAACCGTATATTAGCATACTCAGGTGTTCCTGCACACTCACGTAAGTGTTCTACGTGCACACACCAAGGTATTGACTGGGCGTTCATGAGGAGGGAGCGCGGGGGAAGGGCGACGGCGGTGGTTAGTCCGCACGTTCTAAATATTCTACAACCCACGAGTTTCTTTTGAAATAATAGGAAGGTGTTTTGTTTTAAAAATATATTTAGTGTTGGCATCAGGGGGGAAAATTAGGCATCTGTAAAGTCATACAGTCAGCTTTAAAAATTGATCCAGGTAACACTTTCCATGTCCACATAAGCCTCAGAATGCAGCTTACGGAAGAGGAAGAGGGTTTTTTGAAAAAAAAAAAATTTTATTCATTTTAGGGCACCTGCCCAGCTCAGTCGGCCAAGCATCTGCCTTTGGCTTGGGTAGTGATCTTGAGGTCCTGGGATTAGCCCCCTAACAGGCTCCCTGCTCAGTGGGGAGCCTGCTTCTCCCTCTCCCTCTGCCTGCCGCTCTGCTTACTTATGCTCTCTCTCTTTGTAAAAGAAATAAAATCTTTTAAGGGGCGCCTGGGCCTCAGTTAAGCATCTGCCTTCGTCCCAGGTCATGATCCCAGAGTCCTGGCATCAAGCCCCACATTGGGTTCCCTGCTTAGTGGGGAGACTGCTTCTCCCTCTCCCTCTGCCTGCCACTCCCCCTGCTTGTGCTCTCTCTCTCTCTCTGTCAAATAAATAAATAAAATCTTTTAAAAAAATCTTTTAAAAATTTATTCATTTTAGGGGCGCCTGGGTGGCTTAGTCGTTAAGTGTCTGCCTTCGGCTCCGGTCATGATCCCTGGGGTCCTGGGATCGAGCCCCGCATTGGGCTCTCTGCTCGGTGGGGAGCCTGCTTCTCCCTCTCCCACTCCCCCTGCTTGTGTTCCCTCTCTCGCTGTCTCTCTCTCTGTCAAGTAAATAAATAAAATCTTAAAAAAAAAAAAAAATCTTTATTCATTTTAGAGAGAGAGAACACATGTGTACATGAGCCACAGGGAGGAGCAGAGGGGAGGAGGCGCAGAGGGAGAGAGAGAGAGAGAGAATCCCAAGCAGACACCCCCCCCACGTCCCCACCTGCTGAGCTTGGAGCCCTTCACGGGGTTGGATCCCAGGACCCTGAGACCATGTCCCGAGCCAAAATCAAGAGTTGGTCGAGCAACCGACTAAGCCACCAGGTGCTCCTGGAATAGGAAGAGGTTTTGATACAAACATTATATAGTCTTAAGTCTGTGATATATATCCACATTGCCATGTGTATCAAAAGTTTGTTCTTTTTTTATTGCACATCACAAGTTATCTAGTCTGTTGATGAATATTTGGGCTTTTCCAGTTTGGAGCTATTATGAATAAAGCTGCTATGAAGTTATTTTTTCTTTTCTTTTTTTTTTTTTTTTTTTAAGGATATAAGTATTTGTTTCTGATGAGTATACAACCAGGAGTAGAAGTGCCAGCTCACAAGTTATATAGATATGTAGCTTTAGTAGGTCCTATCAACTAATTTTCCAAAGTGGTCATACCAATTTATACTCCTACCAACATTTCCTTGCCTTACCATTACCTTGCCCACACTTCAAATTGTCAGTCTTTTACATTGTAGGTATTCCGGTGGGTAAGTAATGTTATAGCAGTGTGGTTCTCATTTGCATTTCTTTGATGACTAATGATATTGAGCATTATGTGTTTATTGAGCATATGAATGTCTGCATTTGTGAAGTGTCTGTTCAAAGTCTTGTATTTAAAAAATAATTTTTAATGAGATAATGCACATAACATAAAACTCAGCATTTTATTTATTTTAAAGATTTATTTATTTATTTTAGAGAGAGGGATTGAGAGAGGGGGCACACAGTGGGGAGAGTCAGAAGGAGAGGGACAGAGAGTCTCAAGCAGACTCCCCACTGAGCACAGAGCCTGATGTGGGGCTCGATCCCACCACCCTGAGATCATGACCTGAGCTGAAATCAAGAATCAGATGCTTAACTGACTGAGCCATCCATGTGCCCCAAAACTCAGCATTTTAAGGCATACATTTCAGTTGTTTTTAGTATATACACAACAATGTGCCTTATCTAATTCTACAGCATTTCTATCACCAAGGACAAGAAACCCCATATTCATTAAGCAGTCACTCCCCATTCTCCTCTCCTCCTACTTATAGGCAACCTCTCATCTACCTTCCATCTGTACAGATTTGCCTATCCTGGACATTTCATATAAATGGAGTCACGGTTAGTGGCATTTGGGTCTGACTTATTTCATTTAGCATAATGGGTTCAAGGTTCATCCATGTTGTAGTATAGATTAGAATTTCATTCTTTCCTATTGTCAAATGACATTCTACTATATGGATATACTGCATTTTGTTTATCCATTTATCAGTTGATGGATTTGAGTTGTTTCCACTTTGGGCTTAAACGCTGCTACAAACATATAAGTTTTCATGTGAGCATGTATTTTCGGTTCTGGGCATATATACCTAGGAGCGGATTTGCAGAGTCATATGGTGACTACTCTGTTCAGCTCTTTAAGTAACTGCCAAACAGTTTTCCACAGAAGCTGCCACCATTTTACATTCCCAGCAGCAAAGCATGCGGGGTTGTTTTGCCCATTTTCAATTGGGTCAGTGAAACATTATTCTAAAAGTAAAAACTGGAGATACCCTATATATCCAATTATAAGAGGTTGGTTTAATAAATCATGATACTACATGGTATAGAGTAATATTAAAGCTATTACGAAAAAACAAGATAGATCTGTAAGGACTAACGGAACAAATTAGGTAGAAAAAAAGCAAATAGCTAATAGCCTTATTTGTATAACTCACAAGCTTTATCTATGGTGTCAGAAAAGTCTGGAAGAATAGGTACCAACTCTAAATATAGGGAGAGAATGCAGAGCAAGTAGTAGGGACTTCACTTCTGACTTTCTATCTTTGGTCTGTACTCCTATTTATTTATTTTTTAAGATTTTATTTACGTATTTGACAGAGAGAGACACAGTGAGAGAGGGAACACAAGCAGGGGGAGTGGGAGTGGGAGAAATAGGCTTCCCGCAGAGCATGGAGCCCGACACGGGGCTCAATCCCACGACCCTGGGATCATGACCTGAGCTGAAGGCAGATGCTTAACCAACTGAGCCACCAGGCGCCCCAAGGTCTGCACACTTTTAAAAATAAATATGGGGTGGTGGATTTTTGGTAATTTTTAAATTATATATTTAGGTGAAACATAGCAAGGAAATTTTGTGTTTGACTTGGGCTTAGGGGAAGGTCTGAGAAGTTCTATGGACTACTGCAGAACAACTTCATGTCAAGGGTTGTTAAAAATGCGACATTTTTATCTTGTCAAAATGCTCATTGAAGCATTTGTTCTAGCTGTTAAAAGTTCCCTCATCATAAAAAGGATTATCGACAATAAGGATAGTAGAATGCACTACAGTTAAATTCGGCCGTGATATAAATACTAAATGAAAAACATCAGTATATAAAAAATATAAAATCTACTCTTGCATATGCCAAAATGTGGACCACGAGTCTTTCTGGGCAGTGGAATTATAGGTGATTATTTTCTTCCCTATGCCTCTTTGATTTTTCCACACTCTACAATGTGCATGCATAATATTTATAGTTTTAAATACTGTAATATTTCAAATTTAGTTTGTAGCTTGCCCATGCTTAACCAACCAGATCCAAAATGCTAGCCGTGTGAAGCGATTTAAGGTTGATATGTCTCAAAGCTTGTGGTCTCCATGAGAAAATGATGTTTTCTAAGAATATGCAATGGCACGTGTAGACAAAAACACTAGTAAGCAAAAAGCTAAAGTTCAAAAGTATATATTGCATATAATTCTGATTTTTTAAAAAGTATAAATACATGTTTATGAAAACACCAGAAGAAAACATAAAATGTTAACAGCAATCACTTTGTTAGTATAGGGCATGTATGTGATTAATTTTCCTTCTTCGTGTCCTTCTGTTTCCAGTTATAATAAACATGTACAGCCTTATCATGTGAAAAAGCTTAAAATTCAGTCTGGGAAGGAGAACAGTGTCTCTCTCCAGATTTGGAATATTAGCATTTTCTCTCCTTCCCTTTTTCTTGCTCTCTCCCACGACTTCTGGCCATCCTGGTATTCCTTCTCCACTCGGTCCCCACGGTTCCTCTCACCCTCCATTCCCCCAGCTGCCCCTCTGTCCAGAGCTCATTTCCTCTTCCCCAGATCATGATGACAGTCTCTTACCCTAGTTATTTTCCTCCTGTACATTCTCTCTCTGACCTACTTCTGGAAGCGAAAATGCTGGAATAATCTGCTTAAATGACATTGCTCCCTTGCCGAAAAACCCATGGCTCACATTCCTAATGCTATTACTTAGAGTCGTCAACATGACCTTGGGCCTGGGCAGTGGGGGACAACATTACCAGGTCCTCGCCAAAGGCTAGGCTCCAGGGGGCAGCCTTCTTTAACTCGTATTTTATGAAAAGGCAGAGCAGCCCGATCGTGCCAGCTAGACGAGAAGGGTTGTGGAGTCCCACTACACACAGATTCCGGCTCCGCTGCTGACCTTGAACTTATTTAATCCCGAGGTATTTCCTCAGCTATAATACCGATGTCTGCTTCCTTCCTTGGGTGGCTGTGAGCAGTCAGGGCCAAGCACTCCATGGCGGTCAGTAGCTTGTTCCCTTCTGATCTCTCACCCTTGAGGGACGGTCCTTTACTTCTCTGTCACTTAGAGATCTCAGGAACTACTATCAGCTGCCCCTTTGTTGGAGTTCAACCCAATTCATTCTCCCCATTCTTCCTCCAGTCCCAGGGTGACCTCTGCATGGTAGACATTCCCCCTTTGAGGTGTCTCCACTGCCACCTGCCCTACAAATGCATTCCTCTCAAATTTTTTGGCTCTGTCGAAATGTTCAGACCAGTGGCCTAAAATCTCTTTATACTCAGAGGGTCATTTCTTTGAACCTTGATGTGGCCCACTCTTTGAAACACCTGTTAAATTGGCTGGGCTATGATGGTTGTCCCCTGCCCCCCTTAACCTCCTTGTCCTCATCTCCAACAATGACACCACAACAGCTAGCCTCCCAAACAGAAACCCAGAAGGCTTCATAGACCTCTCCCTCTCCTTGCCCCCCATGTCAGCAAGTCTAGCTCCTTCATAAGCATGGTCCAAATCCATCCTACACCATTGCTTTACATAAGGCCTTCATTGCGTTCTGCCTGAAATGTGGCCATAGGCTCACTTCTGCTTTATCCACATCTCCAGCCTCACCCCCCTCCCCTCCTTCCCACTGCTGCTGCTGCTGCTCCCATAGCCACTCACAGGGCAGCTTCACATCTCTGGAGCACTCACTATATTCCAGCCTTGAGCTAAGCTTTATTCACTGTCTTTTATAATTCCCCTAGGGACCCTGTTACAGTAGATGTTAAGATCCCCATTTGACTGATTAGCCAACATCCAGAGAAACTCAAGTAACCTGCTTAAGTAGTAGGGCCAGGATCTGGGCAGCCAGAGCCAGCACCCTTAGCCACCAGATGGTTTGGCTTCTGTGTTTGCCCTCCCTTCAGTGGCCTGGACCTGTCGGTTGACTTCTGGGTGGACAGACAGGGACCCTGGGTCTGTGGCTGTCCAGTGTTTAATAAATGGGATGTGTCCCTTGCAGAGAACCAATACTACGTTTACTCAGCCTCAGGGTATTGGTTGAAATCAGGCTCTACCATTTTCTGACTCTCTTCTTCACTCCAAAGTTTACCTTTAGGGGAAGAATTTTTTTTTTTTTTTTTAAGTTTTAAATTGTAGTATCCATTACAATGATGCTTTCCACTGTGGAGCCCCACAGGATTAATACTGGGCTGCAAAGATCGATTGTGTCCGTGTCTGTAAGCTGCCGAAACAGCCAGTTAAATGGTAACCCCAGAAAACCTATTGTCTGCTGCTTTCTTACTGATTAAATAAACGAGCTGGTGTTGACCCAGTGTGTTGTAATAAATCAAAGGTTATAAATTAACTGCATATACTTTATCCCACATGTAGAAGTCTGAGCAACCATCATGATCAAAGGAAGATGAGGTTTTAAAAAGCTGTTTCTGTTGGCTTTTCTCCTGCACAAACGTCCCTTTCTCTCTCTCTCTCTCTCTTTCAGCTTCATTTTGGATTAAAAATGTGTGATCAGACCTTTCTCGTTAATGTATTTGGCTCCTGTGACAAATGTTTCAAACAACGGGCTCTGAGACCAGTTTTCAAGAAATCTCAACAGCTCAGCTACTGTTCAATGTGTGCAGAAATCGTAAGTGCCACTTAAAAAAAATTCAAGTGGTTATCTTGTTTTAAAATGATGGCTAATATCAGGGTCATGTGACAGATGAGTCACCATCCAATCAGTTTATTCACACAGACATTTTGAGCAGACTTGGGCTGAGTGAGGCAGCATAGCCTGGGGGTTCAGGGTGTGGCCCCTCTGACCTCCTGTTATGTTCCTTGCCGGTGGTGGTGCCAACAGATTTCAACTGACTTAAGAGGTCAGTTTTCCCATATGTAAAATAGGAATAATAACATCTATCTCATAGGGTTTTGTGAGAATTCAATGAGTTCATTTGATAAAGCATTTAAAACAGTACCCAGCACAGGCCGTGCTCAATGAATGTTTTAGCTATTACTATTTTTTTAGGGCTAATGATTTTTGCTTTTGCTTTCTGTCTACTTGACAAGCAACCAAACTAAAAGGGACTCTGGCAAACAAACAGCCTGGAGGTGCCTCTCCGAAAGCCATGGTCCAGCTTTCCAGCTCTATTGAAGACTGGACCCTACAGGGCCTTAGTAGTAAGCAAAATTAAGTTCAAGGAAATGTGCTCCTTAGGCCTAAGATTTCAGTGAGGGCCAGTGACTGAATATAAATCCTTACATTTTTCAAAGAACATAAATTAGACCTCACTAGAGGTGCCTATGCACAGGCTTTTCAGATCTTTGTAGCGAAATGCCCATAGCATGGCGAAAGCCCTAGAAATTAGTCCTGAGAGGATTTGCAAAGCCGGGCTCAGTAATACAGCTCAGCAGAGCCCCCATCTGGTCAAAAGTGGTAAAGTACTCCAAAATCCCAATTGGAAACGCCCAATTATCGACACATTTTTAAAACCATCTATCAAAGAGAGGAAAGGGGATTTTTACATTTTATCCAACTGAAGAGGAAAAGGCAGTATTCATCCGCTTGGTCCCACTGTAACCCCTGACAGTAATTACACTTAAAAAATTATTCTCGTAAAGCAAACGGCAAGTAAACAGCCCAGAGAGACACATAGGCTTTGGTACAGCATCATAATCCTGACGTCACAAGATTCAGGCTCAGCGTAACGGGCTTCTACCCGCAGCGCACTGTGTTCTAAACGTGGCTCTGCACGTCATCAGACTGACGATATTCAGTTCTTAAAAGAAGCCTGCTTTCCAGTGGCCCTGCCATCCTGGAGCAGGGCTATTTATTAATCTTAGTTCTTCTGTTTTTTTTAAACAGCTTCTTCTGTGGTACTGTGGTCACATCCTGTGGCATCATACATTCCCCTCAGGGCAGAGGCTCCGCCTGGAGAGCTTTTTCAGGAAACTGTCATAACTATCTCCACAAACACTTGGGGGTTCCCAAATATTTGGATACCCTCCTGTGGCTGAGGAGACATCCAAAGGACCGACAGCTAATTTTCACCTGGGTGTTTGCCATCGTGTAGCCCCCCATGGACCCTTTTCACGAATAGGGGCAACGCTGTAACTCCACTCCTGCCGAAATGCAGCGGACCTCAACTTTTCTGATCTCCTTCTTCCTTACTTAGAAAAAGGAGTTAAAACCAAAGTACAGAAAGGCACTTTGCAAACTTTGCCATTTGTTAAGAAGTCACATGGCCTTATGTCTAGATGGTAGAGCCTCTAGAATAGAGGATGTTTGGGGTTTGTTTTACAGAGAGAACCTCCAGAGAAGGGCACATCCCAGTGTGATGCTCCTCTCACCCCAGATCACACACAGGCAGACCTCGAGCAGGCACACATCCCATGACGGGCCACAAGGCATCACTGAGGAAGTGAGGAGAGGATGCTGTTTGGCTAGGCCTTCTGAGGTGACCCTGCTGAGAAGTGTCTCCCATGACCTAGTGTCTCGTTTGAATTACTTCATGTGAACTGCTCAAGTGTAGCAGGGAGCCTTAATAATAATGAGCAAATAGTTTGTGTCAGGCACAGCTCTGAATGCTCTGCATGGTCACCCCTGATGAGGCCTTTCTGGGGAGGTGTTATCCATTTCCAGATAAGGAGCCTGAGACACAGAGGCGTTAATCACCCGAGGCCACACAACACAGCCAGGATTTATCCTCAGGCAGTCTGACCTAGATGAGATCTGTGCCTTAAACTTTTGCTCTACAAACTCTGAAGCACATGTCATATTTTTGCTTTTATAAATAGTTGCATGTATCTAAAGCATTTATATTTATATACTGATAATTTATATTTGTTTCATTTTAATTATATATTTTATAGATTTTGTTTTATAATCCACTTGATAAACTAACATTAACTGAGTACCTACCATACACCAGTTATTATGCTAAATACTGAGGATAAATGATGAATAAACCTACATTGATGGAAAGGGAAAAGGGAGCTAGCTGGTAGTCAATACGCGCCTGCTATGATGGAGAAGTCTGCTAAGAGGTTCACTCACATTATCTTATTTAATTCTCGTGACAGCCCGATGAAGTAGATTTTTCAGATAAGGAAACTGAGGAGCTCAGAATCTAACCTCCTAGGCCACCATGTATAGATGAATACAGATTACTTCCAACTTTTCTTTGATAAAGAGCTGCCCAGGACAGCAAGTTGAGGCTAGATTGCTTGGGGAGTGAGGAGTGAGGATAGCCCCCAAAATCCTGCTTGGGAATGTTTGTTCTGGAATTTGCAACCTTAGTCAGCCTTCTCATTTTGCACATACACATATACACACCAGGTCATGGACGGAGGAAAAGGGAGAAGCCACAGTTTGGGTCCTCCACACTGAAGTCCAGAAGGCATGTAGCCTGATGAAGCCACACTGCCTAGGTCCGAATCCTGCCTTTGCCTCTTTCTCAGAGTGCGACTCAAGCAAATCATTTAACCTGTGCCTCCATGTCCTCATTTGTAAAATGAGGATAACAGTATCCATTCAGGGTGATTATTGCAATTTATTAATGTAAAGTACTTGGAACAGTGTCTGGCACTGCAAGGGACTGAGAAAAAGAGATGCTTGAGCCCGCCATGAAGTCACTAAATTTTCATCCTTGAGAGAACCCTAGCAACCTTTCATTCTAAGGTGGAGGAAGCTGCCTCAGAAGTGACACATCCGAGATCAGAGTGTGGGCTCAAACACCCGGGTCTGGACCCTGTATACTAACCCCACTCTGCCAGCACCTCCTTTTGCTGACCCCAGGCCAAGAACTGAATTCCCTGTGTGAAGAGAGGAAAAGCAAAACCAAGAGTGCCCTTCGTAATGCCGCAAAGCCTCTACAGCTTCTCAGAAGCCAGATTCCATTTTATTTTTGTATATTTAAGTCAACAAAGGAGGAACGTTTCCGGTTCGTTGTGGGGGGAGCGCCAGAGCTACCCAGGACGAGGCCGGTATCAATGGTGCGGGCTGGGCCTCTTTGCCCAATCCTCGCTCGTCCACTCTGCAGGCCGCAGCCACTGCGCAGCCTATCAAGTCCCACTAAGGAGAGATCAGTGCCGGGGCAGGGGAGAGTAGGAAGACCGTGTTAGTGGGACTTCACCGGCTCCCAGGAGCGGGGCAGTCCTGGGTTGGAATCCCAGTTTGGTCCTTCACTAGGTGCGCGTCCTCCGGCAAGTCACATTACCATCTCTGAGCCTCGGTTTTCCCACCGGTAAAATGGGCACGACACTCCCGGCTTCTCCGGGGTGGTGTGCGCAGCAGCGCCACTGAGGGCATCGCCCTGGGCACAGCGCCAGGCGCGCGCGGCAGGTGCCAGGGCGGGGGGCGCGGAGGGGGCGCGGAGGGGGCGCGGGTGTCCGCGCGCGCGGCGGGCGGAGGGGGGGAGTCGGCCGCCACAGCCCAGCTCGCAGCCGCCCGCGTCAGCGCCGGAGGGCGGGGCCGCGCTCGGGGAGACGGCGGCTGGGGCTGCGCCGGGGGCCGCTCCCGCCCGCTCGCCCGCCGGGCCTCTGTCGCCCGCTCACCCGCATCCCCGCTCTCCGCTTCCCTCCCCGCCGCAACCCGGCGCGAAGATGGCCACCGACGGGCTGCACGAGAACCAGACCCTGGCGTCGCTGAAGAGCGAGGCCGAGAGCCTCAAGGGCAAACTGGAGGAGGAGCGGGCCAAGCTGCACGACGTGGAGCGTGAGTGCGGGCCGGGGCGGGGGCTGCGCGCCGGGAGGCGGGCCGAGGAAACCAGACCGGCCCCCGGGGGAGCGCGGTTGGCGGGGTGGGGGGGCCGCTGGGCCCAGGGCGGGAGCCAGGCCAGCTCCAGCGCGGGGGATGGGCCCCCGGCTCCCGGGCGCCAGGTGAGGCGCGGGTCGCGGCCCCGAGCCCGGGGTTGCGCAGCTGTGGGGCCCGAGCCGGGCGGCCCTCGGAGGCGCGGGACACCTTGCAGAGCCCCCGCCGGCTAGCGGAAGCCATTCCGCCTCTGGGCGGGGGCGCCAGTGGTGGCCGCCCCGGCCGCTGTTCTTACCACCCCACCCCACCCCACCCCACGAAGGGTCTTGGGACCAGTTCCCTCCATCACCTGCCTGGGAGATGCGAACTGATCGCATTCCTACCCGAGCCGGGTGGAGGGGGGTGTCGGCGGTAGCCTGCGCAGCGAGCCCTTGTGGGCGCGGCCTAGGGTAAACTCCTGTTTTGTTTTTCCATCATTTAGCTTTCTCCATCACTGTTGGTGTCTTTTCTCAGTTTTGCTTTTACAAGGAACTAGACTCTGAGTTAAAACCTCATTTTTCCACTCTGCCCCCTTTCCTTGGGGGGTGGAGAACCGGATGGGGGAAAAAAAGCAGAGGAGCTTACCAAATCCAATCATTTCGTTCATTTAAGGCTGTTTAAGAAGCTTTTGAATAGATGCGGTGCGATTGGCATAAAAGCGCAATACCAGTCTTAAATAAACTTACATATTGACCACTACCATAATTCAGAAACGGCTCTGTGATTTTTATGAGCGAGCAATTAAATAGCCAGGTTAAATGACTCTTGGTGGGATCCGCTTCCCTTAACGGTCAGATGGTTTGTCCTCAGCAGAGTTTGGGCTCAGGGCCAGGCTTCGGAAAGTGGCTTTATCTGCTTATTTTTCAGCTCTAAGGATGGCAGCTCCCCTTTGCTGAGCACAGCCTCCCCCCTCCCCCATGGTACCCTCAGGCACCCCACTACCTTGTGCTCCTACCATTTCTATTTGGTGCCACCCCTTTTAGAATCTATTTGAAGAAGAAACATGGGGTTCATGCGAGGTGGTTGAGCACCTGATGCCTTTCTTTGAAAATCACTTGATAGAAGCAGATAACCTGAATCTAGAGTGTGCTGTGCTTTCCTTGGGGCCGCCTTTAAATCAGAGACATGCTAATCTGCTATATCATTTAGGGATGTGTCCAGCTACAATTAACTGTAAACCCCAAATAAAGCAGCTAAGCAAATTGGGAGTTATTTTCCTTATATCACAGGAAGAAGTGTCAGTGGTCACCAGCGTTGGCTCAGCTGCCCCGTGTGCCGTCAGGGACCCAGGATCCAGACTTTCTTCTCCATCGCCCTGAGAACATGGGTGTTAGCCCCATGATTATAATATGACTGCCAGAGCTCCAAACATAACCTCTGTATCCAGGGCAAGAAGGGGGAATGTGGGCACCAGCCTCCTTGTTCTCCTTCTTATCAGGAAAGCAGAAGTTTTCCCCAAAGCCTCCTTTCTCCCAACAGATTTTGTACTTTATTGGCCAGAAGTAGATCACATAGCTACTGCAGGGAAGGCTGGGAAAGGGAGAAGTGAGCTGGACACATTGTCATCCCCGAATAAAGTTGGGTTTCTGTTATCAGCAAGCGGTAGGGAACAGCAATTGGGAGGCACTGGACAAAGTCTGCCCTGTTTCACTCTGCAAGTTCCTACACTGTGCAGATGCTATCGATGATGCTGTCAGTGTGGTGTGGGTGCCTCTGAGGTAGGTCTTCTGACTTCTGCATGTTACAGATGAGGAAACTGAGGCATGGTGGGGTGAAGGGACTTGCCAGGGGACTGCAGCCAGTAAGTGGTGGGACCAGGATTCCAGCCCAGATAGTCAAAACTCCAGCCCAGCCTCACTTCAACTCTGTGCCCAACCCCTTTGGGCTCTGTGCAGGGGAAGTTCTCCAGAAGCTCTTCATCAGCAGGGCAGACTGCCGGCTGGGAACCTCGAAGCCTTTTCTGTGACTTGGGAAATGGCCTTAAGGCAGAGAAATAGTCAAGGTAGAGCTTTTCAGCAGGGAACCCCCATCCTGCCAAGGATGCAGTACCCTCAGAAAGCCAGGGCCAAATTTTGGACCCACAGTGGAAAGGTCTGTCTCCGTCTGCATAGAAGTCAGACCCTTGGCCAACATTAAATAGAGGAAATGGCTTATATGGGTGGCCCAAGGGGAAGCCAGCCTACATGAAACTCCATAGCCCCAGGCCCCGTGCCCCTGCCTTTCCCCGTACTCCTTCAGAGCTTCCTCCTCCCTAGATGTTTCCCCTTATTGCCTTCTGCTTACCTTCTACCATGGGTAAGTGTTTCCTTGTTTGTAGACATTTTAGAACCATGAGGTAATAGTTTATATTAGTTTCCTCTTGCTGTTATAGAAATTTCCGTAAACATAAGGGCTTAAAGCAACATAAATTTACTCTTTTACAGTTCTGGACGTCAGAAGTCTACAGCGGGTCACTGGAAGCTTTAGGGGAGAGTCCCTTCCTTGCCTTTTCCAGCCTCTGGAGGCTGCGTGCAATCCTTGGCTTGTGGCCCCACATCCTCTGACCTTTCTGTTATCACCTCACCTTCTTTGACCCTGATTTCCCTGCCTCCCTCTTATAAGGACCCTTATGATTATAGTGGGCTCACCTTTATAAATCAGGGTAATCATCCCGCCTCAAGATCCTTAATGTAATTACATCTGCAAAGCCACTTTTGCCATGTAATGGCAAATGTAATATCGTCACAGGTTCCAAGGATTAGGACATGGATGTCTTTGGAGGTCCTATCCCTCAGCTCTCAAAACTAGAAGGGTCACCTGCTTCAGCTTCAGTCCTCAGGCACAAAAAGTTTCCTTCTCCTCCCCATAACCCTTATGGATGAGGAGACTGTTGAGATCCAGGGAAGGGTAAAGGGAATGCCCTAAGGTTCTGCAGCTACTCTGAGGGAGAATGGGGAGTAGACGCCAGGGTTCAGGCTCCTAGTGTTAGCTCTCCTTCTCACCCTGCTAGGCCATCTCTCAGGCAGTTGAGATTTACATTAAAAAGGAAAAAAAAAAGGGGCACCTGGGAGGCTCAGTGGGTTAAAGCCTCTGCCTTCGGCTCGGGTCATGATCTCAGGGTCCTGGGATCGGCCCCACATCGGGCTCTCTGCTCGGCAGGGAGTCTGCTTCCTCCTCTCTCTCTGCCTACTTGTGATCTCTCTCTCTGTCAAATAAATAAATAAAATCTTAAAAAAAAAATAAAA
Organism: Potos flavus; assembly: GCA_028534135.1. Classification (NCBI taxonomy): domain Eukaryota; kingdom Metazoa; phylum Chordata; class Mammalia; order Carnivora; family Procyonidae; genus Potos; species Potos flavus. The sequence continues at coordinate 44,263,335 of CM052896.1, forward strand.
AATTAAAAAAAGGAAAAAAAAATCCATGTATGCGTATGAAAAGGTCTCAATATGAAATTTTAAAAGTACCAAACAGTATATATAACATGATCTCATTAGCTTAAACAAGGGATGCTTGTATGTGCATTGGATTTGTGGCAGGATACACGAGAAACTTGTTATCTCTAGAGAGAGCCCAGGGGAGTGAGGGGAGGTAGAAGTACTTTTCACTTTATACCCATCTGTGCATTTCCTGCTTTGATAATAAAAAATGAGTACTGGAATGAGAGTCAAGATTAAGAACAAAGAAGAGAGTTCAACTTTAAAGAGTCCTTAACTTGAAATTAAACTGAAGAATGAGCCAGAAAGGGCAGGAGGCCCGCTGTGTTTATTTCAGCCAACATGTATGGCAGCCTTGTGGGGGTTGTGGGGGGGCTTCTTCCAGATTCCCAGCCTCTTTGGGGGCAGATTCTAATCTAGCGTAGGAACAAAGCCACTCAAAGAAAATTTATGTAATTTCTCTAAGTACAAATCCAGAAGAAATTTGGGCAAGTCGCAGGACTTACCATCAGATGGTATCCACTTTTCTATCTCTTCTAAATGTAACTTTGTGAAAGGTTTTATTCTCAAAGGCTATATTATGACGAGAGCCTTGGACTATTCTGATTTTATGGTGTAGGGAGAAATCGAGGAAAACCGAATTTCTGGATTAGTCTGAAGCAAATATGTTGACTAGCTTTTTCCACGTTCTAAGGAAATAGGCTGCGTGGCCTGAGGCTAGATGTGAGTTTTCCTTCAAACTAATCTTCTCCCTGCTCCTCTCCCACATGCTGCCTTTAGCCATGAGAGAGAGCAGAGAGCAAACCTGCCTTTCATCTCCTCTCCCCTTGCTTGGGCTCTGCGTTCATAATGACAACAAGCTAGCTCACACAAGTGTCTCTAGGGTATCATCATAATAAACTAAGGCCCACTATAACAAATTTAGAAATCTAGAAACAAACAAGCCATTCATAACCCCACCACCCAGAGGTGACCACTTTGAATATTTTGATGTATTTTGTAGCTTATGATTTTATGTTTGTGCTTATTATTTGCTAGCATACTTGGGATGCTACTAGATTTAGAGTTTGAGCCTAATTTTAATTTAACACAATGGATTCAATAGCTCCCCATGTCATTTTGCCATTCTTTTTAGTGTCAATATCTTGATTTTATTGTATGGAGCTATAAAATACTCCATCTGAAAGACTGTACCATTGCTTAGCCTCTCCAGCTTTTAATTAGGGAATTCTGGGGAGATTTTTTTTTCTGTGTGTAGCTAATGTATGTTTTGGAGCAATTCCAAAATCTCAAGCACAAATGAAGTAATGTGATTGCAGATATTTTCCTTCCATTCAAGTGTTTGAGGGTTTTTATATCCCACCCCATTCAATCCAGGGGTAGAATCAGACAGGATCCATTTTTTTATTCTTTTATTACCCTGGGCTCCTGGCCACCTCTGTCCCCACACTGCAGCTGTGATCTGCCCCCTGCAGGCCGTGAGCTCGGAAGAGCAGAGGCTGTCTTATTCTTTTCTGTACTTGGCACATACTCGGGGTTCTAGAGACGTCATTCGAGCCGTAACTCTTCAGTGTAACAGATGTGAGATTTGCCAGATAAGAGA
>CM052896.1:44265076-44279641 GCA_028534135.1 Potos flavus
ACCCACTGTGCCATTGGTGGCAATAAAGAATGCAATGTTTTTGGAGGACACTGGGAGAAGGAAAGGAAGGGTGAAATGGGGGGAATCGGAGGGGGAGACAACCATGAGAGACTGTGGACTCTGAGAAACAAACTGAGGGTGTTGGAGGGAAGGGGGTGGGGGGATGGGTAAGCCTGGTGGTGGGTATTGAGGAGGGCATGTACTGACTGCATGGAGCACTGGGTGTGGTGCATGAACAATGAATCTTGGAACACTGAAAAAATAAAATAAAATAAAATTTAAAAAAAAAGAATGCAATGTTTTAGCAGAAGTGATAGCATAATAATTGTACATTCAGGTAGTACTTTTTTCTTTCTTTTTTTTTTTTTTGTTAAAGATTTTATTTATTTATTTGACACAGAGAGCGAGAGATCACAAGCAGGCAGAGAGGCAGAGAGAGAGAGGGGGAAGCAGGCTCCCTGCCAAGCAGAGAGCCCCATGCAGGGCTCGATCCCAGGATCCCAAGATCATGACCTGAGCTGAAGGCAGAGGCTTTAACCCACTGAGCCACCCAGGCACCCCACTTTTTTCTTTTTAAGATTTTATTTTTTATTTATTTATTTATTTTTTTAAATTAAGATTTTATTTTTAAGTCATCTCTACATGCAACGTGGGGCTTTACCTTCCAGCCCGGAGATGAAGAGTTGCACGCTCCGCCAACTAAGCCAGCCAGACACTTCTCATGTAGTACTTTATAGTCCAGCAAGGATTTTTTATAGTTTGGGTTTTCACAGAGACTTTTAACTTGTTCACATTCTTGTTCTTTCATCACAAAGAAATGGGGCATCTAAACGAAACCAAGACTTCTTGGAGAAGTAGCTGATTCTAGGGCCAGAGCAGGGAAAGAACGTGAGCTAGGAATAAGAAATGCTTAGGGGGCACCTGGGTGGCTCAGTCGTTAAGCGTCTGCCTTCGGCTCACGTCATGATCCCGGGGTCCTTGGGATCAAGTCCCACATCGCTCGGTGTGAAACCACTCCCCCTTCTTGTGTGCCCTCTCTTGCTGTGTCTCTCTCTGTCAAATAAATAAATAAAATCTTAAAAAAAAAAAATACCTCACCAAAGTGAGGTCCCCCAGCCTCAGTCTCCTCACCTCTGGATTGCGGGGCTGGAACATGATGGTCTCTTTATGGGAAGGTGGCTCCTTCTAGGACTCCTCAGTGACAGGCTCGGGCAGGGGCCGTGGGCCCAGCCCCTGAGAGATGCCTTTTTGGAGCTCCTCCCTGGTGTGCATTGCTACCGTAGGTCATGTGTTTAGACTTTTGGAATATTGCTATCTTCTGGCCCCGGAAGTTTTCAGTAAACCCGGGGGTGTACCATGTGGTGGCGCCCTCGTCCGTTCTTGCCTGCAGCACATGACCAGAGCTCCGACAGGTCCCAGGCCTGTGCTAGGTACAGGGGCATCAGCCAGGAGTCCCAGTGCCTGCCGTCCAGCAGCATGGGTGCACGTTCCGCCACCTAATGGGACAGTTCTTGTAAAGTCCCTTTTCCTTGTGGCTGGAAAGGTGGGTAAAAGAACCAGCAGCCCCAGCTTCACTCCCGGTTGGTTGTCCGAACTTGTTTTAGCCACAGAACCTCTGTGAGCCTCAGTCTCCTCACCTGTTAAATGGGGACAGTGGTCTCGCTCTGCTGCTCGCCCCGCCCACCTCGCAGAGCCATAGCCCTTCAGCGGGAGAATTCTGTACGGTGGAAGGCATGTCGTCTCCATAGATGAGGTCGTCTCGTTGTTGATCCCGTAGCACACGGAGATAGACGTGCTCTGAAAGATGCGGGGTATTGAAGACGGAGGGCAGTGTTGTCTCTACCTTCTCCTGAGTTTAAAAGAGAGAGCATTATGAAGGCATAATAGTAAAAAAACAAAAACAAACCAGGAGAATCAAACTGTGGCAGCAAAGACCCGTGTCATCCCTTTGCCAGCCTGTGGTTCAGAATTGGGTGGTTGGTGACGGCACTGACAGTAGCCTGTCCTCCTAGTGCACCAGGTGGCCGAGCGGGTGGAAGCTCTGGGACAGTTTGTCATGAAGACCAGGAGGACCCTCAAAGGCCATGGGAACAAGGTTCTCTGCATGGACTGGTGCAAAGATAAGAGAAGGATCGTGAGCTCCTCCCAGGTATGTGGCATCGGCTCTGTGAGGGGGCACAAGGGTCTGACTTGATGGCTGAAGATGAAAGAGAGCTTTCCTTTTCAAAAAACCCTGTCTGCTCTTAATGCCTCTGCTTATTCCCCACAGGACGGGAGTTAGCGTAGTGAAGAATTCTCTTGCAGACTGTAGAACGTCACTAATTTGGGTGGATTCGGAGTTATGGTAATAACTGAAACGTGAACTATACCTGAGAAGCCGTTCAAAATTAGTTTTTCCTGAGCATACTTCTGGGCTTTATTTGTGAATGAAACCATTTTTTAGATAATGAGGGGTTCCCCCCCCCAAAATGAGGACATAAGTGGTTGTGGCTTCTTTCAGTTTAAGAGTTGCTAAACTCTTTTTATGCCTTAAAGAACAAATTTAAAATGTATTTCGTAAAGTATAATTTTTCATTCAATTTATCCAGTTGACATAGTTTATTTTACATCTTATGTAGCAGTGTTATCTATTGCTGTGTGACAAATTACCTCCAAATTCAGCAACTTAAAACAACAAATATTTATTATTTCACATGATTTCCGAGAGCTAGGACTCCGGGGCGGCTTATCTGGGTGGGTTTTTTTTTTTTTTTTTTTTTAATGTTATGTTGGTCCCCATTACGTACATCATTAGTTTTTGATGTAGTGCCCCATGGATGGTTCTGGCTCAGTCTCTCATGGGGTTACAGTCAAGATGTTGGTCAGGGCGGAGGTCATGGCATCGCTTGACTAGGGCAGAAACTCCCTTCCAAAATGGCTCATTGGCTGGAGGCCCTCGTTCTTCACCGTGTGGACCTTTCCATGGGGCTACTCCCAAGATGGTAGCCGGCCTTCCCCCGAGCAAGAGGGGGAGAAGGAGGCCGAAGCCATGCCATCAGAAGTGACATCCCATCACTCCTGCTCTAGTCTAACCCTGACGCGAGGGAGGGGCCTCTGCAAAAGTGTGACTGCCAGGAGGCTGGGGATCACTGCTTGGTACTTTTTATGTCTATTTTGATGTAACGTGCATTGAATTATAAAATTATAAACTGAAGTCCTATATTTTTATGGCCAGTTTGGACTCCCCCCCCCCCCCCCCACCATTCCTACCTTCAGCCCAGCTTTTCCAAAGGACAATTTTGAGGTTTTTAATAGCCCCTTTAAATATAAAAACTGTACATAATCTAAACAATCCACACACACTAACATCTAGGTCAGGTTGTGTTTGCTAAGCACAGGTGTTCTTAATCTCCTTTATTACCTATAGATCTAATATGTCACGTTGCACTTGCTTTCTTTTAGGTTCATAAAACCTTGATCGCTTATATATGTTACCACATTAAAGAGACACTGAAAAAGAGAACAAAGAAATGGTTTTACTCCCAACACCCTGTCCCAACCATTATTACTATTTTAGAGCATTTCTTTCCAGACTTTTTTTTTTTTACAAAGTGGTTATCAAGATACACATGTTGCTACCTAGCCTTTTTGACTTTTTTTTATCCTTCAAAGTACAATATGTGTTGGATTTTCTGTCACTCACGCGCCGTTCTTATTAGAGAGGGAGGAGGGGCATTGCTGACTCGCTCCATCCATTCCCCTTCTGCTGCAGAGAAGACTAGAAGCGGGTGGGTGTGGGAGGAGGCTGGAAACAGCAGGAACATTCTGGAGCAGACGGAGTGACTCAGAGCAGCCCTTCTCCCTTGCAGGCAGGAGATTAATCAGCCTGACTGCAGGGGGTAGGGCTTGGGGTGGGGGCGGTCTCTCCAGGTACACGGGCCCCTCGAGTATAAATCTGGGCTCGTGGAGAGGCCCACATTTGGTTTCATGGCTGATTTTAGCCTCTAGGGTGCCTTCTTCTCTCCAGAGCACACAGTGGGTGGGCAGTGGGGCCAGGCAGGCGGGCAGCGTGGGGGAGGAAGCCGCCAGAGGGAAGGCCAGCTCAGACAACACACAGCGAGCCGGGCTCCAGGTATGGGGGGCCCCAGGGTACAAGCTTGGAGCTCCTTCCCTCCTCTCTGCCCTGTTACCTGATCTACTCTGGATGTTGCGTTTGGGCGTTTAGTCAGAGAAATTAGACCAGAACAACCAGTGTGCTTAGGAGTTTTGAAAGGCCCACATGGCCCACTTTGACTTTGTTCCTGGGCCCTTCAGCCACACGCAGCAGGAATATGGAAATCTTCCAGGGGATCATGCAAAGAAAGCAACCGTGTCACTTTAGATAATCAGAACTTGCTTGTGCCCCTGAGTGGCCTCTCTCCCCTCACCCTCACCTCATCGTTCAGATTTAGCACCACACGGCTTCAGTGATTACAAAAACCAAGCCCGCCGTGGAGGCGGCCGACTCGGCCATCTTCTTCCTCTGTCAGGCGGAGGAGCCTGAGGGCCCAGAGGACCCACACACCATGTGCTGGGCAGGTGGCTGCCCTGTAGGGACCAGGGCTCGTGTGGGTTTGTATGACACATACACGGCTGCGTGGGGACCCCCCACAGCCCCAGTGTGGCTGCAGCAGCCGTCACAGTGAAGGTAGCCTCTCCAGCCCTGAGCCCTGCCCTGGCAGCGAGCGCTCTGCTGAGGGGGCCCCACCGTGACAGACAGGAGTCTCCGTTGTTCTCAGCATAGGTGTGAAACGTCGGGGTGGGGAAGTGATACGGATATCAGGCCCGCTCAGCCCAGAGAAGTGGGCCCAGAATGCGGGTGGGGCTCTGACCCCACAAGCAGGGGAGCACGGGGCCCAGTAGCCAGGACGGCTGGTGGGGGTGATGAGGGAGGAAGTAAGAGGCTACTAGTTACCTGGCAAGTACCTCGAGGTTATTTCAGGTCTGTCTCCCCCTGCATAGCTTCTTGACAGGGCATGTGGGTGATGACAAGGTACCAACGATCAGTGCTTGGTTTCTAAATGGTCTAGAAGAAGACTCTGAGCATTGCTTTGTATTCCACAAGCAGTAACGCACTGAGAACCGAGCCTTTAATCAGGCTGGACAGTTCAGCCCCCCATTCCCTCCCCGGTGTTCAGATAGGGTGGAGGTTCCTGACTACCCGGGTACTGACTCTGGCTGTCTCCTGCACGCTGCCCAGCCAGACATGGTTCCTCGGGGCATTCTCAGCAGTTCCCTGTGAGGACTGGCTGACCACTCCTAAGCTCTGGACTCTTTTCCCTCCAGGATGGGAAGGTGATCGTGTGGGATTCCTTCACTACGAACAAGGTAAGAGGTTGTCCCCTGGCGCATTGAGCAGCACCTCAGACCCCAGCCCTGTCCTCTTCCCTGCCAGATACCCCAGTCATGGTCGTCTGGCTCCTCGGCTGCCCGACTGGGGATGGAACCCCCAGGAAAGCCCATCTTGTGTTGGGACAGCTCAGCAGCCCACGGCCGTGTCCGTCCCCGTCCCAAGCTGAAACCACTTCCCCAGGCAGGAGCACACAGAGCCACCGGAGAGGGCACTGACACTAAAGCCAGAAAGGGCCTGGCCTGGAAAATTCGGCACATTCACACACGCACGTATTATTTTTCTCCTGGGGTGGTAGGAGGTTCCTGAATCCCCAGCTTTCTCTGCCCTCTGTGTCTTTTTTTTTTTTTTTAAGATTTTATTTATTTATTTTACACAGAGAGACACAGTGAGAGCGGGAACACAAGCAGGGAGAGTTGGGGAGGAAGAAGCAGGGAGCCCAATGCAGGGCTCGATCCCAGGACCTCGGGACCATGACCTGAGCCAAAGATAGACGCTTAACAACTGAGCCACCCAGGCGCCCCTGCCCTCTGTGTCTTTGACCGGACTCCGTAGCACCGTGGACATGAGCAGATGGCAGAGGCGGGGCGGGGGGGGGGGGGGAGTTGAGGCTGCAGGGGGTTGAAGTGACAACTGACCATCCAGTGATAGCCTGCAGGTTGGGCCTGGGTGTGCTCAGCTCCAAATCTGACCTACATTTAGACTCTTAACTAAAGAGAAAGGCAAAAATCTCTGTGGAGGTGTGCTCACAAGCCTGCATCATGTTGCCTTTTACGGTAACGACTACTGTGTATTCAGTACTGGTTCTGTTATTTATATAGAGAAGGTCTTCTCTTTTTCCACGTAAGACAAAGAGACCTATATGTGCCACAAACCGAACAGCATCCATATTCTGCATGATTGAATGTGTTTAGTAAGTATTGTGGTAGGCAGGTGCACACAACCTGATCAAGGGGGGCCCCAGAACCATCTTTTGGAGCAGAGGCCCTCATGGTTAGGCTCCTGGGAAATAGTAAAGATGGCAGCTTAGCGGTTTGCAGGGGGCTTTCCCCTCCAGCACCTCCCTCTATGGAGGCCTCTGCTTCTGGCAGCGTGCCTTAGCGTCTTCAGGAGTGGGTGGGGTTTTGTTGCTTCTGTTTAAGCCTAAGGTTGTCACAGAGCACACACTGCCTGATTTCTGGGGAGCCATGGTGTTGCCACTGTGGTCCCTGGCAGGGAACATAGCTACTACTGCCGTGGCTTATTCTAGGCATCTGAAAGGCTGTAATTGTGAGTGACAGAATTTCTATGAGCAGTATCAGGGCCCATGTTTCCCCCACAGAAACACATCTAATCATAACAAGAAAGAAGACCAGCACTGGAAGGTACTGAAATCATCTAGTCCTGTCCTCTCCCTTCACGGATGGGAAGAGACTGAGGGCGGGCAAGTGGCCATCCTGCTTGGGGCCACACATCTTGCTGGTGTTAGAACCAGGAACTGGGGCCCACGTCTCTCAGGGAAAGAAGACCAAGGATGCAGGTTTCGAATTGTGGCTTCGTTGCCTGTCAGCATGCAGGACAACGTGGATGACCCGACCACCAGCCAGGAGCAGGAACTGCTACATCTAGTTATTACTTCCATGTTATGGGGTCTCTCAAGATCAGTCTGCCCTCCCCTGCCTCCAGTCAGACCTTCCCAGGAAGGTGTCAGGACCCACGGGGGACAGAGGCTCTTGGATACTCAAGGGCAACAAACACAGCATACACGTAGGATCATTGAAGAATAGATTTTGAAAATAGGGGGAATCTGAGTAAATAAGGTAAAGCATATGACTAAAGTGAAATTCAGACAGACCTTTCACAGAAAATGAGCCCCAATATTCATTCAGAAGAACAAGGGGAGTATCACATTAAGAAATAAGTAAGGGCAGGGGTGCCTAGGTGGCTCAGTCGTTAAGTGTCTGCCTTCAGCTCAGGTCATGATCCCAGGGTCCTGGGATCGAGCCCCACATCAGGCTCCCTGCTCAGTAGGAAGCCTGCTTCTCCCTCTCCCACTCCCCCTGCTTGTGGTCCTTCTCTCACTGTGTCTCTCTCTGTCAAATAATAAAATCTTTAAAAAGATTTTCAGTTGGGTAAGCATCCGACTCTTGGTTTCAGCTCAGGTCATGATCTCATGAGTCATGAGACTGAGCCCCATGTTGGGCTCCACACTCAGAGGGGAGTCTGCGTGAGGATTCTCTCTCTCTGCCCCTCCTCCTGCTTGTGCTCTCTCTCTCTCTCTCAAATAAATAAATCTTTAAAAAAGAGAGAAGTAAAACGGTAAGGATGTTGTTTAGCTGGCTGAGAGTTTTAGCTTTCGGAATATATGACATTCACTTAGGTTGATTCTGGGGGAGCTGAGTCTCCTCATCAGTCTCAGGCTGACCTTCATCCCACACCACTGCCCTCTGAAACAGCAATGGGATTTAGCAGGAACTCTAGTCATTTCATTTTGCGTAGAACTAAACGTTAGTATATTTGTGTAGGAGCACTGCTCGTTCCTTCTGTGAGGCTTGCGTTCTGTGTTTCAGGAGCACGCAGTCACCATGCCCTGCACGTGGGTGATGGCCTGCGCATACGCCCCATCGGGATGTGCCATTGCCTGCGGGTAAGTAGGGGCCAAGCAGCTTTTCAGATCTCCCGTCTGCCCTAAAACACCGTTCGGTGGGCAAAAACAAGCAAACAAACTCGAACTTACTGTTTTTGTTGACCGATTAGGCAGTGGGTTAAATTCCTCCCTGAACTCCCTCAAAAAAAAAACTACCAAACTCTTTTTCATACTTATTTTCATTACAGACTGACAGTAGCTTAAGTTTCCAACCTGCCTCCTCTACTCTCAAACGCTGTCAGCTGGGATTATAAATTGGTGCAGACATTTTGGAAAACATGTTGGTAATGTGTATTGGAAGCCTTGAAAAATTTATAACCTTTGATCTAGTGATTCCACCTCTAACAACTTGTTTGAAAGGAGTGATCCAAAATATAGAAAAGCCATATGAGCAATAATACTTATTGTAGCATTATTTAAAATAAAGCAAAAAAGGGGGATAAAGAGGAATAGTGTGTCCATCAAAGGAAATTATTAAGTGAATTGTGGGACATGAGTTGAAGAGAATATTTTATGCAACCATTAAATAGGAAATTTCTTAATTACAGTAAGTGAAAAGAACATCCAGGTTGCCAGGAAGATGGTGTTTTATTCCCTATTCTCTTGGAGCTCAGTTTAACAGAATTGGCAGTAAAAACTGCAACCAACATAATTCCCTGTCCCCATGTTCAACAATTCTGGAACCATCCAAAATATCTCTACCATAGGATCCCAGCCATGTTTAGAAAAGAGGCATTAGGTCTGTGATGAACTATACCAAAAATCCAATAGTAGTTCCTTGTCGATGATGGGACTATGAGGTTTTCTCTTTTTTATAATTTTCCATTTTTGAAAATAAGCACGTGTTGTTTTTATAATCGGGAGAAAGGAGTTTTAATTCAAAAATGAAAACCCTCGGCCTCCAAGCAAAAAGTTTGGGGCCTTCTCCAGCCAGAGTCACACCAATGGTTGTCCTCAACGTCCCTCCCTTTGAGTGGCCTTTTGGGGCATCTTTCCATTCACTTCCCACTTGCCAAGACCCTGTGTGCCTTTGGAACCCATGTTCACACACATGTATTTCATATTTTCTAATTTTTTAAATAATTCAAAAGTAGATTGTATTTCCATTTTATAACTGAGTGATAATGTTTATATAAAATCCATCCCCATATACTTCTTGAAAGGATATGAGGTAAGCACAATAAAAGGCACACATACACATGTGATATATATAGGTATATATGTATTTATGTGTATGCTATGTGTATAATACATTTATTTATAAATAAACATATAAAAAAAGTTAAGTGTAAAGGAGTTTGGCCAGCTGTATCATTAGAAGGCGCCATCCCCGCAAAACTTGTCACTTCAGATATCAGCCACAAACTTGGGAGTCCCTACAACCACCCTCAGGTTTGATAATTTGCTGGAACAACCACAGAACTCAGGGAAGTGCTATACTTAGGCTGACAGCTTTCTTACAGTGCAGGGATACAAATTAGAACCAGCCAAAGGAAGAGGTGCCCAGGGCAGAGTCCAGGCCAGGACTAAACCTGGAACTTCCAGTCGTCCCCTCCCTGTGGCATCACGGACGGCGTTACCTCCCCCTGGTCACCGTGCGTGATGATACAGAGTATTAGCAACCAGGCACACTCGCCTGAGTCTTTGGTGTCCAGAGTTTTTCCCCAGGCTCAATCACATAACGGCCCATGTGGCCAACCCTCAGTCTCCAGTGTGTCCCAGAGGGTTAGGCTAATACCTGTAGTTTCTGGGTCCCGTGAGGAGGTCAGAACTCACAAGTGCGTGCCCTAAGCCCTCATCGTAAATCATGCTGTTAGACCGTCTGTGAGCCAAAGCTGTTCTCCCGTCAGGCAGGCCATCCCAGGGGCTCAGAGATAACCACCCGGCAGCGGGGGGCAAAAGCTGACTTCTCTTTACGTAAGATCAATTCTTACTCATTAGGAATAATAAATATTATACTTTTTTTTTAAACTCTGGGGTAATATGTTTCTAACTGGGCAGTAATGTTAGCAGATGCATAGAGTTGAAAGAGTTACATCATTTCTCAATATTTGATACTGAGATACAGCTACCTGAGTCTATATTTCAGAAAGAATATATCGGGTAGATCCTTTTGTAACATGCAATGGATATAATAACATAGTGAACAGTGTCTTTATTTTTTTGTTGTTGTTGTTTTTATTTTTTTTTAAAGATTTTATTTATTTGACAGAGAGAGAGATCACAGGTAGGCAGAGAGGCAGGCAGAGGGAGAGGGAGAAGCAGGCTCCCCGCTGAGCAGAGAGCCCGATGCGGGGCTCGATCCCAGGACCCTGAGATCATGACCTGAGCCGAAGGCAGAGGCTTTAACCCACTGAGCCACTCAGGCGCCCCCTTGTTTTTATTTTTTTAGAGAAAGCAAGTGAGTGGGTCGAGAGGCAGAGGGAGAGCATCTCAAACAGGCTCCCTGCTCTGCGCAGAGCCCGATGCGGGGCTCCATCTCCTGACCCTGAGATCATGACCTGAGCCAAAATCAGGAGTCGGCTGCTTACTCAACTGAGCCTCCCACGTGCCCCGTGAACAGTGTCTTTAACAGTAGTTTGGAAAATGGTCCTGTCAAGCTATTTCTTGTTTGAACCCAGTGGAAAAATTTCCATGAGTGGGGGGTGGGGGGAGCGCCAAGTAGGGAAGAGAGTGATTTCCCAAGGCCCAGGTAGATGGGTTTGTGGTGACAGCCTCCTCAGAGAGGAGGAATGGCTGGTGCCTTCATCTCCGTCTTATCTGTCTCCCGGCCTTGGCATGTGGTAGGTGGTCAGTGACTGCACTGGCCACCTCGCAGCTTGTTAGGAAAAAGAAGCAAAGGGAGTTCAAGGTGTAAATATTGGTGTAATATTAACAAATCTTTAAAATATGGGGTCCAGGGGATGAGGAAAGAGCATCAAAACCTAAACTGAGCAGGGATGCCTGCGTGGCTCAGTCAGTTTAGCGTTTGCCTTCAGCTCAGGTCATGATCCCCGGGTCCTGGGACTGAGTCCTGCATCAGGCTCCCTGCTTCTCTCTCTCTCTCTCTCTGCCCCTGCCCCGGCTTGTGCGCTTTCTCTCTCTCTCAAATAAACAAATAAGATCTTTAAAAAAAATAATAAAATATGGGGTCCAGGGGACGAGGAAAGAGCATCAAAAACTAAACTGAGCAGGGGCACTTGGGTGGCTCAGTCGGTTGAGCATCACCTCTTGGTTTTGGTTGGGGTCACGATCTCAGGGTTGTGGGATCAAGCCCCGCCTCAGGCTCTGAGTCTGCTTGAGAGATTGTCTCTCTCCCTCTCCCTCTTCCCTCTGCCCCTTCCCTACTCGTGCTCTCTCTCTGTCTCTCAAATAAAATCTTTAAAAATAACATTCTATATTATTCCATTTATGTAAAGTTCATAAGAATGCAAAACTATGGTTTAGAACCTGTTTACTTTTACAAACTGGGGCATAGTGACTGAGAAGGAACTTGATGCTAGTAGTCTTCTTATTTCCTGATCTGGGTGGTGGTTATATGGGTGAATTTGCTTTATGAAAATTTATCAAGCTGTTGACCAATAATTTGGATAATTTTTCCTCTATATTGTACTTTAACAAATGTGATTATTAAATAAAATAAAATAAAAAATAAAAAAATAAAAAATAAAATGTCACAAATTAGGGGAAAAAATAAATAAAAATAAATTTAAAAATAAATAAATAAACTAAACTGAACATGCTGGTCTAGTGCCCCAGCCTAACTGCAAATCATTCTCACCCACAAGCTTATGAATTACTGGTAAGAGACTTCCCAAGTCCACACCTGCCCTTTTGAGCAGTTGGAAAGGCTAAGGTTTCCCCTGGCATCCCCAGGCCATCAGAAGAGAGGGGCCCCCCCCCGCCCCCTGCCAAAAGTCATTGTCCACTAAAAGGAAGCAGGGCTCCTTGGAGTAAGGCTGATTGTAGGTTTGGGGCAGGAAAAGCATAAAAACCTAGGATATTTTCTTGTTCCAGAAAGCAAGGAAACATTCAGGGACCAGTGGGGTCATATCCAACAGAAACAGCTGCTTGAAGGGGCCCTCCACTGTCCAAATGTGGGACAACGTGAGCCTCACATGGGATAGTGATAGTAATGGCTCATAACAGAGTTGAAGAGAAAAAAGAAGCCACGGGTGTACAGTGATGGGGAGGGGGAATTTTTCTTTACCGAAAAATATCAGCTAATAAATGCAGAAGGAACGATCAAATCGGAAGGTCACCATTTGTTCTCCTAAAATAACATTTGATTCAAACAAGGTAATCATGCCAAAGCCATTGCGTGAAAGGTTGTTGGGAAGCAGGGTCTTCACATGGTCTCGAAGTGTCAAACCCTAGTTACTAATTACAAGCAAGTCACATTTACCATGCTGCGATCTAGTGCTCCCCACTTCGACCAAGTGATCAAAGTTAGCATCACCAGTCTTGAGACAGTAGGCATCACACACCTCCTGAAGTGAAGCAGGAGAAAGAGAAAGAAGTACACAGTATCACGTGTATACTAGTAGCTCCAAAAATGTTATACTTGAACATGACCATTAAGAACCAATGTGACGAGTCCAGAGTATGTGACATTCTACAAGACCGTTGGCCTAAGATCTCTTGTCATGAACAACAAAAACGGAGGTGGAGGGTCTGTTCTAAATTAAAAGATCTCAAAAAGCTATAAAAACTGAATGTCGTGTGTGAACCTTGATGGGGCCCTGGATCCTGGGGACAACTGGGTAAGATTGAATATGGATGGCTGAGTACACCGTGTTATGGAATTTGTGTTAGTTTTCACCGATGTGATAGTGATCTAGTGGCTACCTAGGAGAATGTTTTGTTTTTTGGTTTTTTTTTTAGAAGATGTACATTTGCAAATTGAAGTCTTTAGATGTAACATGTCATGTCTGTGTTTACCTTCAAATGAGTTCAGAATTTGCTCCCACAAATATGACAAAAGGCAAAGTTAATGAATGTAGGTGGAGGGATCTGGGTGCTCACTGTACTATTTTTCTTTCAATTTTACGGTACATTTGAAATCTTCCAAGTTGGGGGGAAAGTTTACAACACACGATGCTGCCAAAGGAAAACACTTTGAAAAGTTTGCCTGAAGGAGAATGTATACTCGTATCCTGTTGCCTTATATTAGCATTTGACACTTCTTTCTTTCCATGCCAGTGGTTTGGATAATAAGTGTTCTGTGTATCCACTGACGTTTGACAAAAACGAAAACATGGCTGCCAAAAAGAAGTCCGTCGCTATGCACACCAACTACCTGTCGGCTTGCAGCTTCACCAACTCGGACATGCAGGTCAGTAAGCGGCCCTGTGGTGAGTCAGCGTGCCGGGGAGCAAGGGAAGTGACAAAGGACCAAGGAGGGTGGCAAGGAGAGGAAGCTTTCCAGTGTCCCTCTATTTTTATTATTATTATTGTCATCGTCATCATCTTATTCAAGTAAAGTGAACATACAGTGTTCTATTAGTTTCAGATGCACAATGTAATGAGTAAACAATTCTGTGCATTTCTCACTGCTCATCATGATAAATGTGCTCTTAATCCCCTTTTTCTATTTCTCCCATCCCTCCCCTCTGGCAACCATCAATTTGTTCTCTGTATTAAGAGTCTGTTTTTTGATTTGTTTCTTTGTTTTTCTTTGTTTTCTTTCTTAAATTCCTCATGTGAGTGAAATCATATGGTATTTGTCTTTCTTTGACTTATTTCACTTAGCTTTATAATCTCTAGCTCCATCAATGTTTTTGCAAATGGCAAGATCTTGTTCTTTTTTATGGCTGAATAATATTCCATTGTGTGTGTATCTATCTATCTATATCTATATCTGTATCTATACACCACATCTTCTTTATCCATTCATCTGTGGATGGACACTTGGGTTGCTTCCATAATTTGGCTACGATAAATAATGTTGCAATAAACATTGGGGCGCATACATCTTTCTTAATTAGCATTTTTATTTCCTTCGGGTAAAATACCCACTAGTGAAATTACTGGATCACAAGGTGGTTCTGTTTTTAACTTTTGAGGAACCAAAATTTACATTCCCACCAATAGTACAAGAGGGTTCTTTTTCTCCACATCCTGGCAAACACTTGTTATTTCTTGTGGTTTTGATACTAGCTATTCTGACAGGTGTGAGGTGGTATCTCCCTGTAATTTTCCTTTGCATTTCCCTGATGATGAGTGATGTTGAGCATCTTTTCATGTTTCTTTTGGCCACCTGTAAGTTTTCTTTGGGAAAATGTCCATTCAAGTCCTCTGCCATTTTTAACTTAGATTATTTGCTTTTTTGGTGTTGAGTTGTATAAGTTCTTTCTATATTTTGCATATTAACCCCTTATCAGATATGTCATTTGCAAATATCTTCTCCCATTCAGTATGTTATCTTTCTGTTTTGTTGATGGTTTCCTTCACTGTGTGAAAGTCTTTTATTTTGGTGTAATCCCAGTAGTTTAATTTTGTTCTTGTTTCCCTTAGCAGAAGAGACATATTTAGAAAAATGTTTATACGGCAATGTCAAAGAAATGACTGCCTATGTTTTCTTCTAGGAATT
>CM052896.1:44280141-44337135 GCA_028534135.1 Potos flavus
TTTTTTTACTTTCTATGTCATTTATTTCTTCTCTAATCTTTATTATTTCCTTTTACTGGCTTTGGTCTTTGTTGTTTTTCTAGCTCCTTTAGGTGTAAGATTAGGTTGTTTATTCAAGGTATTTCTTGCTTCTTGAGGTACACCTATATTGCTATAATTTTATCTCTTAGGGGAAATTTTTGCTGCATCCTAATGATTTTGGACTGTTAGGTTTTATTTTAATTTGTCTCCATGTATTTTTTTTATTTCCTCTTGGATTTCTTAGTTGACCCATCCATTATTTAGTAGCATATTATTTAGCCTCCATGTAGTTGTATTCTTTCCAGATGTTTTCTTGTGATTGGTTGTGCTCAACTGTGGTGCTTAGAAAAGATGAATGATGCGATTTCAATCTTTTTGAATTTATTGAGACTTGTTTTGTGGCCTAATGTGTGATTCATTCTGGAGAATGTTCTTTGTGCACTTGAAAACAATGTGTATTCCACTGTTTGGGGATGGAATATTCTAAATATATGTTGAGTTCATCTGGTCCAATGTGTCATTCAAAACCACTATCTCCTTGTTCATTTTCCGTCTAAATGATCTATCCATTGATGTAAGTGGAGTGTTGAAGTCCCATATTATTATTAAACTTCTGTCAGTTTCTTCCTTTGTGTCTGTTAATAGTTTCTCTATGTATTTAGGTGCTGCTATGTTAGGTGCATAGATGGTCACAATCATTCTACCTTCTTATTGGATTTTTCCCTTTGTCATTATGTAGTGCCCTTCTTTGTCTCTTGTTACAGTCTTTGTTTTAAAGTCTGTTTTGTGCAATGTAAGTATTAAGTATGTAAGGAGAGGTATGCTCTAGCAGCTCGCTCTAAGAGGAACCTCCTGTTGTTTTTCATTTGGTTATCATTATTATTTTTAATAAATCAAAAATGGGGAAAGTCAGGGCTGTTGATTAATGACAGAGCTGAGATAAACTGCATACCACATGAAACATCCTCCTCTAATGGACTTGGTGATCGTAGGAGTGGAACAGAGAACCTTCTGAGGGGGTGGAATTCCTATCTTGCAGTCTGAGTGGTGGTTCCAACGTGCTTACGTGTGTAAAACTTTAATGAGCTGCTGAGCTTCAGAGTCGTGTATTTTATACACCTCACAGTACCTACTTTACACTTGTGTTTTCACAAACACCAAAAGAAAAGGCTTTCAATAGTAAGCCTGTTCCCTGCTTTCAATAAACTACAAGGTGAAAACAATACAACTTCAACCCTTTGACTAAGTTTCTTAACACGTCATAAAAGGATCCTCAGTTTATTCATTCATACCTATTTAGCAAATCTTCGTAGGTTCCCACCACCCACATTGCCAGATACCACCGTTTCTGGGGGTGGGCTCTTTCACACTCAGGCTCTGTTCTCAAGACCTTCACGGAAACCTTCTGTGACTGAACAGCGGGGGAAGCTGAGAGCTCAGAATGGGAGGGGTGGTTGCAAGCTTGCTGCAAAGGGGCTGCCTGAGCCAGCCTTGGAGGGAGGGGCTGTGGCCAGGGGAGCGTAAGGGCAGCCCAGAGGGTGAGAGGCAGCCTGAGAGGTGGGCAGGGCCGGATCACAGGGCCGCCTGAGGCTGACCCTACAGATGGGCAGGGAGCCATTGCAGGCTTAGGTCAGATTTGGGTTCCTTTTAAGCAGGAGAGCATCTGAGTCAGATTCAAGCCTTCCGTGGCCCACTCTGATTTCAGCTGACTGGGGTCAGAAGGGGAGGCGAGGCTGGCAGCAGGGAGGCCAGGTGACTGGGTAACTGTTTAATTGCTGAGCAGAGGGGTGTTGGGACTTGGAGTGCTGTGTTTGCACCTGTCCTTCGCGACCAGGATTCTCACAGACCTGCACAGTAGGGGGCACTGTGGCCCGTGTGGGCTGTGGTGCCCAGAACCAGGAGCAGCCAAAGCAACAGAGGACATTTAGTCTGGATGGAGGAAGGCTCAGAGGGATGCAAGAACAGTGAGTCTTCAGACATCTGAAGTCCCTCTGGTGGATTCCTGTCACCACCCCCTACCCCCCACCCTCTCTGTGTTGCCACAGGTGCTGGAGGTGGAGATCAAAGGGGCACCTGTAAGGGAGAAAGTGCTTTCCTCCAAACAAGCAGCTGGCCCAGGGTGGGGAAGGTCCTGCTGGCTACCTCCTCGGGAATGCGTCCTGGGAGATAGAGCAGGGCAAAGGTCTTGGCTTGGAGTCAGACCGCTGGGATCAAATCTTGGCTTCACTGTATTCCAGCTGGTCAGTCCCAAACAAGGTTTTATTCTGTTTTTTTCTCACCTTCAGGAGAGAATGGTCGTAAATTCCTCTCTCATAATGTTATCTGAGGATTCAATGAGATGTTTTGTGTAAAATAGTACAGCCCCTGGTAAATATCAATAAATGTTAGGTTTTATTACTTTATTATTATTAATAGTAACACACAGCTTCCTGCGTGATTCGGATGCATGGCCTAGTTGGGATACCTTAATGAACCTTAAGCTTCCTTCCATTTTGGTGATCAAGGATGGAAAAAGTCAAGAGCTGGCAGAAGACTGGTGTTAAACCGAAAAAATTCCCAACATTCCAGAATAAATGACTGACCGCGAGTTAGAGGTTCTGTTTCGTGCATTTATCGTGATGTGTTTGTTTTTTAAATTCAATTTTTACTTATATTGTAATGAAGATCACAAAAATACTAAAAGTATTTTTTAAATATTTTTTACAATTAAGAATTTACACTTAAAAAACATTCATCTCTTTGGTTGAAGAATATGGTATGGAAAATCTGCAAATTAAAGAGCTAGACTGAGGTAATTGTTTAAAGCAGATTGTTTGGGTGTCCCAAAAAAGATGGGAGATTATTGGCCCTTTGCAAGTGTTAGGACAGGAGCGGGTATGGGCCAGGAGAGATTGAAGGGAATTATAGTGTATTATAAAATATAAGTACTGAAATGAAGACCCAAGTCCAAGTCTTGTGCATTCATAAGCTAACTTTTACCAGCCCAGGTCATCTTGTTGGGTGTACCAGGCCACCTGAAAGAAACCAAGGATGGCGGGAGTCCCACGACAGCGGCAGGAGCTTTGCAGGCTTGGAGAGTCCCCAAATTTGAGAGCCGCCCGTGAGTGGGAGCTTGGAGGAGGGCCTTGGGGGCCACGCCCGAGAAGCCTAAGCTCTCTGGAACTCAAGCAGCTCTTGAGCTCCAAAGCGGCTTCTCCTAGCTGCAAGGAAGAGTCTAGGCCTCCCCAGACTGCCTGGCAGGAAACACGCTCCAAGATGCTGCAGCCGGCCGGCACCAGGCCAGGGTGGGAGTGGAGTCCCCACCATATAATGTTTTCCCCCTGCAGAGAAAAGGAGAGTCTTTATAAGTGCTAGGCCCAGCGTGTAAGAGGGAAGGGACGAGAACAGCAGCAGGAGGAATTCGGAGGTGCAGGGTGGTCTGTGGGTGCCCTGAAGGCTAGCAGTCCCTAAGCCCGGCTCTCGCTCATTTCCTTTCCTCTGTAATCTCCACCCACAGAGGGCCCTCCATGTGGCAGTGACGCTGCCGCAAGAGCCACTTCCTGCGCTCTCTTATCACCTCATCCAGGCCCTGGGAGCGGCAGGAAGGTGGGGCATAGGGAGGCTGTGCTGATCCTCCAGCCCATGGCTGCTCAGGACAGGCCGCCCCAGGCTTTGCAGTACCGTCAGCTGGGTCCCAGAGGCTGTGAATCCTGCGTCTCCGCTGCCTTTCTCCCGGACACACAGCACTGTGTTCAGCCTGAGCCCAAGCCGGGGACACACACACACACACACACAC
This sequence comes from Potos flavus, assembly GCA_028534135.1. Classification (NCBI taxonomy): domain Eukaryota; kingdom Metazoa; phylum Chordata; class Mammalia; order Carnivora; family Procyonidae; genus Potos; species Potos flavus. Next base: position 44,283,938 of record CM052896.1, read on the forward strand.
ACACACACACACACACACACCCGCTGTGACCCTAACTCCACTCACCATGCTTTCCCCCCAGGCACCCAGCATTCCTCTCGCCGTATGGGTGGCCTTTGTACTTGTAAGTTTACCGAAGCAGCTTGAGAAGTGGCCGCACAGACCTTAGACGCGTTTTCCTAAAATCTGCCTTTGATCTTTTCTCCCTTGGAAGCTTCCCCCCGTCTTGCCTACAGGCTCACGTCCTCACACCTCTCATTTCCTGCAGAGGTGGGCCTTCACCTGCCAGCTCTCACTCATCCTTGGAGAGCAGCTCAGAGGTTGCCCGAGTGGGTTTGCGGTCCCTCCCATGGGCCCGCCTGGATCTCAGCACTTCTCACTCGATCGTGAGTCATCACCGTCTTGTCTGCTGAGATCCTCGGAAAAAACTTGCTGTCCAGCAAAACCTTCTTAGACCTCCTACAGCAAGGGAGAACCCCAACTTGCCAGAATCCCCATAGCATCTCAAAATGAAGAAATCAAGGAAGGGTACTTGGAGGGCTTGGGGGTCCAGGCTGGGTGATTTTTAAGGCGGGTGTCTCAAGGCAGGAAACTGGCTACAACATTACTAGCTTTGGACTGGGGAGCCCTGCAAGGTAGGATGAGCGAGCTGTTAGTCTTGGTAAGTAAGTTGTTTTGTTGGTTCACAGTCTTATCTTGCAGGAGCAGGTGTGTCCTGAAACAAACCGCTAGGTTGTTTTCACTTGTTCTCAGTATTGCCTCACAGAGCGCCAGGAAAGTGTGCCTGGGCTCGGAATTGTTCAGGGCAGGGGCAGGGAATTCAGTTGGTGTCAGGTCTTACTGCCAGTTCTCAACTGTGCTCCGGGAGAGCAGAGACCAAGACACGGTCTTTGTGCCGACCCTAATTCCTGCCTACTAGCACAGCACCTGGATGTCATCAGCACCCAGCAGATGCTTGCTGAATCTGTAAGGGCATATGTGTGGCCCTCTCGGGGGTGGGGATCCCTGGGACCATCTAGGGCACAGCCCTGCTTTGGGGAAAAGCAGCCACAGGGCACGTGTCTCGCAAAATGCTGTCTGGCGGGTGCAGTGCTCCTCACTCCTACAAGCTGAGGGTTTGTGAGGGCCGTGGGGTCTCGGGCCCCACCCCAGGTGCGATATTAGCAGGCGGCCCCGTGGTTGGGGAGCATGTTAAGGGCTGAGAAGCACTTGAGGTGTCTGGCCTGCTCGTGGGGGCTGCGCAAGTTGTGTTCCCCGGATGTTCACGGAGCACTTCCTCCACGACGCCAGGCGGGCACAGAGCCCTGCTCGACTTCGTGCTCCCGAGGACAGTGAGGGTGTCGCACAGGGACTTTGTTTTCTTAGGACAGGAAAAATCTTCCTGTGCTTGAATCCAGACATAGCGAGGTGTATGTCCATGTGCGTGTGTTCCAAGAGCCTCCTTCGCCCTGTCCAGCTTTCAGCGTCCGGTGACTTTCCCCCAGCGGAGGTCCTAACGCCAACGCTCTTCCCACCCTTCTCTGTGGACAGATCCTGACAGCGAGCGGCGACGGGACGTGTGCGCTGTGGGACGTGGAGAGCGGGCAGCTGCTGCAGAGTTTCCATGGGCACGGGGCTGATGTGCTCTGCTTGGACCTGGCCCCCTCGGAAACGGGCAACACCTTCGTGTCTGGGGTAAAGGCCCAATCAAAATCCCTCGGGGTCCTTCGTCTCCTTGGGAGGGTGGTGTTGGCAATTCTTGTCATTTCTAGGGAGTAGACCGGACATTTCTCTAGAAGGAATTGTCCTCAGCCAACTGTCACCCCCCCGGCTCCCACAGCAATGGCAGCGCGTGGTGGGTAGTGGCCGTGAGGGGCTGGGAGGGTTTCCTGTAATGCTGCCGAGATTCACTCTGCAGAGGCATCTGGAATGTTCTCCTTATGTGAATGCTGCGACTCGAGGTGCCCGTCTGCCACATGTGAACTTTTTTTTTAGATTTTATTTATTTATTTGAGAGAGAGAGAATGAGAAGAATGAGAGAGAGAGAGAGAGAGAGCAGGAGAGGAGGGAGGGTCAGAGGGAGAAGCAGACTCTTCAGTGCAGAACTCGATGCCGGGACTCCAGGATCATAACCTGAGCCAAAGGCAGTCGCTCAACCAACTGAGCCACCCAGGCGCCCTGAAAATGTTATTCCTCAAATAAATAAATGTTATTCCTCAAATAAATAGCAGAGTTAGCAGCTGAGGGCATTGGAGATGAGCCATAAGGGTACCAAGGCGGTCAGACAGCTGCTGAGGTGAGGCAGTGTTGGGGTGTGATCAGGGCTTGGGGCTTGTGAGACAGTCTCCTGCCCCAGCTCTGCCAGCCCTGCCCCACCCCAGGGCACAGGGAACAAAGCATCTGAAGGCTCAGGGTCGGGCACACAAGTCCACGGTGGCACACAGAGCACTAGACTAGGATACCGGGGTCCCAGCTTTGCTCGTTGACTTAATTTCTTCGTCTGTAAATTGGGCATAATGCAAACCAGTACTCCCACTCCCCCAGGATATGGCGTGGAATATATTAGGTGGAAGAGTTGACAGTGGGTTATGCAGACATCAGGGGCAAGTGTTTCTGTGGACAGCCAGGAATAAGAATGGGGAACTGAGCAGGCTTACCTGGCTCAGGTCCTGTCCCCCTTAGTCAGGAGAGAGGTGGGAGAAGAGATGCTGGACGCCCCATCGCGTGTCCTTTGCAGCTGGAGGACGCAGGGGCCCTTGGCTCCAAGCTCCCTGTGTCTTGGTGCTGGGCATTAGGCAGGGACCGTGTGACCTATAATCAGCAGGAACCCCATCTTGGGTATTGGGCCCCATCTATGTATGTTTCATTTCTGGGCCTTTGAATAACCGTATTTATGCCTCCTCAACTATGCTGTCTTTTCCAATTGTTGATAGCGTTGTAGATTATATTGTCTCCTTCAGAGCACTAACCTCCATTTGATTTAGTGTCCTCGGAAGGTGAGAAGACGCTCCCGATTGCTTTGTCCATATTCTCGTTAAAGAGAATCAGAGTGCTGAACCCCCACAGCGGGTGTTTCCGAGATATCAGTTATGGTACTTCACCCCTCTCTTTTCTCTGAGGTTGAAACCAGCAACTTGAACACCAGTTTTAAGCCGTTACGTCTTCTATTTGACGATTAAGAGCCCACATTATACTACCCAAGCTCGATAATAGCCTCGCTCGGCAGGAATGTGTCAAATGCTCCTGGAGCCAGGATAGTATAACGTGAAAACCTTGTGTTTATGATTCCCTGGGTCATGCTGGCAACCCAGAGAGAGGGTGTACAGGTGGTGAGACGGAAGCCCAGGACGGCGACTTGCCGGAGACCCGCATCTAACTGCTGGTGAGGTCACGACTCCCAGCCGGCAAGCCACAGAGGTGTAGACGGCCCAGGGCACCTGGGGCGCTCCTTCGCTCACGGCTCCCCTACACCCGAGACAGAGCGGGGTGGCCCCACCGCGCACCCACTGTGTGCCTGCCCTTCCCCCCACCCCCACCCCCACCCCGGGCTTAGGGAGGCAGAGATGAAGAGGAGGGAGGAAGGGAAGGACAGAACAAAGAGAGAAATGCCCAGAAGAAAGGCGAGGAGGCTCTGGAGGGTTTGCACCCACACTTGGAAAGGTGGAAAAGAAGAAAACACGCTGAAGGGGACAGCTGGGTGCCTTCTCTTGCTCCCCCACACCCCAAGACAGTCTCACCTTCTCAGGGCTTATTGGTGGAGGAAAGCAGCCTTAGGTGATGCTAGTCTCAGAAAAGCATGTTGTGAGCCATTTACCAGTGGGAGGTAAACAGCTCTGTTATGTGACGAGAACTCATGTCTGCGTAGACAGGCCTTGCAGTGGCCATAACTCTGGGTAACTTTGCATTTGTAGGGATGTGACAAGAAAGCCATGGTGTGGGACATGCGCTCTGGCCAGTGCGTGCAGGCCTTCGAAACACACGAATCTGACATCAACAGTGTCCGGTCAGTGAGTAGAATGTTCATGTAACTTCTCTGATCTGCTGGCGATCCCTGGGGCGGGGGGGGTGTTACGCTCAGCCCAGGAACCACCTCCAGACTCATTTTACTTGGCTGAGAGAGGTCCCCCCAGCAAGAAAGGCTGATTTGTGGCAGCACCGAACAGCGCTTCAGATCTCTTGGAGATATTTAATTCAATGGCACTCAGAGTAATTGTTATTATCCTCCCTAAATAGAGTCAGTATTTCTCATTCATTTATTCAGCAAATATTTATTGAGACTTATATGCTAGACATTGTTCCAGGAACTTGTGAACAAGATAGAAAGGTCTCTACTTTTTTGCAGGAGATAAGACAAAGCACAAATAAATAAATGCACAATTTAATTTAAGATGGTGCTATGGGCAAAGTAAAACAGGCAGATGGGAATGGGATGAGTTATTGCTTAGGATGGTCAGGGAAGGCCTCTCTGAGAAAACGATGTTTGAAAGAGCCCAGGCTTGCAGAGAGCTGGGTTAAGATGAGATGTGGAGGGACCTAACCATAGGCCAGTTTGGGGGGCGGCTGACGTGGTCTCTGTTTTGCCCTTGAGAGATCACTCTGGCTGCTGTTTGGAGAACCGATTGTAGGGAAGCAAGAATGGAAATGTGACGGCCAATTAGAAAGTTGCATGAGTTCAAGAAAGAGGTGACGGTGGCTGGAAATAAAGACAGTGTGGAGACAGAAATGTCCAGGATTGTGACGATCCCGAGATTTTACCCTAGCTACAAGCTATCAAGTTAGGCTGCGGGAGTTTCATGGCTGCTGGTAGAAGACACGAGACTCCCGGGTTCGAGATGAAGGACTGTTTATTACTCCTGGCAATGGCAGTAGCCAGAGTACCAGCATCTTTGTGCTGGTTACCTGAGCCGCAGTTCCACAGGGTGAAATGGAGAGGGCCCAATGCACAGGCCAGAGGTCGCATTGCCGGAGAACCCTGAGCTTGGGAACCCAAACCTTTTATAAGGGTCAGTAAGCAGTGATCCATTTACAAGACAGGGAAAGCTGGAGGAAGTACAGGTAGGAGGCAGTTGTCGCACATAGATTTCAGAGCTGTTTGGGGATAGTTACACTTGAGATGCCTATTATACACCCAAGTAGAGATGTTGAGTAGGTATCAGGATCTATGGACTGGTTCCCAAGAGAGAGGCAAGGACTTGACATGTAAATTTGGAAAGTGGCGTTGTCAAGACAGTATTTGAAATATGATCATCCAAGATTCTTCATTATACTTAGTGGGGAAAGACACTAGACTTGTTCCCCTTTATTAAAAGGAAGAATAAGATAACAGTGCTTATTTACATTAGCAATAGAAATGTTAGTAAGAATTTCTAGGTCTTTGCCCTCAATTGTAGGATAGTGAAAAAGGGAAAAGGCCATAGCTCTTGGCAAATGTGCAGTAATTACCTAGAAAAATCAAAGGAAATTAATACAGATAGTAAGGGAAGTTGGTAAGATGCAGGATAGAATATAAGGCCACAAAAATAAATTAAATCTCTATATATTCACTCTTTAAAATGCACATTCTCTCACCTGTGCTGTTCCTCCTACCCTGACCCTTCTTCTGCTAACATCCATTAGGTCTCAGTGTAGACTCCCCTCTCCCTCAGAAGCCTGATAACCGAGAAGAGAATGAACATAACAGTAATAAGCATCATTTGTTGAATGCTTTCCATTTGGCACCATGCCAAGTTCTTTGCCTATATTATCTTATTCAGTCTTTACAACAGGGAAAACGCATTATCTTCCTCACTTTTCAAATGAGGAAACTGAGGCTGGGCAAGGTGAAGTCCCTTTCCAGAGGTATCACATGGAGGCAGTGGTCCATGCAGAGATCTGCACGAGGCTTTGTCTATGTGATCCCAGTGTCTGTGCCGATGATCGCTTTCTCATCCCAGAGCTGAGCCAAGTCCCAGATCAGTGGAAACTCTGGTTACGGGCGGCCTGCTCTGTGCTCAGTGCCTGGTGGAAATACACACATTATCTCAGTTACTCCTCACCAACACTCTGCAAGGCCCTTGTCACTGTCCCCTACTTACAGGGAAGAAAACTAGAGGCCAGTGGGCCAGCCAGGTCAGCCTCCCCTTCTGACCTCTATAATGAGTGGTTCTTACGTCCAGCAGTGGAGATGCTGATTCTGATTTCACGGGCCCAGCATGGGACTACCTTCCCAGGTGATTTCCAGATGATTCTGACGGGCATCCAGGATTGAGAATCGCCACTCTAAATAGAGTGCTTTCTATCCAAACTTTCTCTCTGCAGGTACTACCCAAGCGGAGATGCCTTTGCTTCAGGATCAGATGATGCTACGGTATGTTTCTAAGTTAGGAGAGCTTTTCCTATTTGAAAGAGAAATGCAGTGATTTAATTTTACTTTTCAAAATTAATGTTTTTCTGATTACCGTAGTAAAGTGAATTCATTGAGGAAAACTTGGGAAGGGGATTAAAATATCTTAATCTCCCAACCCAAGTAAAGTCACAGTTGGGTGAATTCCTTTCTGTCTTTTTTATTTTAAAGCAAAATGCTTTATAATTTGCTTTTCTCACTTAGCAATACATTGTGAACATTTTCCCATGCCAATGTAGCCAATCTACATTATATTTTCTTAGCGATTGAATAGTATTCCATGTTATGGACATGCTATTATGTACTTAACTAGTCAATTTTTGGACAGTTAGATTCAAGGGTTTTTTTTTTTTTTTTCCTGTTAAGAAATACTGCTATAAGAAAAAAAAAAAAAAGAAATATTGCTATAAGTAAATATTTTTGGTACTCATTATTTCTCCTATGTATTATTATTTCTCCCATGCCCTATATGTTCCTTATACCTCCCCAGGCTGCCTGGGGAAAGTGATTGGTTCAGGGTTCGCCAGAGGGAAGACAAATAATTACTGAATTAATAAGATCTTTTTAAAAAATGAAAATGAAAATGTAAAACTTCTGCCAAAAAATGTATGAGGAAACTCCAGTGGCAACCTTCTGTCCCTCCCCCCACCCCCCCCCAGGAGCTCTTTGCTATTGCTTAATAAACCTTTGCTGCCCACCAAAAAAAAAAAAAAGTATGATAAAATATAAAGGCATACATCTATGAAAAGTTCTTGTCATCTATATACAGACCAAATAGAAATCCTTTAGATATGAATGGGGTTGCATCATCACTAAGATACACACCCCAATTTTTTAAGAGTTTGATAAAACCTAGACTGTTTACAAAGTAGGAAATCCAAAATGGCAAATAAACACCTGAAAACATTTTCAGACCACCTGTAACCCAATAAATGCAAGCTTAAGGGATCAGCGCTCATTTGGATTAGCAGGGAAATGCTACATTGTGGACGCGATGTGGTTAAAGAGCCTGGAGTTAGGCGTGTTGGTTCCACGCTTCTGAAAAACAGTCTGGCCATAGGAGCCAAGAGCTTTCAAAACATCCCTCCCCTTTGATCCGGTCATACTATTTCTTGAAACAACTTTATTTTGAGGTTTCTGTTCATTAACTATTCTAAAGAAAACATCAGAGATATGTATAAGGATTTTTACATAAGAACAGTCATCAAAATTTTATTTGTAAAGGAGAAAAATTAGACACAATCAAAACTCTTAACAGGGTATGGCTAAACAGATTTAATATATCTACATAAGGAATATTCAACAACCATGTTAGTCGTGTGTTTTTGAAGATTTAATGATATGAGAAAAATGCTCATAACTTGATGTTAATAGAAGTCATTGTGAAATATCCACTCCATGTAAAGACAAACATAAAATGGAAATAAGACTGAAGGAAATAGCCTAGATGTTAGTCAATACCTCTAGGATTTGGGGTGGTTTTTGTTTCCTTCTTTAGGCATTTCTGAGTTTTTCTGTATTTTCTCTAATGAATATGTATCCTTTCAGAAAAAAAAGAGGGATTTCATTTTTGTTTTTGTATCCCCCCAAAATCTTCTGTATTTGCTGTTTCTTTGAATCTCCACTGATCCGTGCAGATTACTAGGAATCGGGATGAAGGGAGAAAATACTAGGGGCGAGAACTCGAGGTATTTCCCTCATCCCCCAGACTCCACAAGCCACCAGCACCTGTCGATAGCCCTGTGCTCCTCTCTTCCCCAACCCAGAGCCAGAAATAAGTGCTTGTCTTCTTTGTCACCCCAGTGTCGCCTCTACGACCTCCGGGCCGACAGGGAAGTCGCCATCTATTCCAAAGAGAGTATCATATTTGGAGCATCCAGTGTAGACTTCTCCCTCAGTGGTAAGATTTTCTTTCAGAAACTTTCCCGGGACTGTATGCGGGGACCTAAATGAAACCCAGCTCTCGATCAAGCTTTCCCTCAGCTGAACTTCCCATGAGCCAGCGGGTTAAGCAGACTGCATTTGCCCTGGTTTTCCTCCATGATCCCTCGCCCCACTTCACCCCACCCGAAGCAGCCTCCCCACCCCCTTCATTTTATGGGAAATGAAGGCTGAGCCGCCTACTGCCGTTCCTCAGTGATGCACCCAACTTCTCATCTGCGGGGCCCTTCATTAGGCGTTTCCTCCTCAGGCTTCCAGTCTCCCCTTCATCCCTGAAAAGGGACTTTTCCAGAGGTGGACAGGGGGAAGCAAGAGCCCCTTTCTCAATGCCTTGAAGCTCATGGCCCCTCTGCTCTCATTGCTGGGGAGGCTGCTAGTAAAAGGCCGCTCCGATAGGACCGGTTTCCCCAGACACAGGCCCCCGAGTCGAAATCTGTGCTTTTCTGCCTGCCTGCTGCTACTGCTGCCTCCCTTCTCTGCCTGGCGAACTCCTCCTCAGCCCCCAAGAGCCAACTCCTATCAGTTCTGTGCAGTGCCCTCCTCGATCCCCTTCCTCCACGATCTCATAGCATTTTACACACGGCTAAGCACTTCCACTGTTGCCCTCCTCCCATGTGCTACCACGTGTCCCTTCACGTATCTGCCTGCCTGCCCACCAGCACCCTCCGCGAGGGGCAGCGACTGGGCTCTCTTGTCTGAAGCCCCAGGGCAAAGCACGGTGCCTGGCACACAGGGGGCACTAAATCACAGTGGACTGAATGAATGAACGAATGAGCAAGCGACTGCCGATTGTGTGCGTGAACGTCCCGAAAAGAACGGGACGGGAAGAGCTGGTTCAGTAACCATCCTATCCTCCTGCTTTGAGGGCGCCTGCTGTTTGCTGGGTACAACGATTATACCATCAACGTCTGGGATGTTCTGAAGGGGTCCCGAGTCTCCATCCTGTTTGGACATGAAAACCGCGTCAGTACTCTCCGAGTTTCCCCTGATGGAACTGCTTTTTGCTCAGGATCATGGGATCATACTCTCAGAGTAAGAGAGAAGTTCTGTTATTTTACTGTGTGTGAGAGGAGTGACTGGCCTTCCTTAAAGCAGAGGCTCAGAGTCAGCCTGGGTGACGTCAGCCAGCCAGAGCTCTAATTTCAGCTCTGTCCGTGGCCACAGAAGGGACGTGTTGCCCCGGAGAGGTCGTGAGTCCCCCATCAATGCAGTTATGGGAGCATAGGTTAAACACCGTGTATCAGCATGCAATCGAGGTAATAATGGGGCCGGGTGATCCAAACAGTCCCCTTTGATCCTGAAAGTAGGATTCTGCTGATTCTAGCCTTTGGCAAACCACAGGGTGCCAGTCTCACTCCCAGTAGTGGGACATTCCTATTCCGTGGTGACACACCTCTGTGAGACCCACAGAGGGGCTTTAGGAAACCCGCGAAACCCCTGAAATTATAGGTCACTCACATTTCCTGTGTCCATTTTTCTGGGGAAAGTGTCCTCATGGCTTTCATCAGATTCTCAAAGAGCTCTATGACCTCATTGGATGTTGGCTCCCCAGAAATACCTCCAAAATACCTGTTGATAAAGCAAAGCTAAGTGTATTTCTTACCTCAGTGGGGGCGGAGCACAAACTCAACAGTCTCAGTGGCATCTCAGAAGGGGAAAACAAAGAGAGATGCTTATGAGGTGTAGGGGGGAGGTCTGGTTTAACCATGTGGAGGGATTTAATTAGGCTTAGACAAATTCGTGGCACAATAGTTTTAAGATTGCTGGACATGTAGTTGGGGGAGGGCGAGGATTTTGAAGACAGTCTCGAAAAGTAACCGTCATTTGTGATGCTCTGTGTGGGCCTGAGAAGTGAGTGTCTTTTCTAAAGAGAGTAGTTGAGTGGTCTACTCTTAGGATAAATCAAGGATGTTTGTGAGGTTCCTGAAACAAACAACAAAGTTATCTGTGAGCTCATCTTCCAGGGCAAGAGTTTCCTGAATCAGTAAGGTCACGTGAATGTACTGAGGGGTGTGTGTGGGTACAGATGGTTTTGGTACTCAGCCTAAGCGTCACCAGCCCCTGGTAAGAAAGCCCCAGATCCCCTGTGGGTGACTGAGCAGAGCTAGGGGGAGACGGGGCCCAAGAAGCACCTGTGAGTTGCCAGGAGTAAGGTGTTGCGGTCCAAGACATGGGCGTGCTTTATTTTGGATGGGGGGTGTGTGTGTGTGTGTAACTGACCTTGATTTATCTCTTTAAAGTCTCACAAGTCATTAACTACTAAGGGACTAACAATTATCCGTTTGTGGCTTTGCAGGTCTGGGCTTAATCGTCTCATCACAATGCACACACAGGCACCTGAGGGTAGAATTTGAAACCGTCATATGGAAATAGATCTTTCTTCTTGAGGACCTGAGGGTTACTGCAATGTAGCTTAAAGGAGCGACCCCGCGGCTGCGAGTTCACTCAGCGTCCCCGACATTACTATTAAAAGGACCAGCCCTAGAAAGATCCTGGTGTGGCCCTTCAGCACGAGAACACCTTCAAGTCCAGTGTTTTGCATTTTGAACGCTTTTTAAAATGTATCCATTTTTAAGGTTATTCTAATTATATAGTCTACACGCATTCTGTTACCACGAGGAGTCAGCATTTAATAAGTCCCCTAGTACTTCCTTGAACCATATTTGTTTTCAGAGCACTCCAAAATCTGATTCTTCTCAGCGTGCCCAGTGTCTCTTGGAGCTTTCCTCTAGAAGTGCTGACCTTAACGGACTGCACGAGGCAGACCGCGTTGAGGGGTCTGTGATAGAAGAAAAGTCCGATTCCAAACGTAATCGGACACAATCCCTTTTGAAAAAATGTTTTTATTGTAAAAGTTTCCTTTTCAGTCTCACATTGTCTTTTTTGAGGTCAAATATTTCCCTCTGTGTGAACGGTCGCAAATGGAGGAGAGCTATGCGTAGAGTGGACGGGATGTTTGATTTACGACTTCTGTGATGATGTGATGGGTCCCTTGGACAGGATATTTCCTGTAATTTGAGGGAAAAGCTGAATGCCATTTGTGACACAAAGGCTTCTCAGAGCAAAACCTTTCTGTGTGGGAACACAAGATAGTAAACTTATTTAAAAACCTGTTCATAGTATTAGATGTATTAGAGTTAGTAGTATCCACTCAGGATACTATGAGTATCACCGTAGATCATATCGATATGAAGTATATTCATATTTATTGCATTGAGAATGTAATTACATGAATTAGTTGATAAGTCCCAGGCGATAATGTCTTTGCTTCTCTTCTACTGAGAAAAAAATAACACACAAACTACTTGTCTTTATTTGAAATTCAGCATTTCCTTCTGGAAGACACCAAGTGTTTTTGTTTTAAGATCCTCCTTCTTTTCCTTGTTTTTAAGGCGTCGAGGCTTATTCTTTGTTTTAGAAAACTCCTTGTTCATTGAGATAGCATGCATTACTTAGAGAAATAGAAGGTCACCTCACACACCAAAAATCTTTCCTGGTTGAGGCCTGCCCTGTGGGTGTTCTGGACTCCTGTGGTGCCTGAGAGCCCTGGATCATCCAGTCCCCTCTCTGGGCCCTGCTCCAGCCTGACCCCGCTCCTAGTCGTGGTTCTGGCCCTGTGGGCCCAGCTCCAGGCCCTGCTGCTCAGAGAGGCCATCCAGAGCTGTCCCAGGGCCTGGTCAGCAGACAGGTCTGGACCTGGCTGGCCTCCTGCAAACATCAGGATGTGTGCCTGGCCCACCCACCCTCAAAACGACTTGTGCAGGTATCCTAATGGGCCAGTCACTCAAAAAAACAGCCAGGCTAGCTTTTCCATCAGTTCTTTTAAAGTAAATATGGTGGTTAGATTCAGTCATTTGCCAAGCAAACATTTTACTGAGGGTTTTACTACACAGCGTGGCCTGGGCTAAAGAGAGAAATGTACAAGGCCCCTGCTTGACTCCAGAGAGCCCAGAGGGAGGGAGGAAGTTGGTCCAGAGGGCCCATTTTTCAGGCACTGCTCTCCCCTTCCCCAGTGGATTCCAGGCTGGACAGGGGCTCGGGGAAATGGGCACCGGATCTTCCCAACTCCAGCCAGCTGCTGAAGGAGTCAGGCCCCAGAGTGCATCTCATGAGATTCCCCAGCTCCACTCCCAGAAGATCCCAGAGTTTGCTCCTGGTCTCCTCGTTACGGTATCCCCTTCCTCTCTCCTACAGACCCTTTGGTGTCTCTGCACTCTGATCTGGACCTTCCAGAAGTGAAGGAAGACAGGACAGAAGAAAAGTCACCAAGACTATAGGGAAGCAAAATCAAGGTTAGATGTTTGGAGAGGCAGGGAGCATCCTCAGTGTATGTTCAAAAATGGTCCATAACTTTCCAATCAAAACTATGAAAAAATAACACCTGTGAAGTATTCCCTAGAGCACTCACTTATCCCCACTGGCAGTAAGCCACCTCCCTTGGAAGTATTTGATTTCACAGTGAGTGTTGTTTAGTATTTATCCATGAAACACTTGGTTTGGGATATGCCACACCATGTGGAGACTCCAAGGGTAACTCTAGGTAATAAACTTTATTTTGCATATTGAAAATAATGCTGAGTGGAGTTTTGTGGTCAATTTTTCTTTTTTTTTTTTTAGAGGACTTGAGGGCAAACCTACCAAACCACCTGTGGTGGAGGGTCCACACGGACGCGCCCTCAGGTGTGTGCAGCCAGAGATGACCAGGCGTAGGCAGGAACAGGGGTCAGGTAAGGAGGGCTGCAGTGATGGGCATTTATGGGAAATACCTGTGAACCGAAATCGAGACAGCTGCTTTGGAGTGGGCGGCCGGCCTCGCCGAAGTGGGGCCCGGCTGCCTACCCTGCAATGAGCCAGAGGCAGGCACTGCATATCCACTTCCCTCTTCCACCCCTTGACCTCCTCTACGCCTTCCCTAGATCATAAAGGCGGCGAGAAGTCATAAAGCTGTTTGTATCCCAGACTCTCACGGCTGCTTGGCCAGCTAGCGAGCAGGGGGCACCACTGATACCCGGACTCTGCTGCAAGTTAGAGGGGGACAGCACGGTGCCAAACGACGTGCGCCTAGGTTCAGAGCCAGCCGCACCAGCTCTAGCACACGTGATACCTGAAGCCTTCTCAGCCTCAGCTCCCTCGCATGTGGAGGGACAGCACTGAAATACATAAAGCAACTACCTCACTCAGCCTTTGGCTCATCTTCAACAAGGGTTAGCTCCCTGCTTCCTCCATCCACCCACCATCCCTCCCTTTCCTATTCCCCCCTCCTCCCTTCTCTCTCGTTCTCCCATGCCTACCCCGCCATCTCCTCCCATCCTCCCTGTTCCCCTTCCCGTGCTCTTTCTTCCCCTCAGCCCTCCCCCCGTTTCCTCCCCCTCCCTTAGCAGTCCCCACGCATGTCTCCAATTAGTCATTATCACCAATTAGAGATTCTGGGCCCTGGTTCTTCACTCGTTTGGTCTTAATGATCCCTCTACACTCTTAAAAATTAGTGAGCTTTTTGGTTTTGTGGGTTATATCTATCAATATTTGTCATATGAGAAATTAAAGCTGAGGAACATGGTAAAACACAACAATACAGAAGCATACATCCCACTGGCGAGGCCTTCCCCACCTATCAGGAGCGTCTGGATAAGTCCCCAGAGAGTGCGAGTCTTTTTTTTTTTTTTTTTAAGATTTTATTTATTTATTTGACAGAGAAACAAAAGTAGGCAGAGGGGCAGGCAGAGGGAGAGGGAGAAGCAGGCTCTCCGCTGAGCAGGGAGCCCGATGCGGGGCTCGATCCCAGGACCCTGGGATCATGACCTGAGCCGAAGGCAGCCACTTAACTGAGCCACCCAGGTGCCCCGAGAGTGAGAGTCTTAAAGGACACACATACAAAGAAAGAATGAGTATTATTACATATTTAAAATAGTTTTGATCTTGGGGGACCTCCCCCCGAAAGGGTCTCAGGGTTGGGACTCTACTTTGAAAACAGCTGACGGGCTAATGAACCGTTCTCAAGCACCACTGAGTGTGAACTCGCTGAGGTCATTAAGGCTCTTACAGGAGCTTGGAAAAAAGGGGGGTAGGAATGAGGGTCACTGAGGAGAGGGGCTGGAGGAGAGGCCCTCAGAGGAGGTTCCAAGGGGGCACAGAGAGGCAGTGGGAAAGGCTAGAGACCAACTGGGGTCTTTGGATTGCCGAAAAGCTTTTCCGAGGAGGGCAGTTGGGATCCTGGGGGTAAGCCCAGCAAATAGGTTAGATTAACCGGGGTTGGAGTTGGGGCCCTATTGCTGTCTGTTGGCTTCCTCCCAAGCCCTGGAGAGCTAGCTGAGCAGCTCTCTGAGCTGAGACTTGTGGATCTGCATCTCCCAAACTTGCCTGCTGAGAAAACCACTCAGGTCAACAGCAGGTTAAAAATACAGGGCCTGGGGGCACCTGGGTGGCTCAGTCGGTTAAGCGCCTGATGCTTGGTTTCAGCTCAGCTCACAATCTCAGGGTCCCGGGCTTGAGCATCACGGCAAGGGGCTTCCTGCTCAGTGGGGAGTCTGCTTGTCTCCTGTCTCTCTGCCCCTCCCCGAGCTTGTTCCCTCTCTTTCAAATCTTTTTTAAAAAAAAATACAGGTCCTAAAAATATACAGTTCCTAAAGAACTGGACTGGGGAGGACTGAAGTGGGCCAGGAATTCTGAGGAGCCAAGTTGGGGGAAAGTGCTCGGTGAATCTTTTTGTCTCTCTGGATCCTTTGCAAGAACATGAGGCTAAACCCCTCGCCCTCTTACCTGTGATAGCAGAGAATCGGGCCACTCTTCAAGGCAAACCACAGACCGCTTGTTCTCTAAATGGGACGTGGCTGGAGCTAGGCTGGCCTTCGGGACTGGTGGCTCTCCACCATGGGCTGACTCATGGCCATTTCTGGTGAAAAAAATGAAGTGAGTATGTTTGTGTCTTTGTAAAAAGGCTGCCGACCCTCTAGTGAGGAGATGGGATCAGGAATGATGCTCTAGAGGTTCATAGTTCAAAAATAACTACGAAGAGCGAAATGTAAGTGTGATAGGAACACTGACACAAAGATTGTGATGACAGAAAATGCCCATCTTTGAACCTAAGGTTATCGAACCAATACACCACTGGTGAACACTTGACCTTATTGTAAACCAAGAACCACGAAGCCGAGGTCAACCTCTCTGTGCTCCCCAATAATAGGTGGCTTCACAGCCCTTGGTCTGTAACCCAAGAAAAGTGAAAACACGCCCACACAGAAACTTGAACACAAACGTGCACAGTAGCCCAAGGTGGAGCATCTCAAATGTTCCACAACTGATGAACGGATCAGTGTCGAAGGATACCACCCTTCAACAAAGGGTGGTATATCCATGCAATGGGATATCATTGGGCAATGAACAAGGAACGCAGTACTTATTCATGCCCCAACATGGATGAACCTTGAAACAATTGTGCTGAGCGCAAAAAGGCAGACACAGAGGTCTAACGCAGTGTATGATTCCGTTTATATGAAATATTCAGAATAGGCATATCCCCAGAGACAGAAATTAGTTTGGTGGTTACTTGGGGGTCGGAGTGGGATGAATGGGGAGGGACTGCCAGTGGGTATAGGATTTCCTTTGAGGTCATGGAATTAGATGGTGGTGATGGCTGCACATTTATCACAATAAAGCTGTTAAATATATAGATACAGACATGGAAAAAATAGTAGGTATTTTCAGTATTTAAAAAAACAAAACAAAGAAACCAGATAGGTGAGGCTCACCAAAATGTTACATTTTGATTTTCAGTGAAAGTGGGACAAGTGAAAAAAAAAAAGTGAAAAAAAAAAAGTGGAACAAGTGAGCATGGTAACCCTGGTTAGTTCATACTTATAATAAAAATTTCTCCATAAAGAACTTGCCCTATGTGCCAACCACTGTGCTAAGCACCTTGCATACACCAAGTCACACAATCCTTGTAACAGCTGGATGGTGCAGTTTATTACCTCCATTTTTTAGGTAGGGAAATTGAAGCTAGGAGAGTTGAATAACGTGCTCATGGTTGCACAACTTCTAAGTGGCAGAGCGAGGATTTTAACCAATTCTGATTGCAAACTGCCTCCTTGCATCATGTGGATCAGAAAGTCTGTGCAGAGGCTCATTTGTTCGCTTGCTGTTTGGCTCAACTGATAATTATTAGGAGTTAGCCAATGGCTGGGTCAGAGGATTTACTGCTCACCACCAGACTCCTCCAAATCTAAGAAAAAACTGTGCTTGCTGCTAAAATATAATGTTCGAAAAGGTAAAATCATGAGTCCCTGGCAAATAAAATGTGGCCACATATAAAAACATTGAACTCCACGAGGAACCCATGTCAAAAACAGTTCAAATGGGAGCTTGATGTACAGAGATTTATATTCCCTTCTGATGAAATTCATTTGGCTCACTATACACAAATCACTGATGTAGTAGACCAGGCACCCACCAGTACCAATGGCCAGCTCAGCCTTTGTAGGGAGAATTATTGTTGCCATACGCTCTCCCTGCTGCCATGGCCTCTTTGTTCCAGGCCCATAGAACCAGCACCGAGAGGGCTGGGTAAAGCTCTCTGACATCCACAGAGCACAGAAGTTCGTGCTACATGGTCAAGCTACATGGTCACCTGATAGCACATGATTAGCCATTCAGGCTCTACCAAGGTCCAGTAGCAAGTCAGAACCTGCTTCTTGAAAGGAGAATAGCTATCTGCAGAAGAGGACACAAATTTGCTTTGAAAACCTAGAGGTCTGTGCTGTAATTCTCCTACTGGTATTTGCTGGAGTGCCCATACAGGATCCCTCTTTGACACATCACATATGATTGGATCTGGTGGAGCATAAGACCCAGGTGGCAGAGCTTGCAGTACAGGCGAAATGTGCTACAGAACCTTCTCTTGTTCCTCCCAATCCACCAGCCTGAGGATGGGTCGAATTCACACGCTCATACATGGTGCCTCCTAAATCCAAAAGGACCTCCCAAATGTCTTGCCTCTTCTTTCTTGTAGGTGATAAAAGGGGCACCAACTCCTCTTTCACCCTGAGTGGGGTATTTCAACATAATCCAGACCACTGCACCCCCAGAATTTTCACCGCTAATACCAATTCTGTTGTCAGTCTGGGTCCAAACAGGAGAAAGAAGCCATAGAGTATCATGAACAGAAAAAGGTTAATATAAGAAACGCTAACTATAACAGAGGCTTGGAGTAATGAGGAATTGGCCAGTAAAAAGTAAAGAGCATTCTAAGCAATATAGGAATGGTAGCTACCAGAAGCAGCCACTATCCTGGAGCTGAGTACCCAGCTATTCCTGCTAGAGTGATAATTAAGGTCTACTGTGGGGGCGGTTTCTTTGTTTCAGCACCTGACTGTGGAGTCCTTGAGAGCAGGGGCCACACGCCTTGTTCTCCATTACATTCCAGTGCTAACAGGCTCCGAATAAATACGAGTGAATGAATGAAGACAGCCAGTACTGGCACTCCAGCCGCCTGCAGAAGTATCCTGTTCACTGCCACATATGCCAGATCCAAAGACAGGTATTGCCGGCACACACCTGGATGCTTCCGTCCAATCAAGAGATAATGATGATCCTCGGAAGGGAGTCGTCAGTGGAGGGCTGTGGGTAGCCTTTGTCAACCTCTTCTTAAGAGGAGGCAAAAGTCTGTCTCCACTTCCCAGACTGTCCCCTCTGGGTTCTTAGTCCCCAGCCCCAGAGCTAAACAATAATCCCCCAAAAGTCTCATTCTGTCTCTGTTCGCTGTGGGAACGCGTGCACACCACCGGGCCTGGCCTTTGGGGCCGGAACAGGTGCGGATGGGATTCCCATCAAGGGCTCCTCTCCGGACCGAGAAAAACAACTACCCGGCCGAACCGGGGCGGGGCGTGGCGGCCCCTCCCTGGGCGGAGGCGCAGCCAGGCCTAGAAAACCGGGTCGGGCCGGGCCGCGCGGGGAGAGGTCAGGCCATGGCGGACGCGTTGCGGGAGCGCACGGCGCGGCTGCTAACCGACTACCTGGAGTACTGCGCCCGCGAGCCCGGCGCCCCCGCGCGGGCGCCGTCCACGCGCGAGGCCGCGGTGCTGCGCTCGGTGGCCGCCGAGGTACGGCGGCGTCACGAGCGCTTCTTGTCCGATTACCGCGGCTACCGCGGCAACCGCGTGGAGCTGGTGGCTCAGGTGGAGCGGGAGATACTCGCCCACCCCCAGCCCCTAAGCTGGGGCCGCGTGGTGGCGCTCTTGACCTTCGCGGGAACGCTGCTGGAGCGCTCGCCGTCGGGGACCTCCTCGAACCGGGGGCCGGACCAGAAACTGGAGCTGGGGCAGTGGAAGGCCAGCGTTCGTCAGGACTGCCGGCGCCTGGTGGACTTCCTCTGCAGTCGGCTCACAGGACCGCACCGCGCCTGGCTGGAGGCGCAGGACGGCTGGGTGAGCGAGGGGGAGCGGGGGCTGGGTGGGCGACCGAGGACGCGCTCACGTGGCCCGCCCGGGGGTGGGGGGAGTGGACTCGCGGTGTCAGCGCGGTGAGGCGTTCCTCTTAGCAAGACGAGGACTTCCCGTGTTAAGTCTGGCCTTCTCTTCTGGTGGAGTCAGACTGGCAGAAACCGCCCTCGCTAGACGGTTCTCTCTTAACCTAAAGCAGCTGCCCACGACCTGGTGGCACATTTTGGCCTTACCGTTGCGGGTCTTAGGGATTCTAAGATGTGCCCACGTTAGGTCTGGATGCTTCGCCCACATAGAGATCCCGAAACTGGTAAAGTCAGCAGTGGGGTGACCCTGGGCCAGGTGGATTCTTTTCTCCTCTGCCTGTTAAACAGCGTTGGGAGAGTCAGACCCCACCGCGCTGCAGCGTGGAGAGTTCCAGCCTAAAACGGTGACAGTGAAAGGCATCCCCCTGCCCAGCCCCCAACACCTCTCAGGAAGAACCGGGGCCGGAGGTGTTGGAGAGTGTGCCCAGGCACCCAGTGGTGGCGATGACTCAGGGTTCCTTAACTTCGAATCCTCTGTACCCAGCCTCATTGGGTGATTACCTGGTGCCCGGGCTTTCAGCTGTAGGTCATTGATTTCTGTGGTCTAGGCTAGAGGGGCAGGTCCTTGCCCTGCAGCTTCTGAACCGGTTCCGTGACCAAGGGAAGCCCACCACCCCCCAGTAAGAGGAGAGCAAGCCTCTTGGTTTCTGAGCTAGACTCCTGGTCCTTTCCTCTCTTCTTTCCTGGAGTTGAATCAAGGCCTGCAGTGACCCAAGTTACAGAATGAATATGGCCAAAGTATTGAAACCAGCTATTAAAAGAACTAAGGGGTGGGGGGGAGCCTAGGTGGCTGAGTCATTACGTGTCTGCCTGCGGCTTCAGTGGTGATCCCAGGGTCCTGGGATTGAACCCCGCATCAGGCTCCCTGCTCATCGGGAAGCCTGCTTCTCCCTCTCCCTCGTGTTCTCTCTCTCGCTGTGTCTGTCAAATAGTAAAATCTTAAAAAAAAAAAATGCAGGAAATTTAGCTCCTGTTGGCAAATGGCATCACCTGTCCTGACAAAATTGGTCCTAGTTATGGAGAGGTAGTACGTGAATCAGAACCTTGACCTTCTATGAACAGTTCGAGCTGTTCGCATAAACTCCTGCTTTCTTCTTGGCGTGTGTGCAGTTCTTCAATCATCCAGGCCTGTGAACTCTAAGGAGCCCTGTCTTAAGGCATTTGGCCCCTGAGGGCCCTCTGCAGTTAGAGGAAATTGACTGGAAGGAGGTCATAGTTTTTATTCTCATTTTGACTAAATAACATTGACTAAGGAATAATCCTTTACCATCAACAGGCCCAGATTCCCCCAGTTGAGTAAAGGGGATATGGCCACACCTCTCCCAGCCACACTTAAAATGCCACTATCTCAGGGCGCCTGGGTGGCTCAGTTGGTTAAGTGTCAGACTTGATTTTTGGTTCAGGTCCTGATCTCAGGGTTGTGAGGTCAGGTGACTCCGGCTGGGCCTGGAGCCTGAAGATTCTCTCTCCCTATGCACACTTCTCCCTCTGTCCCTCCCTCCCTCCCTCCCTCCCTCAACACTCTTAAAAAAAAAAAAAAAAAAAAAAAAAAGCCACTATCCAGACTTCCATTCCTTCTCCATTTTTCTGAATGGAGCTTGCTTGTATTATTGTATTGTCTTAGGTGATCGTTTTCAACCTAGCCATTTGCCAATTTCCCAAATGGCACCTGCCCTTTGCTCAGGAAAGAATGTGATAAAGTAGTCTACATTCCTCTTAGGTTTTTTTCTTTAAAATTTTTAAATTTTTATTAACTTAAAATTTGGTATAATTAACTTACAGTGTTATTAATTTCGGGTGTACAATATAGTGATTGAAATGAGGATCCTCTGAGTGGCTCAGTTGGTTAAGTGTCTGCCTTTGGCTCTGGTCATGATCCCAGTGTCCTGGGATCAAGTCCTGCCTTGGGGTTCCTGCCCAGCACAGAGTAGTCTGCTTCTCCCTCTGCCCCCTCCCCTTCTCTTCCCCCTCCTTGCGCCCCACCCCTACCCCAGCTCATTACTCAATCTCTGAAATAGATAAAATCTAAAAATATAAGTAAATAATAAAAATGGAAATGCTTCATGGTTTTTTTATTTTGCCTATCTTCCCACCCACCTCCCTTCTAGTTTTCTGTATTTATAAGTCTATTTCTGTTTTGTTTGTTCAGTTCTTTTGTTTTTTAAATTCGTATAAATCACGTTTTTTGTGTCTTTATGACTGACTTCACTTAGCATAATGTCTTCTAGGTCCATCCTTGTTGGTGCAAGTAGCAAGATCGCCATCTTTATGGCTAATATTCTGTTGTATAAATATACCACATCCTATTCATTCATCTGTCGATCGATGCTTGAGTTGTACCATAGTTGGGCTATGAATTGTAAATACATAGTATTTACTATGTAAATTCAATACTACTAAATACTATTTACTAGTATTTTAAGTACTGCTGTAATGAGCACAGGGGTGCATATATCTTTTCATATTAATGTTTTTGTTTTCTTCAGGTAAATACCCAGAAATGGAATTACCAGGTCATATGCCATTTCTGTTTTGAATTTTTTTGAGGACCTGCCATACTGTTCTCTATAGTGGCTGCACGAGTTTACATTCCCACGAACAGTTGCCTTTTCTCCACATTTTCACCAACTCTTATTTATTCTTGTGTTTTTGATACTAGACCTTGACTGGTATGAGGTGACCTCTCATTGTGGTTTTGATTTGCATTTTCCCGATGAGTGATGCTGAGGATCTTTTCATGTGTCCGTTGGCCATTTGTAGGTCGTCTTTGGAGAAAGGTCCATTCAGGTCCTCTGCCCGTTTTTTGTTTTTTTTTTAAGATTTTTATTTATTTTACAGAGAGACCTAGCGAGAGGGGGAACACAAGCAGGGGGAGTGGGAGAGGGAGAAGCAGACTTGCTGAGCAGGGAGCCTGATGTGCTGGGGCTTGATCCCAGGACTCTGGGATCATGACCTGAGCAGAAGGCAGATGCTTAACAACTGAGCCACCCAGGTGCCCCTCCTCTGCCCATTTTTAATCAGATTATTTGGTAGGGAGTGAATCAAAAGATGAGTATTCTTGCTGTGACAAAGTTAAGTGTCTCCTGTGTCCTTCTTTACTCTATGTTGGATTCCTTACAAATCCTAACTCCGTTTCCTATGTACAGGTTGCCTCTTGGTCAGTATTTATCTATTCTTTAAATCCAGGAGTTACTTTGCTGTTTAATCCCGAAGCGCCAGTGTATTTTATTGAGTTCAGCTGTGGGGCATTCTGAACCGGTCTAATTGCCTATCCCTCCTCCTTGCAGGATGGCTTTTGTCTCTTCTTCACACCCATGCTGTCTTCTTGGAAAAGATTGCTGCTCCAGGCTCTTCTGTCATGCTTTACGGCAGTGATCTTAATCTACTTCTGGAAAAGATTACCGTGAGTTCTGAAATTTTTAACGCATTTCTACCTGCCTAATAACTGTGACCAGCCCAACTGAATTTGAGATGTGAAAGAATAGAACAGAGTAAACCACCTTCTGAGACATTTTTTACCTGCCTTCATCTAAGGAGTCCTGTGGTGATAGTTCAGCCAGAGTTTTAACTCGCGGCGAGTATTCTGAGGTATTATTAAGACAAAGGCACAAATGGCTCCTTGAATGGGGAAGATGGATTCTAAAGGTTCATTGCTCTAAGGAGTTGCAGTAGAAGCTACATTTAGTAAGTAGGAAACATGGTGCTTTTTGCTACACTTGGATAAGAGTGAATATGCATCTCTCGTCCAGTTTCATGTGCTACTGCGGACTTTTCTCAAGGCAGGCAGTCAGGGATGGAATGCCGAAAGCCCTCCAAGTCCCAGTTTGACAAGGAATGTAGTATTAAAAACTTTTATAAGGAATTCTTTTTAAATCCTTTGAAATCTAATTCCTAATCCTACCTTTGTAGATTTTACAATTTATTTTTTTGACTTCACTAAATTGTTAAATATCTTCAAATTTTTAATAAACTTATGTATCTTTTTTTAATTTGTTGGTTTTCCTTAGAATTTAGTAAGACTATTCCTAGGAATAACTTCGATTGATGAAAATTTCCTTTTTTACTTGGTTAAATACAATACATACAATTCTTTATTTTAAACATTTAATCAATACACAAGCTCATAAAAAGTCCTTTACTTCCACCTTCCATTTTGCAGTCAACCTATCACCAGCAAGGTCAGAGGAAAACTTATGCTCTAAGGTCCTCCACCTGAGGCCTATGAATTTAACAGATTAACAGGTGAAAAACATACAGATCTTGATGTTTCTACAGGAGACTTTATAGAAGAGTGAAAACTTCAAAGAAATGTGTAGATTCAGGGTTTATATACCATTTTAACAAAAAGTGATAAATTGTGAAGTAGACAAAGGAAAGGGGTAAGGGTAGTATATTCTGGGGAAAGGGACTAGGAAATAGATGGGGGAAACTAATGGAAGATGAGGGTTATTTTAGTCCAGTTTGTTAGTACAGTCTTCTTGGTGGTGATTTCTATCTCCACTGATGAGTGTGCTCTCCTTCCTGGTATAAGAGGGCACCTTTCTTGAGGCATCTGACTGGCTCAGTTGGTGGAATGTGTGACTCTTAATCTTGGACTTGTGAGTTCGAGCCCCATGCTAGGGGTGGAGATTACTTTTAAACAATCTCTTTAAAAAGGGAGGGGGAATGCTTATAGTAGCAATATCCATAATAGCCAAAATATGGAAAGAGCCCAATGCCCATCGACAGGTGAATGAATAAAGATGCGGTATATATACATAATGGAATACTACTCAGCCATCAAAAAGCATGAAATCTTGCCGTTTGCAATGAGGTGGATAGAACTAGAGGGTATTATGCTAAGTGAAGTAAGTCTGGGAAAGACAAATATATGACTTATATATGGAATTCAAGAAACAGATGAGCCTAGGGGAAGGAAAAATAAAATAAAATGAAAATTGAGAGGGAGGCAAACCATAAGAGTCTCTTAACTATAGGAAACAAACTGAGGTTGCTGGAGGGGAGGTGGGTGGGGACATTAAGGAGGACACTTTGATATAATGAGCACTGGGTGTTACATGCAACTGGTGAATCAATAAATTCTACCTCTGAAACTAAAAAGAGGGGGTGCTTGGGTGGCTCAGTCAGTTAAGCACCCAACTCTTGTTTTGGCTCAGGTCATAATCTCTGGGTCGTGGGAGCAAGTTCTGCGTTCTGTGGTGGGTGTGGAGTCTGCTTAAGATTTCTTTCTCGATCCCCTCCTGTGCCCACCCCCCCACATGTGCTCCCACGTGATCTCTTCTAAAAACAAAAAAAACCCTTTATCATTGGAAATTTATGCCCTGCTTTTAGGCAGAAAAGTGGAGGGAAGAGAGCCCTTCCTGTATGTGCTATTTCTCCATTGCCTTAAGCTCAAAATAATATGCCAAAGTTTCATATTTTGGAGTGACCTGTTCTAATCCACTTCAGTGGTGAACGGTGTATGCCGTTATTCAGCCGGCTGGAATCCACACCCATCTGTCCTCTCTGAGCCCACCCAGACCCTCTAGGCTTCCCACGTCCAGGCAGTGGTGCTCTTTGAGTGGGTGCCCCCCAGGGCTGCCAGCAGCCACAAAAAAGCACCAATGAGGACCACAACAAGCCACCCCAGATCTACTTGAGCAATCGCTCCATGGTCAAGCTGGTGCTGATGCTGTTAGAACAACCTTGGGACCAAAAGGATAAAAACAAGTGAAGATGGGAAAGGATGTGACCATTACAAATGATGGTACCACCATTCTGAAGCAAACGTATGTCATGTCAAGCAGCCAGAGTGCTGGCAGAGCTGTCCAGATAAAGAAACAGAATGTGGTACCACATTGGTGATCGTCATTCCTGGTTCCCCTAGATTTGTGTATGAAGCTTTTTCAGAAGGGGATTCACCCAACCATCATTTCCAAGTCATCCCAGAAGGATTTGGAAAAGGGTATTGAAATCTTCACTCATCTTGACCCATGGTATTAAGTGACAGAGAAAACTGCTCGATAACGCAACCACTTGATTGAACTCAAAGTCTTCATGTTCAAGTCTGCTTTATCCAGTAAGTGGAAATGCAGTGAAGGAAGTGACGGACTCCGCCAGGGCTGCTGGTGTAGTTCTTAGAGATACCAAAGTAGTTAAGAAACCTCAAGGGCATTATGCCAAGTGAAGTAAGTCAGATGGAGAAAGACAAATACTGATGAAGTTTCTCCTGGGTGGAATCGAAAAAAATAAATTAAAAAATAAACCAACCTCATTGATACAAATTGATTAGATTGGTAGTTGCCAGGGTCAGGGAATGGGAGAATGGTTTTTTTTTTTTTGTTCTACTTTATTCTTGGCGAATAAAGCGATAGAAGTTTAAGTGAAGATACAGAAAAAAGCTCTCGAGAGAGAGGGGTCTCAACAGGGTTGTCAATGAGGGCCTTTAGGGTTGGTCTCTTATGGAAAGCTAACCAGGGAACTGAAATCTCTAACATTTCTGCTAATAGCGCCATCGAGCAAGGACTAGTGATAACACTTTCAATGGCTTACTTCCTTTTGAGGGTTTGGTTATTCTTTGTTGGTCACAGGTGATTATCGTAAAAGACACCCCCCACCCCCACCCCATGCTTCAGGCAGGGCGGTCCAGTTTATTACTTTATCTCTGTTTTTCCCGAGCCTCCACATTTTTGGAATTTGTCAGCCTGATCCCGTGGCCCCCTATCTCTCCCTACCTAGCCCCACCTGTCCTTTTCTCATTCCTCCCCCTGGGAAATAGTAACTCTAACTGCCTTTAGAGAATGAGGGGATGATGACCGCTCTGGCTGCTCCCTGCTGCAATGGGGCGGTGGGCTGCGCGGCTGTTAGAATCTATCCAGGGGTCGGTCCAGAGGCTTGTGGGAGGGCTCCAGTGAGTCATGATGGGCAGCAAACGGTACATGCGTCAGCACATGCAAAAGGATGAACATAAATATTAGGCCCAAAATTATCGCATCCCTTAGATAAGATCCCCAATTACCAATCTTGTCAAGTGGATCAGTGGATATCTTGATCTTATTTAATGGATCATAAAGGTCCTCTATTAATTGGGACACCTGGCAGGACTTAACTGAAATGTTAAAACAACACATGTGGGGAAAATTTTCACACCCCAAAGGGTGTAGCAGTAGCAGACAGTCTCAAGAATCCCTTCTCTGACTTCATTTAATTCTTGACTGAGTACATCCGGTGCCTGGGAAGTATCATTTAGAGTCCTGCTGAGCAAGCGTACAGTTTTGCCTGTTTTATATTGCGGTCCTAACATAAGTCCTGGAAGTCCCATAGTGAGCTTTGAGGTTCTCTTCACCAGGAGGGCTGTTGGATGCTTGGTTAAAGCCTTTGGTTGCAATTGTAGGTCAGTCGAGGTGGCTTCTAGGATAAATGACTATAAGAGATGAAACCATCAAGAAGCCCTTTCTGCTAGTTTTGGAAGTTTTCACCTACTTTAGTTTTGATGTTAAAGATAGTGAATACCAGTATTTGTCCTAAAAGTCCTTTTTATGAACCCCATTGAAGATGAAACTCATTTTGCAAGAGAATAAAGAACAGTTAGACAAAAACTAAGAAATGGACATTGTTAATGATATGAGAGTTTGTTATGATGCAGTTGACAAACTGTTATTTCTGTGTCACGTAACACTTAACCAAAATATCGAGTGATGACCTTATACCAGAATGTAATGTTCCAAACAAGCCTGATTAGTCAACAAGACTTTGTTCACGGTTTAAATCTTGGAGAAGTTTGTTAAAACATTAGGAAGTTTTAAAGCACTTGCCTAAATAGGATTAGGGATCTCAAAGACATGATAAAGGCAAAACCTAGAAACTGGCAGGCAAAGAGAAAATAGCTGTTGACATTTTATCAAGAGCAATTCAAGAAAACTTGTGCCTTTTTAACAGAGATAGACTTTCAATCTTATGCCTGTGTACTTATAAAATCCCTTTATTGTAATCTTGGTCCGTCCTGACCACACCTAAAATTCCTTTTCAAAGATTTCCCTTCACAAACGTACAACTTCCTTTTGCATTCAGATTTTGTCCCAAGCCATTTCTCTGGAAAAAACCACTCTCATTTAGGACAAAATTGCTTTCTTTTATCCTTCAACAAAAATGTATTCCCATTCCTTATATCTTTTGTACACATCTACTTTTCTGCACACAGAGTTGCTGAATTTTACACTTACAAATCTTTTTTAAGGGCACCTGGGTGGTTCAGTCGTTGGGCGTCTGCCTACAGCTCAGGTCATGATCCCAGGGTCCTGGGATTGAGGCCCATGTCGGGCTCTGTGCTCAGTGGGAAGCCTGCTTCTCCCTCTCCCACTCCCCCTGCTTGTGTTCCTGCTCTCGCTGTCTCTGTCAAATAAATAAAATCTTTAAAAAAAAAAAAAAAAACTTTTTAAAGATTTTATTTATTTGACAGAGAGGGGAGAGATCACAAGTAGGCAGAGGGAGAGGGGGAAGCAGGCTCCCTGCTGAGCAGAGAGCCCGATGTGGGGCTCGATCCCAGGACTCTGAGATCATGACCTGAGCCGAAGGCAGAGGCTTTAACCCACTGAGCCACCCAGGCACCCCACACTCTTAGAAATCTTAGTCTCCAGTGAAGACTAAGTAGTAACAAATTGTGAATATTCACACCAGAATTCCTAGATGGCAAATTTATGAACTGGTTGAGCACAAAGTACGTTTACCAGCAGATTTAAATATCCTTAGTTCCTTTGCGATAAGTAGTCAGAAGCACAGACCTACAACCAGTAATCAGTGATTGAGCACCTTTTCCTATTTGGAAAAGACCTAGATGTCCAGTTAATTTAATCCCAAAGACCTTGAAAGCTCTTTTAACAATTTTCTATGAAAACTTGGATGAGACACACACTTAACCATCGTTTTTGTCATCTTTTTGCTAACCAATTGCAAAAGAGATAACACGAGCTTATTTGACCTTCAGCAAACCTTGACAGAATACAAGTTTCACATTTAATGGTGATAACTTTAAAGACATGTAGTTTAAATTTAGTTTAAATACCAAGTTATGTTCTACCCGGGTCCACTTTTAAAAATCCGTTTGTTCCCCATTGTCAGTTTTGACCTGAGACAGCTGGGGAGATCTGAAGTGAGCTGTGTATGCAGGTGGTACCCAAGGTGCAGAAACAGGAGGGGGGGGGGCGGTGCAGACAGGGCAAAGTGCTGCCAGAAGACAGAGAAAAGGGTTCCCGGTTCTAAAGCTCATCTGCTTGGACAGATGAGTAAGCGCCATGTTTTTCCACTGACAAGCGGGGTTAGGCAGTCCATGTCAGGCCAGAGAAGACCGGGAATTTCCCCAAAACAAAGGAGTTTCCTCAGCTGCTTGGAAATATTTAAAGTCCCCGTCCTGAGATAGACTAACCACAGTTGGCTCCACTTATAGCCATTAACCTGGAGAAGGAATGAGGGAGAAGTCTCCATATCTATTAGGAGGAACAGTGAGAGAGAGAGAGGGGTGAGTCAACATCCCCTTGCTTAGGGATGGCCTGTGTTTCCTCCAGCAACCTGGGCTTATTTGAAGGAGGTCTATTTAGACAATTATCCAATATGTCCAGAGGGAGTTTACTAGCCAACATGTTTGGGGAAACACCTTCTGCAAGAATTCTTTTTGTCGGGGCCCTGATTTAGAGCCCTGAAAGCCTGGATGGATCTAGGGTACCTCAGTCTATCTGCCTGCTTCCCTGTAGGAAACCTGTTCCCACTGTGGTCATGCAGTGAGTGTTAGAGGAGCCAATCCTTGCCTAAACTTGCAATCCAGATTGTTTCCAGTGGGTTAAAAGGTACCCCAAGGAGGTGTCCTTGGGAGCTGAAGAGACCATGTCTTGCCGCGAAAGTCATGCCTTACTCTACCTTGCCTTGAAGAACCTGCCTTGTTTAACCCTTGGAAAACACTAGAAAGTTTTACAAGGGGAATTACCCAGTTTTTGTTGTGTTTTTTAGATTTTATTTGACAGAGAGTGAAAGAGGGAACACAAGCAAGGGGAGTGGGAGAGGGAGAAGCAGGCTTCCTGCCGAACAGGGATCCCAATGTGGGGCTCGATCCCAGGACCCCAGGATCATGACCTGAGCCAAAGGCAGACACTTAACAACTGAGCCACCCAGGCGCCCTGGGAATTACCCAGTTTTGCAGGGCCCAATCCAGGAGTCCCGGCAGAGAATGGTCTCCCATCTCATGGTCCCGGTAGGACTTACCCCGTACCTGTTACAGAGAGGTGACTATGAAGGTGTCCCTACATATCAGCTCTCCCCTGTGAACCAAGGTGTCCCATGGTTTCCTACCTAAGCTGAAAGAGTGGCCTAACATCTTGGGTTGAGGAGGGATCAGACGGTGGGAGTAGCCACTCTTACCCGTCCGTCACCTGATCCTCCTCTTCTCCTCTGGACTCCCTCCCAACCCCCCCACCCCCCCAAAAATCTGCCCTAATCATAAAGGCTTAGTGAGGTTAACAGTTTAAACTTTGATTCAATTATGTTCCCGTGCGTTACACCTGGGCGCTTTTTCTGTCCATGTACCTGATGTCCCATTTGCAAGCATGGCCCTATTGAGGGTGCAGACCCCAAGATTTAGCATCATCATAATTTCATATTTCTGTTGTTGAAACAAAGTCTCAACTATATGACGCATTAAAGTCCCAGCCGCTAATGCAACCAATTGAGGAATTGGCTGGGGGTCTGTAATTCCCTCCTTAATGCCCAAAGTATTCCAGTAAATGCTCAGGAGACATTGGGCTCCCTCTAACTTGTCATATAGAGAGAGCTCTCATCCTGCTTGCCAGTAACTTGGGTTTGCATCCCTGGCTGTGATTAAACCTAAACTGTACCTAAGAGAAAAATATCTTACCAAGCAACAAAAAATGAGGAAAAGATTTTCCTCCTGAACTAAGGTCTCACGAAAAGACATTTTTAAATGAAAAAAAACCTTATATCTACATAGGCAACATCCTTCCCCCACACGACAAAGTCAGCGGGACCAATGAACCCATAAAATTCCCACGTGCTTAGAGAGGGAACTGAGGAGGATAAAGGCGACCCTGAACTGAGTCCCTGGTTAGAAGGGTCTACTGATCATCGGAGATTGGAAGGACCTGAAGCAAAGTCCCTGAGGCAGGAGAAAGTCACTGAAAAAAAGCCAATGAGGGGCGCCTGAGTGGCTTAGTGGGTTAAAGCCTCTGCCTTCAGCTCAGGTCATGAACTCAGGGTCCTGGGATCGAGCCCCGCATCAGGCTCTCTGCTTAGCGGGGGAGCATGCTTCCCCCTCTCTCTCTGCCTGCCTCTCTGCCTACTTGTGATCTCTTTCTCTCTCTGTCAAATAAACAAATAAAAGTCTTAAAAAAAAAAAAAAGCCAATGAACAGAAAGCAGAACTGGGTAGGGTTAGGCCAACATTCCCTTCCTTTGAGGAAGGGAGATTGACCAAACCTTTCTCCAGAAACCTATCTCCTGAGACTTAAGATTGCATCTGCGCAATTCGCCTTTAACTGGCCAGCAGGTGCCCAGTTTTGCTGTTTATGAGAAAAGGTCATCTAAGGGAGAGACGTGTCCCAGGAAAGAAAAGAAAGTCCGCTTTTTTACTCACCCTTCAGTGGAAGTGAGCCCAGGTTTCGGCACCAAAATGATGCAGGAGAGTGAGATTTTTGTCTCATGGAGTCACAGAATGAATCCCGGTGGACAATGGAGAGTGAGTAAAGCGATAGAAGTTTATTAAGTGAAGATATAGAAAAAGCTCTCAAGAGTGAGAGGGGTTCTTGACAGGGTTGCCCAACTTTATTTTTAAGTTTATTTATCTTTTAAGATTTATTGGGTGAGGAGCGCCTGGGTGGCTCAGTGGGTTAAAGCCTCTGCCTTCAGCTCTGGTCATGATCTCAGGGTCCTGGGATCGAGCCCCGCATCAGGCTCTCTGCTCAGCAGGGAGCCTGTTTCCCCCTCTCCCTCTGCCCGCCTCTCTGCCTACTTGTGATCTCTCTCTCTCTGTCAAATAAATAAAAAAAAAATCTTAAGATTTATTGGGCAAGAGTGGGGTGGAAAGGGGCAGAAGGAGAATCTCAAGCCGACTCCCTGCCAAGCGTGGAGCCCAACCAGGGGCTTAATCCCATGACCCTGAAATCATGACCTGAGACCAAGAGTCAGACGCTCAACTGACTGAACCATCTAGGAACTCCCAAGTACGTATTTATTTAAGTATGTGGCTCAAACTCATGACCCCAAGATCAATCAAGAGTCTCATGTTCTGACTGAGTCGGTCAGGCTCCCCTGTTTTGTTCTAGTTTAAATAAAT
Source organism: Potos flavus (assembly GCA_028534135.1). Lineage (NCBI taxonomy): Eukaryota > Metazoa > Chordata > Mammalia > Carnivora > Procyonidae > Potos > Potos flavus. The sequence continues at coordinate 44,315,050 of CM052896.1, forward strand.
GTTTATATGTATGTATAGTTATGATGTATGTATAGTTTTTATATAAACTATATGTCGCTTGAATATATAACAAAACTGGGTGGGACAAATGATGACTACATGTTGGTAGAAGGACTGGTTCTCACTCAAAAGATGACCTAACCAGAGTTGAAAAGGCTAAGATGGGCTTATCCAGTTTTCCTTCTCTGCTCCCAAAACAGATAGGGATAATCACATAGTCGTTTCCGATGCCCAGATGGGCCCAGTGTTCAGGAAATAGCCTGTATTCTATATTTAGTGAGGCAGATTTTTTAAACCAGATATAATGTTCTCATACAGAAGTCTATTCTTAAGAGATGCTCTTAGAGATCACGCATTACATTTCCTGAACAAAATGAAGATTATGGTGGCCAGGGTTACTGGAAGAATCGAAGTCCTCTAAGACAACTGGAACCAAGCCGGTTGCTCATGGTGACCAGCTCACCGGTGACATGCTGGATTTGGCTGAGCTAGCCGAGGGGGTCACTTTAAATGGTTCTGGCAAACTGCTTAAGATCACTGGAAAAAAGTTAGAGTTGTGTGTGGTTCTAACAAATCAGTGATTGAAGAAGCAGAGTGCTCCATTCATGATGCCGTATGTGTTACTTGCTGTTGAGGGAAGCAAGATCTCCTCTTGTGGGAGGTGGTGCTCCAGAAATAAAGTTGGCCCTCTGGTTAACTGAATATTCATGAACATTGAGTGGTCTGGAATTCCACTGTTCTAATCCAGATGTAATGGAAGTCGTTCCGTGTACACTAGCTAGAACGGCTGGCCTGAATCCCATTTCTGCAGTAACAGAACTAATAAACTGACATGCCCAAGGAGAGAACCTATAGGCATTAATATCCAAATTAATAATAATAAAATAATTTCCAATTATTTTGGAAGAACAGGTCATCCAGCCTTTTTGATTTCAGTCCGTGCACTTATTCTAGCAACCGAAACTGGAACATTGTACAAATTGACGATACGGTAAGCGGTGACCTGGCTAACGCTGGCTCACTGGCGCCGTTGCAGCCCCGGAGAGAGTGGCCGGAGTAGAAGACTGCCTTGGTGTTCCTTATTCAGAAGCTTGTTTCCTCTTTGAACTCCAGGGCTTGGTCTTCCATTTGGCACTTGCTTGAAACAGTATTTGCACCTTTTAATGAAAATACTAATACTTGGCTTCAAAAAAATAATATGGTATCCCTTTAAGCTTTTCACTGGACCTGCTCTTTTGATTAGTCTTTTTTTTTTTTTTTTTTAGAGGGAGAGAAAGGGAGGAGGGGAGAGGAGAGAGTGTGAGCGGTGGGGGCAGGGGTGTGGGCCAGAGGGAGAGAAGGAATCCCAAGCAGCTTCTACACCCAGCAACAATGAAAGGTTACATCAGCTTCTGCAATAATGCGGAATGCACAAGGACGGAACAGCAAGGCAGAACCATATGTTCTGAAGAGAAAGGACTCATAAGACTAGTCAAGGGGCATCTGGGTGGCTCCGTCAATTAGGCATCTGACTCTTGATTTCGGGTGGGGTCATGGTCTCGGGGTCGTGGGATAAAGTGATGTAACCTTTCATTGCTCTGTATTTTATTTAGCATGTTTCTTCTTAAGGGCTATGAGAAACGTCTCACAAAATTTTTTTTGTGCAGTCATGCATGACTGTATCTATCTGTAGGAGAGAATCCTAGACAGATATTCCTAATCAGATAATATGTATTAAAACTTGGCTGCTATCAAATTATTATTCAAAATAGAGTCTATCAATCCAAATTTACACCAGGGTAGGGAATGCTTAGCTCTTCACACTCTTGCCAGTATTTAATCATCCTAAATTTTTGCCTTTATGGCTTTTGGGGTTTGGGTCTTTTTTAGGAAAGTCATCCTTGTCCCAAGATTATAAAGAAAATCTTCTGTGTTCTGGGTCACTGATCCAATCTGTAATTCTTTTAGTATGAAGTAGAATTCACTTCTTCTAAGATTTGGGGTAGATATTTCAGCATTGCAGATAGTCCATTTTCCCCCTACGATCTGAAAGTATTCTCTATTTTGTTGACTTGCCTTTTCCTCCAATAGAACTCTGTCTGAATTACTATGTGTTAATATATGCCTGAATATTTAGTGGTCTAAATCTAGTCTCTCCAATGCTGTTCTTTAAAAAGAAAAAATAAATCCTTGGCTATTTTTGTGAATTGTTTAAGGTAAATTCTGAAAAACAGTTTATAAAGAATCCATTAAGACATTTAGAATTTTTATTAGAATGGGATTGGATCTTAAATCAATTTGGGAATAAGTTTTATCTTTATAATATTGTAAAGAACATGTCTAAGAACATGAACTCTTCTTTCATGTTTTTAGGTCTCTTATGATTTCCTTCGTATAGATCCTATGTTCTTAGGTGTATTCCAACACTTCAGGTTCTGTTGCTATTGGGAATGGAATCTTGAGAGGATGTTTTGTCTTCCCCATTTCCCCTGACACCCATAGTTTTCTTAGGGGAAACTACCCCTCCTTTGTTCTTACACCATGTGGTTCTGGTGGGATTGACTCCTCCCCATTTGGCCCTACCCCAAGTTCAGGAAAATGACCCAGACCTGACCTAACAGAGTCCATTCCTCAGTGAAGTTAGCAGGACTCAATTTAGGATTTCTGTGGATACTGTCAGATGAGACTGTTTCTCAGCTGGGGTGTCCGGTGCATGGAGAGAGTCTGCCTGGAAGAGAAGACCTCACAGAAGGACAGAGGTCAGAGATTCAGGGTAGGATAGAATGTGGAGAAACAGTTCTGGTGACATCGCTGGTGTCTCACAATGTGACTGTGCCTAAAGCTACTTGGGACCCCATACATTCCCTTTTCTGCCTAAACTGACTTATGTTTTCAGTACAAGTCAATTCATTCCTGAGTCAAAGGATCCATTTTCCCTGTTATATTTATTATTTGCTTATGGCTATCCTGAAGAGAAATTTAATATAGATTACAAATTCTGGCTATCTTGGACTCTCACTACTTCTGACTAATGTTCCTTTCCTAATCTTTCTTTCTTTTCTTGGCTAATTATATAGGTTAGTGAATGGGTGTGACAGTTGTTTTCCATGTACTGGAAAATTCCCTTGATTTCAGTTGATGGCTTTTTCTTCCAGCACTTTTTTCCACTAGCATTTTAGGCTGGAGTTGTGGCGTCATTGCTCAAACCGTAATTTAACCTAGGGCCTGTCAGTTTGAGTGAAGTAAGGATTAGACACATACGTTATTCATCTGTGGTAAGAAATAATATCCTAAAGGTGAGCAGCACTGACAGTGCTGAGTGATGAGGCGTTCCAGTTTGGGGGAGTGTTTTTGACTCTAATATCTAGCCACAAGACAAATGAATAGTCTTCTCATTGTTTTTAGCTTGTGGATGGTTGTTCCATAAACTAGGCAGGACTCTTAAGAGGACGGTGATTGCAGGATGTGCTACTGATGTATGAGACAGTTCAAGGCACTCTTGGGATGCTGGGTTGAAGTGCATTTCCAAATGAGAATCTTACCCATCAGCCTGTAAAACAGTGGGTCCCTCAAATATTTGCCTGATCTGTTGACTACTTGGAAGAGTAGTATGTTTGTTAGTATCTTCTCTCCGGTTTCCCCTGCATTTTTAGAGTCTAGATGGGCACTTAGGGTAAATGTTGTTTGCTTCTAACCCAGTTTTATTCCAGTTGTACCTTCCCCGTAAACTTGAAGTCTTTTAGGTCCCCGTTCACCCCCAGCATCTTCCCACCTGGTTTTCCCAACCCATACAGCTCTTACTTCCGGATGTATTCTTTGTATTTTTTTTTCTTTCTTGAGTTTCTTTAGCTTTTTTTTCTTAATCGCTATTTTATTAATTCCAGCATAATTAACCTACAGTGTTAGTTTCAGATGTACAACATAGGGGTTCAACAGTTGTATACATTCCTCAGTGCCCCTCATGGTTAAGTATATTCTTACTATATCCCATTACTTACTTCACCCATTCCCCCACTCACTTTCCCTTCTGGTAACATCAGTTTGTTCTCTGTCTTTATAAGTCTGTCTTTTGCCTCTTTTTTTTCTTTGTTCATTTGTTGTGTTTCTTAAATTCCATATGGGTGAAATCATGTGGTGTTTGTTTTTCTCTGTCTGACTTACTGCACTTACTTTCTAGATCCATGTCATTCCGAATGGAAAATTTTAATTCCTTTTTATGGCTGAGTAATATTCTGGTGTGTGTATGTGCATATATGAATATGAATGAATAAAGAAGATGTGGTATATATTGATGAACACTTCCATATCTTGAGTATGGAAGTTGAGTATGGTGGCTTCCATATCTTGAGTATTGCAAATAGACACAGGGGTGCATGTATCTTTTCAAATTACTGTTTTTGTATTCTTTGGGCAAATACCCAGTAGTGGAATTATTAGATCATATGGAAGTTCTATTTTTAATTTTTTTGGGAACCTCCATACTGTCTTCCACCAGTTTGCATTCCCACAAACAGTGAGAGAGGGTTCCTTTTTCTCCACATCCTCACCAACAGTGTTGTTTCTTGTTTTCGTTTTTGTTAAGATTTATTTGAGAGAGAGAGTGTGTGCACATGTATGTGTGTGGATGGGGGGCGGGGCAGAGGGAGAGGGAGAGTCATAAGCACACTCCACTTTGAGCACAGGAGCCCCAACATAGGGCTTGATCTCACAGCCCTGAGATCACGACCTGAGCTGAAACCAGGAGTCATACTCAACCGACTGCACCACTGAGGCATTCCTCTTGTTTTTTATTTTAGCCATTCTGACTGGTGTGAGGTGGTATCTCATTGTGGTTTGTATTTGCATTTCCTTGATGATTAGGGATGCTGAGCATCTTCTCATATGTCTCTCGGCCATCTGGATGTCTTCTTTGGAGAAATGTCTGTCCATGTCTTCTGCCCGTTTTTTTAATTGGTTTATTTGCTTTTTTTGGTGTTGAGTTGCATATGTTAATTAATATTTTGGATACTAAACCATTATTGGATATATCATTTGCAAATGTCTTCTCCCATTCTATAGGTTGTCTTTGTTTTGTTGTTAGCTTCGCTGTGCGGAAGTATTTTATTTTGATGTAGTCCCAATAGTTTTTGTTTCCTTTGCCTCAGGAGAAATATCTAGAAAAAGTTGGTACAGCCAGTGTCAGAGCAATTACTGCCTGTGCTCTTCTTTAGGATTTTTTTTCCTTGTTAAGATTTATTTATTTTAAAGAGTGTGCACGTGCATGGGGGGAGGGGCAGAAGGAGAGGGAGAATGCCAAGCGGACTTCCCACTAAGCACTGTGCCCAACGTGGGAGTCGGTCTCATGACCCCAAGGTCATGACCTGAGCCAAAACCAAGAGTTGGACACTTAACAAGCTGAGCCACCCAAGCATCCCTCTTCTAGGATTTTTATGGTTTGAGGTCTCACATTTAGGTCTTTAGTCCATTTTGAGCTTATTTTTGTTATGGTGTAAGAAAGTAGTCCAGTTTCATTCTTTGCATGTAGCTGTCCAGTTTTCCCAACACCATTTATTGAAGAGCCTGTCTTTTTCCCATTGCATATTCCGGCCTCCTTTGTCATAAATTAATTGATCATATAGTCATGGGTTTATTCCTGGGCTCTTCATTCTGTTCTGCTGGTCTATGTGTCTTTTTTGTGCCAGTACCGTACTGTTTTGATCACTAAGCTTTATATTATATCTTGAAATCTGAGATTGTGATAGTTCCAATTTTGTTCTTAAGATTGCTCTGCCTGTCGGGGCGCCTGGGTGGCTCAGTGGGTTAAGCCTCTGCCTGCAGCTCAGGTCATGATCTCAGGGTCCTGGGATCGAGACCTACATCAGGCTCTCTGCTCAGCGGGGAGCCTGCTTCCCCCTCTCTCTCTGCCTGCCTCTCTGCCTACTTGTGATCTCTCTCTCTCTCTGTCAAATAAATAAATAAAATCTTAAGAAAAAAAAAAAAAGATTGCTTTGCCTGTCTTCATGGATCCACACAAATTTTAGAATTATTTGATATTTTTGTGAAAAATGCTGTTGGTATTTGGATAAGGATTACATTAAATCTGTAGGTTTCTTTAGGTAGTATGGACATTTTCGTAATATTTATTCTTCCAGTCCATGAGCATGGAATATCTTTCCCTGTGTTTGTGTCATCTTCAATTTCTTTCATCAGTGTTTTATAGTTTTCAGAGTATAGGTCCTTTACCTCCTTGGTTAAGTTTATTATCCCTAGGTATTTTTGGTGCAATTGTAAATGGACTGTTGTCTTAATTTTTCTTTCTACTATTTCGTTATTACCAAATAGAAATGCAATACATATCTGTATATTGATTTTTTATCCTGCAACTTTACTGAATTCATTTATCAGTTCTAGTAGTTTTTTGATGGAGTCTTTAGGATTTTCTATATATAGTATCATGTCATCTGCAAATAGAGTTATACTACTTTACTAATTTGGATGCCTTTTATTTCTTGTCTGATTGCTGTGACTAGGACTTTCAGTTGTTATGTTGAATAAAAGTGATAAGAGTCAACATCCTTGTCTTGTTCCTGAGCTTAGAGGTAAAGTTCTCAGTTTTTCACCATTGGGTATGATGTTAGCTATGGGTTTTTCACATATGGCCTTTATTACGTTATGTTCTCCTAAACCTACTTTGTTGAGGGTTTTATCATGGATGAGTGTTATACTTGGTCAAATGCTTTTCCTGCATCTCTTGAAGTGATCATATGGTTTTTATCCTTGTTGATGTGAAGTATCTATCACATTGATTGATTTGCAGATATTGAACCACCCTTGCATCCTAGAAATAAATCCCACTTCGTTGTGGTGAATGATTTTTTTTAATATATTGCTGGATTCGGTTAGCTAATATTTCGTTGAGGATTTTTGCATCTATATTCATCAGAGATATTGCCTATGGTTCTCTTTTTGTAGTGTCTTTATCTGGTTTTGGTGTCTGGGTGATACTGGCCTTGTAGAATGAATTTGGAAATTTTCCTGCCTCTTCTATCTTTTGGAATAGATTGAGAATAGGTATTAACTTCTTTAAATGTGTGTTAGAATTTACCTGTGAACCCATCTGATCCTGGACTTTTTTTTTTTTTTTTAAGATTTTATTTATTTATTTGACAGAGATCACAAGCAGGCAGAGAGGCAGGCAGAGAGAGAGGGAGAAGCAGGCTCCCCGCCGAGCAGAGAGCCTGATGCTGGGCTCCATCCCGGGACCCCAAGATCATGACCAGACCTGAAGGCAGAGGCTTAACCCACTGAGCCACCTAAGCGCCCCAGATCCTGGACTTATTTTTATTAAAAGTTCTTTGATTAGTGATTCAGTTTCACTGCTAGTAATCTGTCTGCTTAAATTTTCTATTCCTGATGCAATTTTGGGAGTTCATATGTTTCTAGGAATTTGTCCATTTCTTCTACTTTGTCCAATGTGCTGGCATATAATTTCTCATAATATTCTCTTATAATCTTATATTCTGTGGTGTTGGTTGTTGTTTCTCTTCTTTAATTTCTGATTTTGACTGTGTGCTCATTGCCCCTCCCCACTCTCTCCCTTTAGGAGTCTGGCTTTTTGATAATCTTTTCAGAGAACCAGCTCCTGGTTTCATTTATTTATTTATTTATTTTTTAAGTTTCTGTTTCATTTATTTCTGCTCTCATCTTTATTTTTCTACTGGTTTGGGTTTTGCTTGTTCCTTTTTTTCTACTTACTTTTGGTAAGATTGGGTTGTTGATTTGAGATTTTTCTTGTTGAAGTAGGCCTGTATTGCTATAAACTTTCCTCTTAAAGATTTGGGTTATTGTTTTCATTTTCATTTGTCTTCATATATTTTTTTATTCAATTCTGGGTTGACCCATTCATTGTTTAGTAGCATGTTGTCTAACTTCTATATATTTGTGTTCTTTCTAGATTTTTTCCCTGTAGCTGATATCTAGTTAAATACCATTGTGCTTGGAAAAGATGAATGATACAACTTCATCTTTTTGAATTTGTTGAGACTTGTTTTGTGGCCTAACATGTGATGTACTCCAAATGTTCTATGTGCACTTGAAAAGAATGTGTATTCTGTTTTAGGATGGAATGTTCTGAATAAGTGTTAGATCCATCTGGTCCTTGTGTCATGAAAAGCTATTTCCTTATTATTTTTCTGTTTAGACGATCTAACTATTGATGTAAATGGGATGTTAAAGTGCCCTACTATTATTGTGCTACTTTCAATTACTTCCTTTATGTTTGTTAATAGCTGCTTTATGTATTTGGGTGCTTCCATGTAGGCTGCATAAATATTTACAATTGTTTTATCTTGTTGGATTGTTCCCTTTATGAATTTGTAGTGTCCTTCTTTGTCTCGTTACAATTTTTGTTTTAAAGTCTATTTGTCTGATACAAGTATTCCTACCCCAGCTTTCTTTTCACTTCAATTTGCTTGATAAGTGATTTTCCAACCCTTCACTTTTTTTTTTTTTTTTTTTAAGATTTGTTTATTAGAGCAAGAGTTGGGGGCAGGACAGATAGGGAGAGAGAACCCCAAGCAGACTCTGGTCTGATTGCAGACCCTGACTTGAGGCTTGATCTTACGAACTCCAAATCACGACCTGAGCCAAAGCCAAGAGTCAAACGCTCAACCGACTGTCCCACCTCCTTCACTTTTCTTTTTTAAGTTTTATTTATTTATTTAAAGATTTTATTTATTTATTTGACAGAGAGAGAGAGAGATCACAAGTAGGCAGAGAGGCAGGCAGAGAGAGAGGGGGAAGCAGGCTCCCTGCTGAGCAGACAGCCCAATGCGGGGCTCGATCCCAGGACCCTGAGATCATGACCCGAGCTGAAGGCAGAGGCTTTAACCCACTGAGCCACCCAGGTGCCCCTTAAGTTTTATTTATTAACTAATCTTTGCACCCAGTGTGGGGCTCAAAATCATAACCCTGAGATCAAGAGTCATGTACTCCTCCAACTGAGCTAGCCAGGCACCTCCATCCCTTTACTTGCAGTCTGATTATGTCTTTAGGTCTGAAATGAGTCTTCTGTAGGCAGCATAGGTCTTGCCTTTTTTTTTTTTTTTTTAATTAAAGATTTTATTTATTTGACAGAGAGGGAACACAAGCAGGGGGAGCAGGAGAGGGGAAAGCAGGCTTCCTGCTTAGCAGGGAGCCCGATGTGGGTCTTGATTCCAGGACCCTGGGATCATGACTTGAGCTGAAGGCAGACGCTTCACCGACTGAGCCACCCAGTGCCCCAGGTCTCGTTTTTGTTTTAATCCATTCTCACCCTCTGTCTTTGGAGAGTTTAGTCCATTTACATTCCAAGTAATTACTGATAGATGTGTACTTACCGCCATTTTGTTACTTGTTTATAGGTATTTTTCATAGCTCTTCTCTGTTCCTTGTTCTCTCCTGATGGGCTGGATTTTCTTTAGTGATAAACTGAGATTCCTTTCTCTTTGTTTTTTTGCATATTATTACCAGTTTTTGACTTACAGTTACCGTTAGGTTTATATACAATATAGTATGCATATAGTAGTCTATGTTAAGTTGATGCTCATTGAAGTTTGAACCAGTTCTAAAAGCACTACATTTTTACTCTCCTCCCCCATGTTTTTGGTATATGGTGTCGTACTGTATATTCTTGATTTTGTGAATCCCTTGACTGATTTTTGTACTTATGCATGATTTTACTGCTTTTGCACGTCATACTTTTCTTACTCCTTATTATTGTCTTTCCTTTAGGCTCAAAGAGTCCCCTTTAACATTTCTTATAGGACTCTTTTAGTGGGGATGCCTTCAACTTTTGTTTGGGAAACTTTTTATCTCTTCATTGATTCTGGATGGTACCCTTCCTGAGTAGAGTATTCTTGGTTGCACGGTTTCTCTTTTTAGCACTTTGAATGTTTCATGCCACTTTCTTCTGGCCTACAAAGTTTCTGCTGAGGGTGGGGCACATGTTAGCATGTTTTCTTTTTCTCTTGCTCATCTTAAAATTCTCTCTTGAGCACTACTTTTTGCCACTTTAATTACTACATGTCTTGCTGTGGCTCTCCTTGGGTTGATTTTGTTGGGGACTCTGTACCTCCTGGATCTGGATTTCTTTTTGCTTCCTCAGATTTGGGAAGTTTTCAACTATTATTCACATACATTTTCTACCCCCTTCTCTCCCTCTTCCCCTTCTGGGATCCCTATATTGCAAATGTTACTATGCTCAGTGGTGTTGCTGATCTATTCCCATTTTTTATTATTTTTTCTTTCTCCTATTCAGCTGGATTGCTTTTCATTCATTACTCTGTCTTCCAGGTAGCTGATTTGTTCTGCTTCCTCTAGTTTGCGGTTTATTCTCTATAATGTATTTTCCATTTCAGTTACTGAGTTCTTGATCTCTGACTGGTTCTTTATATTTTCTGTCTCTTGCTGAGGGTCTTACTGAGATCCTCCACTCTTTTCTCAAGTCCAGTGAGTATCTTTGTAACCATTACTTTAAATTCTTTATCAGGCATATTGCTTATCTCCCTTTAATTTAGTTCTCTCACTATGATTTGTGTCCTGTTCTTTCACTTGGGACACATTCCTTAGTCTTCTTATTTTGTCTAATGCTTTGTGTCTGTTTCTATGTGTTAGGAAAGTTTGCTATGTCTTCCGCTCTTGGAGGTAGTGACTTTATGAAGAAGTAGTCCGGTAGTTCCCAGCAGTGTAGTGTCCCCTGCTTCCCAGAATCTGGCACTTTAAGGCTGTCTCCTATGTGTGTTGTGTGTGCCCTACTGTTGTGGTTGAGCTGTGTTTGCCTTTAGTCCAATCATCTGCAGTGGCTCTTTTTTGCCTGTTGAGGGGCAGGGTTTGGTCCCTGGGTTAATGGGCCAGTCTGGAGCCATCTTCAGCTTGAGCTGGGTCAGACCAGACAGTTTGCCAGAGCTGCAGTTATACCAAATTGTCTTGTCCCTTGAGGCTTTTGTTGTTGGGAGGGGCCTGCAGTCAGACCAGAGGACTACCCTCAGCCCTCAGTGAGTGTGGTTATCTTACCCTCTCCCCAGGGCAGGAGTCACTTTAGCCACTGTCAGGACTGCCTACACAATGCCATGCTTGTCACACTACTTTGGAGAACTCTTGCAGAGGGCAGCTCCTGTGGCAGCACAGGACAGTGTGGGAGTGGGACATGCTGTTAGCCCAGGTTTGTGCGGTCTATGGGAAGGGCCCTGGAGCCACTTTGGAGAACTAGGAGATAGGCTGTTGGAGAGGGTGAGTATGCAGTAGAGTACAGGAGGGATGGGGCACATGCGAGCAAGCTAGGTGGAGAAGTTTGTGCTGCACTCGTTCCCACAGCTGTCTGTGTGTCTAGGCTTGGGGGCAGGGAAGCTAAATAGTGCCCACCAGTTGTTTCGTTCTTGGAGAAGTTGCCCAAAGATCCCTGCCCTTCCAGTGCACACTCTGAGATTAGTAAATAAATCTTCTTTCCATATACCCCAGGCATTTTTCTTTTATTTATTTTTAAAGATTTTATTTATTTATTTGACAGAGATCATAAGTAGGCAGAGAGGCAGGCAGAGAGGGGGAAGCAGGCTCCCTGCTGAGCAGAGAGCCCAATGCGGGGCTCGATCCCAGGACCCTGAGATCATGACCTGAGGTGAAAGCAGAGGCTTAATCCACTGAACCACCCAGGCGCCCCACCCCAGGCATTTTTCAAACTGCCACTTTTATGTCCTATCTCAGCAGGGTTGTTTGTTACACTGTCTCTTTAGGGGTGGAGACTCAGTTTCCTATCACCCTCCAGCTCTCCCAGAGCTGAGCCTCTGATTTTTTAAGTTCTGGATGTTAAACCTCACTGATTCTTGGGCCCCTTTGGCTTTCAAAGGCAAATGTTATGGGGACTTACTTCTCAGTGCAGGTCCCCCACGTGTGGGGTGCCAGGTGTGGGGTCCGCTTCTTTCCTTTCTCTGTGCTTGCAGTGTCCCCCTCCCCTCACACAGTTTCCAGGGTCAGGTGGGTTCCAGGCTGCATCTGCACCCTTCCTACCATTTTTCCACGTGGCCTCTTCTCTATGATTAGCTCTGGAGGGTCTGTTCTGCCAGTCTTTGGGTCATTTTCTGGGCTATTTACACTGACGTGAGTGTTATCCAGGTATATTGTGGGGCAAGGTGAGCTTAGGATCCTCCTACTTCACCATCTTTCCCAGAAGTCTGTTGTTTCTATTAATACAAATGTTCTCCATTCTTCCTCTAGAAGCCATTCCCTTATAACCTTACATTCCCTTATAAGCTTAAAACCCACCTTCCACTTTTTATTTTTTCATTAATTTTATTTTATTTTTTCAGTGTTCCAAGATTCATTGTTCATGCACCACACCCAGTGCTCCATGCAATACGTGCCCTCCTCAATACCCACCACCAGGCTCGCCCAACCCCCATCCCCCTCCCCTCCAACACCCTCAGTCTATTGCTCAGAGTCCACAGTCTCTCATGTTTCGCCTTCCATTTTCTTAACACATTTCATCCTTACATGCCAAATCCATCTGCAACCCTGCTACCTGGAGTAACTAGTAAGATACTTCTCGGAGATATGTCCTTGTTGAAGATTCTTTATGGGGTCGTCATGGTCTACAATGGAACCAGTCTAAATCTCCTAGAGGGCTTTCCCTCACTTCCCCCCTAACATTCCTGCCAGTCTATCACACTATTCCTTGGATTCATGCTATCCTTCCTCTGCACCAATTTTTGTTCATTCCAGTTCTGCAATAATAATACCCTTCTCACCCACCATCATCGCTAGTTAAAATGTCTCAATACCCAACTGAAATTTTTATCTCTTTGGCGAATTTGCAAGAGACCATTTTCCCTCTTCTAAGCATTCTTGGTACTCCACAGTTCGCTCAAATTGCTGCTCTGTACTTTCATTCTTTCTTACTACTCTTATTCCCTTCTCTCATCTCCATCAAATGGGCTGTAAATTATTATATTAAAAGAAGCACAAATTCCTGAAAACTGCTACCCTCCCCAATTCATTATCAACCCAAAGGCAAACATATGAAGGGTTCAGAATACTTAATAGACATAATTAGCCTTTTTTCAAATTGAGGTATAATTGACATAGGGTATTACATTACTTTCAGGTGTACAAGATGATCCCATATTTGTATATTGCAGAATGATCACACAAAGCCTCCTCAACATCCATCACCATACAGAGGTGAAAAAAAGTTTTTTTAATTTGAAGATTTACTCTCCTAACAATTTTCAAATATGTAATACAGTACAGGCATAATTCGTTTTATTGTGCTTAACTTGATTGCACTGCATATATAATGCATTACTTAAAAAATTGAAGGTTTGTGGCAGCCCTGCCTTGAGCAACTCTATCCGCACCATTTTCCAGCAGCAGTTGCTCACTTCATGTCTCTGTGTCACATTTTGGTAATTCTCGAAATATTTCAAACTTTTTCATTATTATTGTATCTGTTAGGGTGGTCTGTGATCAGTCATTAGGACTCATGGGAAGGTCAAATGATGATTAGCATTTATTTTTAACAATACAATATTTTTAATCAGGATACATTTTTTTTAGATCTAATACTATTGGACACTTAATAAACTACTGCAAACACAACTTTTATATGCACTGGAAAACAAATTTGACTCACTTTATTGCGATATTCACTTTATTGTGGTCATCTGGAACTGAACATGCATTGTCTCCAAGACGCTCCTATATTTTAATTGTAGTTGCCATGCTGTACATAACATCCACATGACTTTATAATTGGAAATTTGTACCTTTTGACTACCTTGACCCACTTTTGTCCACACACACCCCTCCCCATCCAGCATGTGCCCATTCTCTGGCAACAACCTGTTCTATCTGTGAATTTGGGGTTTTGTTTTGTTTCAGATTTCACATACAAGTGGTTTCATAGGATATTTGTCTTTCTCTGTCTGACTTATTTCACTTACAATAACCTCTAGGTCCATCCATGTTGTCTCAAATGGAATGTCATTTTTTTATAGATGCATAATATTCCAGTATGCGTGTATGTGAGTGTTTAAAACTTTATTTGAAAGAGAGCACAAGCAGCGGGAGCAGCAAAGGGACAGGGAGAAGACGACTCCCTGCTGAGCAAGGAGCCCGATGTGGGGCTCAATCCCAGAACCCTGGGATCATGACCTGAGCCAAAGGCAGATGCTTAACCAACTGAGCCACCCAGGCGCCCTCTATTTATATATATATACACACATATGTATATACATGTAAATACATATAGTACCTTTTCCTTCTCCATTTGTCTATTGATGGACACTTGGGCTGCTTCCATAATTTGGGTATTAAAAATAATGCTACAGTGAACATAGGGGTGCATATATCTTTCCCAGTTAGTGTTTTCATTTATTATGGGTAAATACCCATAGTGGAATTCCTGCGTCATATGGTATTTTTAACTTTTTGAGGAACTTTAATACTGGTTTCTACAGTGCCTGTACCACTGTAGATTCCTACCAACAGTGCACAAGTGTTTCTTGCCATCTCTTGTTATTTCTTGCCAACACTTATTTCTTGTGTCTTTTATTTTAGCCATTCTAACAGGTATGAGGTGATATCTCATTATAGTTTTGATTTGCATTTCCCCGATGAGTGATGTTGAGCATCTTTTCATGTGTCTGTTAGCCATCCGTATGACTTCTTTGGAAAAGTGTTTATGTTCTCTGCCCATTTTGTAATTGGATTTTTTAGTTTTTTGGCATCGAGTTGTATAAGTTCTTTATGTATTTTGCATACTACCCCTTATTAGATATGTCATTTGCAAATACCTTTTCCCATTCAGTAAGTTGCCTTTTTGTTTTGTTGCTTGTTTGCTTTGTTCTGCCAAAGCATTTGATGTAGTCCCAATAGTTTATTTTTTGTTTCCCTTGCCTTAGGCGACCTATCTAGAAAAATGTTGCTGTAGCCAGTGTCAGAGAAAATACTATCTGTGTTTTCTTCTAGGATGTTTCAGGTCTCACTTAGGTCTTTAATCCATTTTGAGTTTATTTTTGTATAAGTTGTAAGAAAGTGGTACAGGTTCATTCCTTTGCATGTTGCTATCCAGTTTTCCCAGCACCGTTTGTTGAAAACACTGTCTTTCCCCCTGTTGTATATTCTTGCCTCTTTTGTCATGGATAAAGTGGCCATATAATAGGTTTATTTCTAGGCTGTCTATTGTGTTCCATTGATCTTTATGTCTGCTTTTGTGCCAGTACCGTACTGTTTTGAGTACTACTCTTTATAGTGTATCTTAAAATCTGGGATTGTGATACATCCATCTTTGTTCTTTCTCAAAATTTCTTTGGGGTCTTTAATTCCATACAAACTTTAGCATAATTTGTTTGATTTTTTTTAAAGATTTTATTTATTTGACAGAAAGAGATTACAAGTAGGCAGAGAGGCAGGCAGAGGGAGAGGCGGAAGCAGGCTCCCCGCTGAGCGGAGAGCCCGCTGTGGGGCTCTATCCCAGGACCCTGAGATCATGACCTGAGCCGAAGGCAGAGGCTTTAACCCACTGAGCCACCCAGGCGCCCCTATTTGTTTGATTTTGTGAAAGATGCTGTTAGTATTTTGATAGGGATTGCTCTGAATCTCTAGATTGCTTTGGATATAATGGAAATTTTAACAATATTCTTCCATTCCATGGGCATAGAATATATTTCTATTTGTGCATTTTCAGTTTCTTTCACCAAATTTCTCTTTGTTACTTTGCTATTAGTGTATAGAAATGCTACTGATTTCTGGGTATTAATTTTGCATCCTGCCCCCTTACTAACTTCATTTCTCATTTCTCATAGTTTTTTGGTGGAATCTTTAGGATTTTCTATGTATCATATCATACAGTCTGCACATAGTGACAGTTTAACTTCTTCTTTACCACTATGGATGCGCCTCATCTCTTGTTGTCTGATTGCTGTGGCTAGGGCTTCCAGTACTATGGTGAATAACAGTAGTGACAGTGGACATCCTTGACTTGTTCCTGACCTTTCAGAGAAAGCTCTGTTTTTCATTGAGTATTATGTTAGCTGTGGGTTTTTCATATATGGCCTTTATTATATTGAGGTATGTTCTCTCTAACCCCACTTTGTTCAGACTTTTATCATGAGTTGACATTGAATCTTGTCAAATAGTTTTTCTGCATCATTTGAGATGATCATATGATCTTAACCCTTTGTTTTGGTGATGTGGTGTATAACATTGCTTTTTGCAAATAGTGAACTTTTTTTTTTTTTTTTTTTTAGTAGTGAACCATTTTTGCATCCCTGGAATAAATCCCTCATGATCTGCAGTGAATGATCCTTTTAATGTATTATTGTATACAGTTGGCTTACATTGTTGACTTTTGATTCTATGTTCTTCATAGATGCAAAAGTCTTCAGGAATATTGGAGAGAGAGAGAGAGAGAGAGAGTGTGTGTGTGTGTGAGTGTGAGAGATGCCTGTGGTTTTGGTATCAGGGTAATACTGGTCTCGTGAAATGAATTTGGAAGTTTTCCTTACTCTTTCTCGAATAGTTTGAAAATAATAGGTATTATTTCTTCTTTAAATGAGTAGTAAAATTCACCTGTGAATCTGTCTGGTTCTGGATTTCTATTTTTTGGTAATTTTTTTTATTACCAATTAAATTTCATTACTAGCAATTGGTCTGTTCAGATGGGCTATTTTTTCCTGGTTCATTTCTGGAAGGTTGTATTTTTCTAGGAATTTTTCCCTTTCTTCTAGGTTGTCCAATTTGTTGGCATATAATTTTTCATAATATTTTCTTAAAATCTTTTGTATTTCTCTGGTGTCAGTTGTTGCTTCTCTCTTCCCTAATTTTATTTATTTAGATCCTTTCTCTTTTTTTGTTGATGAATCTGGCTAAAGGTTTGTCCATTTTGCCTTTCCCCCTGCACTTTGCTCATTTGTTAATTCCACATATGAGTGAGATCATGTGGTATTTGTCTGTCTCTGGCTGACATTTCTCTTAGCATTATTCTCTATAGCTCTATCCATGTTGTTGCAAATGCCAAGATTCCATTCTTTTTATAGCAATAATATTCCATCCTACATATATACCATACATCTATCAGTGGATGCTTGGGCTGCTTCCATTGTTTGGCTGCAATAAATAATGCTGCAATAAACGGGGAGCATATATCCCTTTGAATTAGTGTTTTTGGTTTTTTTGGTTCAATACCCAGTTGTGCAATTCCTGAATCATATGGTAATTTTATTTTAAATTTTTTGAGGAACCTCCATACTGTTTCCCACAGTGGCTGCTCTAGTTCGGCATTCCCACCAACAGTACTAGAGAGTTTATTTTTCTCCATAGCCTTACCAATACTTGTTGCTGGTATTTTTAAGCCGTTCTAACAGGTATGAGGTGATATTTCATTGTAGTTTCAATTTGCAACTCTGATGAGTGATGTTGAGCATCTTTTCACATGTTTGTTGGCCAACCATATGTCTTTGGAGAAGTGTCTGTTCATGTCCTCTGCCCATTTTTAAATTACTTGGTTTTGGGGGGTGTTGAGTTTTATCAGTTCTTTATATATTTTGGATATTAACCCATCACTGGATACGTCATTTGCAAATACCTTCTCCCATTCAGTTGGTTGCCTTTTGTTGACTATTTCCTTTGCTTTGTGGAAACTTTTTATTTTGATGTAGTCCTAGTAGTTTATTTTTGCTTTTATGTCCCTTGCCTCAGGAGACATACCTAGAAAAATGTTGCTATGGCCAATGTAAGAGCAATTATTGCCTGTGCTCTCTTCTAGGAGTTTTATGGTTTCAGATCTCATATTTACATCTTTAATCCATTTTGATTTTATTTTTGTGTATGGTGATAGAAACTGGTCCCGTTTAATTCATTTACATGTAGCTGTCCAGTTTGCCTAACACCATTTGTTGAAGGGACTGTTTTTTTTCCCCATTGTATATTCATACCTCCTTTGTTAAAGATTAATTGACCATTTGACCATGGGTTTATTTTTGGGTTTTCTATTCTATTCCATTGATCCACATGTCTTTCTTTTTTTTTTTTTTTTTAATTTTATCTATTTGACAGAGAGAGATCACAAGTAGGCAGAGAGGCAGGCAGAGAGAGGGGGAAGCATGCTCCCCGCTGAGCAGAGAGCCTGATGCGGGGCTCGATCCCAGGACCCTGAGACCATGACCCGAGCCGAAGGCAGAGGCTTTAACCCACTGAGCCACCCAGGTGCCCCATCCACATGTCTTTCTTATGCCAGTACCATACTGTTTTAATTACTACCACTTTGTAATCTAGAATTGTGATACCTCCACTTTTTTTCATTTTCAAGATTGCTTTGAGGGGCGCCTGGGTGGCTCAGTGGGTTAAAGCCTCTGACTTCGGCTCAGGTCATGATCCCAGGGTCCTGGGATCGAGCCCCGCTTCGGGCTCTCTGCTCAGCAGGGAGCCTGCTTCCCCCTCCCTCTCTGCTTGCCTCTCTGCCTACTTGTGATCTCTCTCTCTCTCTCTCTGTCAAATAAATAAATAATCTTAAAAAAAAAAAAAAAAGATTGCTTTGAGTGTTTGAGGTCTTTTGTGCTTCCATACAAATTTTAGGATTGTTTGTTCTAGTGCTGTGAAAAATGCTGTTGGTATTTGGATAGGGATTGCATTAAATCTATAGACTGCTTTGGGTAGTATAGACGTTTTAACAATACTTCTTCCAGTCTACGAGCACAGAATGTCTCCATTTCTTTGCATTGTCTTGAATTTTTTCATCAGTGTTTTATAGTTTTCAGAGTACAGGTCTTTTACCTCCTTGGTTAAATTTATTCCTAGATATTTTATTGGTTTTGTTGCAATTGTAAATGGGGTTATTTCCTTAATTTCACTTTCTTTGCCTCATTATTAGTGTGTAGAAATGCAACAGGTTGGGGTGCCTGGGTGGCTCGGTGGGTTAAAGCCTCTGCCTTCGGCTCAGGTCATGATCTCAGGGTCCTGGGATCGAGCCCTGCATCGGGGCTCTCTGCTCAGCAGGGAGCCTGCTTCCCCCTCTCTTTCTGCCTGCCTGCCCCTCTGCCTACTTGTGATCTCTCTCCTCTCTGTCAAAGAAATAAATAAAATCTTTAAAAAAAAAAAAAAAAAGAAATGCAACAGGTTTCTGTACATTGATTTTTGTATTCTGTGACTTTCTTCATTTATCAGTTCTAATGGGTTTTTGGAGTCTTCAGGGTTTTCTGTATAAAGTATCATGTCATCTGCAAATAGTTTTACTACTACTTTAGCAATTTGGATGCCTTTTATTTCTTTGTTGTCTAATTGCCGTGGCTAGGACTTCCAGTACCGTGTGGAATAAAAGTAGTGAGACTGGACACCTTTGCCTTGTTCCCCATCTTAGGAGAAAAACTCTGTTTTCCCCCACTGAATATGATGTCAGCTGTGAGTTTTTCATATATGGCCTTTATTATGCTATGTTCCCTCTAAACCTACTTTGTTGAGGATTTTATCATGGATGGATGTTGTACTTGGTCGAAAGCTTTTCCTGTATGTATTGAAGTGATCATATGGTTTTTATTCTTGTTGATGTGAAGTATCATGTTAATTGATTTGCCAATATTGAACCACTCTTGCACCCTAGGAATAAATCCCATTTGATCGTGGTGAATGACTTTTTTAATGTACTGTTGGATTCAGTTTGCTAATATTTTGTTGGGGTTTTTTGCATCTGTATTTATGAGGGGTGTTGGCCTGTGGTTCTCCTTTTTTATGGTGTCTTTATCTGGTTTTGGTGTCTGGGTGATACTGGCCTTGTAGAATGAATTTGGAAGTTTTCCTTCCTCCTCCTGTTTTTGAAACAGTTTGAGAAGAATAGGTATTGACTCTTAAAATGTTTGATAGAATCCACCTGTGAAGCTGTCTGGTCCTGGACTTTTGTTCTGGGGAATTTTTTTATTGTTATTACTGATTCACTTTCATTGCTGGTAATTGGTCTGTTCAGATTTTCTCTTCCTGCTTTAGTTTTGGTTAAGTTCTATGTTTCTAGGAATTTATCCATTTCTTCTCAGTTGTCCAATTTGTTGGTATAGAGGTTTTCATAATATTCTGTTACAATTGTATTTCTGTTGTGTTGGTATTTCTCTTTAATTTGTGATTTTTGAGTCCTCTCACTCTTAATGAGTCTGTCTTAATGAGTCTGTCTAGATGATTATCAATTTTGTTGCTCTTTTCAAAGAACCAGCTCCTGATTTCATCTATTTTTTTTTAGATTATATATCTTTTATTTCTGCTCTAATATTATTATTTCCTTCCTTGTGTTTGGGTTTTTTTTTTTTCTAGCTCCTTTTAGGTGTAAACTTAGGTTGTTGGAGACTTCTTGCTTCTTGAGGTAGGCCTGTATTGCTCTAAACTTTCCTTTTAGAACCGCTTTTGCTGCATCTCAAAGATTTGGGGGCATTGTGTTTTCATTTGTTTCCATATAATTTATTTTTTTGGTTGGCCCATTCATTGTTTAGTAGCATCTTACTTAACTTGCATGTATTTGTGTCTTTCCAGATTTTTTTCTTGTGGTTGATTTCTAGTTTCATAGCGTTGTGGTCAGAAAAGATGCATGGTTTGACTTTGAATTTTTTAAAAATTTATTCAGACTTGTTTTGTGATCTAATATGTGACGTATTCTGGAGAATGCTCCATGTGCAGTTGAAAAGAATGTGTATTCTGTTTTAGGATGGAATGATCTCAGTATGTCTGTTACATCCATCTGGTCCAGAGTGTCATTCAAAGCCACTGTTTCTTTATTGATTTTCTTTCTGGATGATCTGTCCATCAATGTATGTGGGATGTTAACATCCCCTACTACTACTGTGTTAATTATTTCCTTCATGTTTGTTATTAACTGTTTAATGTATTTGAGTGCTCCTATGTTGGGTACATAAATATTTACAATTATTATAGCCTCTTGTGGGATTGTCCCCTTTATGGTTATATAGTGTCCTTTGTTTCCTGTTAGTCTTTGTTTTAAAGTCTACATTGTCTGATATAAGTATTGTTTCCCCAGCTCTCTTTTGACATCTATTTGCATGATAAATCTTTTCCATCCCCTCATTTTCAACTTGCAGTTGTGTTTAGGTTTGAAATGAGTCTCTTGGAGGCAGCATTATGATGGGTCTTGTTTTTTATTCACTTGACACCCTATGCCTTTTGATTGGAGCATTTAGTCAGTTTACATTCAAAGTAATTGATAGATGTGTATTTATTGCCATTTTGTTACTTGTTTTGAGGTTGTTTCTATAGATTTTCTCTAATCCTTTCCTCTCGCTCTTTCATGGTTTGCTGGCTTTCTTTAGTGATATACTTGGATTCCTTTCTTTTTATTCTTCGCATATCTATTAGTGTGTGTGTGGTTACCAATTAGTTTTTACATAATATCTTCTGCTTATAGCAGTCTATATTAAGTTGATGGTTACTTAAGTACGAATATATTCTTTACTCCTCTCCCCCCTATGTTTTACATATATGATGTCATATTTTATATCCTTTTATGAATCCCTTGACTGGCTTTTACAGAAATACTTATTTTTACTGCTTTGTGTTCCCTACCTTTGTACTATCACTTTCAGTCTCACCTTTCCAAACAGTTCCCTTTAGTATTTGTTACAGGGCTGGTTTAGTGGTCATGAACGCCTTTCATTTTTGTTTGTCTGTGAAACTCTATCTCTATTCTGAATGATGTACTTGTTGAATAGAGTACTCTTGGCTGCAGATTTTTTTTCCTGTCAGCATTTTCAGCATATCATGCCACTCCCTTCTAAGCGGCAAAGTGACTGCCGGAAACTGTACTGATAGCTTTATGAGCTTTCCCTTGTATGTAATTGTCTTTTGCTGCTTTGAAATTTTTTTATCACTATTTTTTTTTTTTGCCATATTAATTGCTGTGTGTCTTGGTGGGCACCTTCTTCCGTAATTTGGGGGGGGGGGGTTCTCTGTGCCTCCTAGACTGGATTCCGTTTCCTTTCCCAGATTAGGGAAGTTTTCAGCTATTAGAACGGCTTTCTCTGTATCCTAAAGATTTTGGACTATTATTTTCATTTTCATTTGCCTCCACGTATTTTTCTTTTCTTCTTTGCTTGCTTCATTGAACCA
>CM052896.1:44337635-44353762 GCA_028534135.1 Potos flavus
AGAGGCAGGCAGAGAGAGAGGGGGAAGCAGGCTCCCCGCCAAGCAGAGAGCCCGATGCGGGGCTCGATCCCAGGACCCTGAGATCATGACCTGAGCTGAAGGCAGAGGTTTTAACCCACTGAGCCACCCAGGCGCCCCAATAAATAAAATCTTTAAAAAAAAACACACAAACAAAACTCGGTCAATGCCAAATAGGATAAAGTTAAAGAGATCCACACCTATATACCTCATTATCAAACTGTTAAAGACAAAGACAAAAAAAAGAATGCTGAAAGCATCAAGAGAAGCAACTTGTCCCATACAAGGAATCTTGGATAACAATGACTTCTCATCAAAATGACATATTCAAAGTGCTAAAAGACCGTCAAGCAAGAATTCAATTCCCGGCAAAACTATGCATCAGAATGAAAGTAATATGACTGACATAGAAATAGATAAATTGGACTTTTTCAAAAAGAAAACCTATGCAACAAAAGACATCATCAAGAAAGTGAAAAAAACAATTTAAAAAAATGAGGGAAAATATTTGCAAACCACGTATCTGCTAAGTGGGTAGTATCCAGAATATTTAAAGAATGTTTACAACTCAACAAAAAGGCATCCCAATTAAAAAACAAAAGAGGGTGCCTGGGTAGCTCAGTTGGTTAAGTGACTGCTTTCAGCTCCAGTTATGATCCTAGAGTCCCAGGACTGAGTCCCACATTGGGCTCCCTGCTCAGCAGGGAGTCTGCTTCTCCCTCTGACCCTCCCTCCCTCGTGCTCTCTCTTTCCTCCCAAATAAGTAAAATTAAAAATAAAATAAATGTTTAAAAAACTAGACAAAGGACTTGAAATGACATTTCTCCAAAGCTATATATACAAATGGCCAATGAGCACATGAGAAGTTGCTCCACATCCTTACCCATTAGGAAATGCAAATCAAAACCACAATGAGATACCACTTGACAACAACAGAGATGGCTACATTAAAAAAAGAAAAAGTATGCAGGTGCCTGGGTGGCCCAGTGGGTTAAGGGTCCAACTCTTGATCTCAGCTCAGGTCTTGATCTCAGGGTGGTGAGTTCAAGCCCTGTGTTGGGCTCCATGCTGGGCGTGGAGCCTACTTAAAAAAAAAAAAAAAAAAAGTAAGCTAAGTGTTGGCGAGGATGTGAAAAAAATGACACCCTCAAACATTGCTGGTAGTAATGTAAATTGGTCCAGCCGCCATGGAAAATGGTTTACTTACTTGTTCCTCAAAAAGTTAAAGAATTACCATAGGACTTGGCAATTTCAACCCTATGTATGTATTCAGGAGAATTGAAAACAGGCACTTAAATACTTGTACACAAATGTTCATAGCAGCACTATTCAAACAGTCAAAAGATAGAAACACTGTAAATGTACCAAATATCATGGATTGCTCACTTTAAAACGGTTAATTTTATGTTATAGGAGTTTCAGTTCAATAAAAACAAATTGGCAAAATTAACACATTCCCAGGTAAACAAAAACGGTTGCTAGCAGGCCTGCCTCCTACAGAAAGCCCTTCTAGCTGAAATGAAACAACAGCAGATAGTAATTTGAATCCACATGAGGAAATAAAGAACAACAGTAAAGGTAACTAAATAAGTAATTATAAAAGTCAACATCAATGTATTTCTGGTAACTCCTTTTTCGATTTGGTTTAAAACACAGTAACATAAAATAATTATAAAACCACATCACTGAGAAGACAATGTATAAAGTTGTAATTTATGACAATAACCACATAAGGGCAAGAGAGAATAAACTACGTAGAAAAAAAAATGTTTCTGTATACTACTAAAATAAAGTTGGTATTAATCCAAAATAGATTATAAATTAAAATGTTAATTGTTATCACCAAAGTAACTGCTAAGAAAACTAAAAACTACACAAAAAAAGAAACAGGAAGGAAATCAATAGTATCCTCAAAGAAAATCAGTCTTAAAAGACAACAATAATATAGGAATTGAGGAACAAAAAAAACATGACATATAGAAAATAGCAAAATGGGGGCACCTGGGTGGCTCAGTCAGTTAAGTATCTGCCTTTGGCTCAGGTCATGATCCCAGGGTACTGGGATCCAGCTCTGCGTGGGACTCCCTGCTCAGCAGAGAGTCTTTTCCTCCCTCTCCCTTTGCCTGCTTGTACTCTCTCTCTCAAATAAGTAAAAAAAATCTTAAGAAAAAAAAAATAGCAAAATGGCATTAGTCCTTATCAGTAGTCATTTTATTTATTTATTTTTATCAGTAGTCATTTTAAATGGAAATGGATTAATTTCTCCAATGAAAAGTCAGAAATTGGCAGAATTTTCAAAATGACCCATGTATATGCTTTCTACAAGGGTCTCACTTTAGAACCACATACCCAAGTCGGTTGAAAGGGAAAAGATGGAAAAAGATATTTCATGTAAATAACAACCAGAAGAGAGCTATAGTGGTCATACTAATTTTAGACAAAATAAATCTTTTTTTTAAGGTTTTTTATTTGGGGCGCCTGGGTGGTTCAGTCGTTAAGCATCTGCCTTTAGCTCAGGTCGTGATCCCAGAGTCCTGGGATCGAGCCCCACATCGGGCTCCCTGGTACGCGGGAAGCCTGCTTCTCTCTCTCCCTCTCCCCCTGCTTGTGTTCCCTCTCTCGCTGTGTCTCTGTCAAATAAATAAATAAAATCTTTAAAAAAATAATAGTTGGAAACTTCAATACCCCACTTACAGTAAGAGCCAGAACTAGAAGAAGATCAATGAGGAAACAGAGGAACCAACCAAACATATAGACATCAATTTAGAACACTCCACCACCATCAGAGTATACATTCTTCCCCCCAAGTGCACATCGAACATTCTCTAGGATAGACCATAAGTTAGGACCCGAAACAAATCTTAATAAATTCAAGAAGACTGTATCTTTTCTGACCACAATGAAATGAAACTGAATTCAGTACCAAAGGCAAATTTGGAAAATGAACAAATATACGGAAATTAACAATGCACTCAAACAACCAAGGACTCAAAGAAGAAATCATAAGGGAAATTAAAAATATTTTCAGATAATGAAAATACAGGATACCAAAAGGTAAGGGATATAGAGAAAGCAGTGCTGAAAGGGCAATCTGTAGTTATAAACACCTACATTAAAAAAGAAAAGGGGAGCCTGGCCAGCTTAGTGAGTAGAGCACGTAACTCTTGATCTTGGAGTTGTGAGTTCAAGCCCCATGTTGGGCATAGAGCTTAAAAAAAAAAAAAAAAAAGAAAGAAAGAAAGATAAACGTTCAGACCGATAACCTAACCTTTCACTTTAAGGAACTAGATAAAGAAAACTAAACCCAAAGCAAGCAGAAGGAAAAAAAAATAAAGATGAGAGTACAAATAAATGAAATTGAGAAAAATAAAAGAATCAATGAAACAAAGTTTGTGCTTTGAAATATTAACAAAATTGACAAACCTTTAGCCAGACAGACCAAGAAAAAAAGATGACTCAAATTACTGATAGTGGGGATATTAATATCAACCTTATAGAAATAAGGATTAAAAGAGAACACTATAAACAATTCTATGCCAGCATATTAAATGATTTAGATGAAATGGATTAATTCCTAGAAACAGACTACCGAATCTACTAAAACTGATTCAAGACAAAATACAAAATCTGCAAAGACCTATAACAAGCAGGGTTTCAATCAGTAATCAAAAAACTTCCAACAAACACGGGGCACCTGGCTGGCTCAATTGGTAGAGCACGTGACTCTTGATTTCCGGGTCCTGAGTTCAGACCCCACACTGGGTGTGAAGCCTACTAAAAAAAAAAAAAAAAGAAAAAAAGAAAAAATCCAACAAAGAAATGCCCAGGACCAGATGGTTTCACTGGTGAATCCTACCAAATGTTTAAAGAATTAATGCCTACCCTCAAAGTCTCCCAAAAACTTGAAGCAAAGGGAATACTTCCAAACTCATTCTATAAGGCCGGCATTACCCTGATACCAAATCCAGACAAAGATGTCACACAAAAAGAAAACTACAGACCAATTATCTCATGAATACAAATGCAAAAATACTAAACAAAATACTAGGAAATTGAACCCAGCAGCATATTAAAAGGATATACACCATGACCAAGTGGGAGTTATCCTGGGAATACAATGGTGGTTCAACATTAATATGACCATACTAACAGAATAAAGGAAAGTGAGCACCTTAATTGATGCAGCAAAGGCGCTTGACAAAATCCAAGACCCTTTCATGATAAAGGGTTCTTTCTGTTTTGAACAGAAAGATGATGATCTTTCACCTACGCAACAGACTAGGAACAGAAGAGAATTTCCTCAGCCTGATAAAGGGCATCTACAAAAACCCACAGCTAACATATGTAATTATGATAGCATGGATGCTTTCTCCCTAAGATCAGGAACAAGATTAGGATGTCCATTCTTACCACTTCTATTCAATATTGTACAGAAAGTTGTAGCTGGGGCAATTAGGCAAAAGAAAACCATCCAAATTAGAAAGGAAAAGGTAAAACAATCTCTATTTATAGAAGACATGATCTCATATGTAGAAAATCCTAAAGAATGCACACACACAATTACAATTACAGCTAAAACAGCAAGGTTGCAAGATACAAGACTGACATACAAAAATCAGTTGTATTTCTATACACTAACAATGAACAATCCAAAAATGAAATTAAGGTAACAACTTCGTCTGCAATAGTATCCAAAAGAATAAAATACTTAGGAATAAATTTAACTCAGGAGGTAAGATTTATACAATTAAAGCTACAAAACATTGTTGAAAGAAATTAAAGACACCTGGCACAATTATAATAAGAGAAACACGTTGGGCCTAGGTAGAGATTCTACCCATTGCTATGGTAAAAAATTTGTCAGGTGTGGTTATTTTCCACAGCTCTCTTAGTGCAAGGACATAATGAAATACACTAGGCCTAACAGGAATTACCCTGTCACATCCATAATACTTTCAAGACCAAAGAGCAACCTTCAAGGACAGATTTGGAAGTAAATCCTATAGCATCCTATTATCTAATGATAACATGGAAGAAAGCAGCAAGAGACTCACAAAAAAGTAAAATATAAAGCCCAGAGAAGCAACCATCTTCATACATCACTTCCCCATACATTGAGTTTGCAATAGGAAAGCAGTGCATGGTACACTTACTAAATTATTGCTTCTACCCATCCAAGTACTTATCAAATAGTATTAAACATCCACGTAAGCTGGTGGGGCAAGGGGAGACAATTTTTTCATCACTCTATCCCCAACACCTAGCAAAGTGCTGGAACATGATATGGGCTCAATACATACTTATTGAATGAACGAACAACTTCATGACAGTGAGTCATGGGAGAGCTCACATGAAACTGTGTCTTGAGGGGCGCCTGGGTGGCTCAGTGGATTACAGCCTCTGCCTCCGGCCCAGGTCATGATCTCAGGGTCCTGGGATCGAGCCCCACATCGGGCTCTCCGCTCAGCAGGGAGTCTGCTTCTCCCTCTCTCTCTCTCTGCCTGCCTCTCTGCCTACTTGTGATCTCTCTCTGTCAAATAAATAAAATCTTTAAAAAAAAAAACAAACTGTCTTGAAAGGCAAATGGGACACAGACAAGTAAAAATAAGGGGGAAATGAAAACATTAGCAAAGATAATGGAACAAGAGTTAGTGTACAGGATTCTATACTTCCAGACTCATCCTGACTAGGACCTCCAGGACGCGCATCTCCATAGAGCACTCACTTTACATTTCCACCTGGTGCTCCCTTCCCTACACTCTAAAAAAAAAAAAATAATAAATAATAAAATAAATAAATTGGAGTTAGAGAAAAAAGAGCAACCACAATAACGCACTTTGCTAGGGAAAAAAAGTAGATACGTTACTTTGAGCCTGGAAAGTTGCAAGAATTCTGAACTTGCATCTTGGGGCCATTCTTACTTCAAATAACTCCCATTCATATTTCAAACTCAAACTATGTACGGCCCTTATGCCAAAAATATTTCCATGCACCAATAATTATTTCATCAACAAATTCTTTATCTCTCCAATCCAAACACTGATCCCCATCCGCTCTCCAATCTAATAACCATAGGCTCAAGAAATTCCAGTTTCTGCACAGGTTCTCAGAAGACACATTGTGTCCGGTGCGTAACGCCTATGTATAGCCCTATCGCGGTATCCTGCCAGTCTTCCCGACCCAGACATTTCAAACTCCGCATCACGCCACACCTGGTTTCAATCAAGTGGCTTTTCCAAACCCCTCTGTAAATCCATCCATCTCATCCCCGTATTCCCGAGCACCTAATGCCTAGTCATTCACAAACAGCTCTTACTTGCGCTAGCCTGTGCAAGACAGGACAGAGCAGGACCCCAAGGTTCCTACGTGGGCTGCGCAAGTTCGCCCGCGCAGCCACCCCTGCCCCGCGCCTCCCGCCCTCCCCCGCCACGCTCCCAGGCATCGCATGCTCCACGGACACCAAGAACCCCGCGGCTCACGCTGTTTGTCCCTCCATTCCCATCAGCCCTGGGAGGCTGGTACCGCCGGGAGTGCAGGGGGCGCTGAGGAAGGAGTGGAGGAAGCGGCACCACTGATCCGCAGTGCCCGAGGGTTCGCAGACCCGGAACTGGACAGCCGTCGGGCTCCCGCCGCAGAAGCCCCTACACGCACCCCTCCTCTGAAGCCCAACCGATCCCACCTTTACGCTCAGCATCGCTGTCGGCGTCGCTCCCGAAGAGGTCCTCCATATCCGCCATTGCCCCGCACGTCTGCCGCTGCCTCGGCTGGGGGCGGCTCCGCGACTGTTTTTACGGCGCGGAACCAACGAAACGCGACAGTGTCGCAAAGATTCGCTAAAAGGCTGCTTTTCTCCTGTGACCTGGTTTCCCCTGCAATTGGAACCTGTACTTGTACACTGTTATATGTCCACAGAGGAAACAAATCCCTCCCTTTAGTCGATATCTGTTTCTATTTGCAAGGACTCTCGCCGAGGGTGGGGCGTCCCCCGTCTGGGTGTCCGCGGAGTGGGTGGTGCTCGAGGCGCTCGGTTGAAGGGCCTCAGACCGAGTTAAACCTGCCACGAGTCAGGCCCGAAGTCCTTTGTTTCATATTGACCAGCCGTTCTTAAAATGTTGAGAACGCCAAAGCGCTTTTCGTGTAGGTTATATCAGTTGCTATTTACCGTATTAGTAATTAAAGCAATTAAGGTAATTATATTCAAATGTTAAGTTTAAATTCAAAGTGTTTAAATAACAAACATTAACATAAATAGCATTTTAAATGACTGTATTCTTTCCAAAACCAAAAAATTAGAAGAATGGAGTCGTTTTACAGTTTTGAAAATATCTTTAATATCTGACTTTAAAGAAAACAGCTCAGTTCTCATAGCTGCTTCTACATTCAATCTGCTGAGAAATGTTTTGATCGAAGCATTTAGATGAGGAAAATCTGGCCTCATACAGATATGTACGTAATTAAGGAGGGGGAGGATCTCTCAAACTCCTTGAAAGGGTCTTCCTCAGACCACTTTCTGAAAACTGCAGCTATAGAGCAGTGTATCTCAAACAAATTTTCCACCTTAACTCAGTACACACTTGATGGATAAAATGAAATAAGTATTTCACAAAAGGATACTTCCTTTACCGCTAAAATACAGTCTGAGATTTACTATTCTCTTATTCTATTTCAGCTTTTGTTTTGGTTCTAATGCCCGCAAGCAGTATGCCCACTAAATTGCTTTCATGATTTACTAATAGATTGCAACCTGCAGCTAGAAAAACACTGTTCGGAGGGTTCCATTGTGTTTGTTTTGCTGGTAAAAAGTTTTATTTTGGTAGGAAACGTGGCTATAATTGTATGTTATAAAATCAGACTGTAAGAGAATTTTCATAATAGGTTAGTGCTGGGTAAACCCTCTTGCTTCATAGTAGCTTAAAGAAATGAAGTGACTTGCATATGTTAAAGATTAGGTCTTTTTTAAAAGCTTATATTTTGGTTTTTAAATATGTACATCTTGTGTTAAATTATTATCTGATTAGTCTCATACAAGAGTTTTGATGTTGGACAGGCAACAATGGATTTTTAGTTTGGAGATTATGAGATACGTTTTTGTTGCAAATAAGAGTGCCTGACAGGGTTCAAATGGGCAAGAGGTGGGACCTGGTATGTTACCAATCCTAGAGCTGTTGTGTATAAGGTGGAAAATGTAAGACTGGGTAGATGGGATCACTTTAAAACTTTCGGACTACTGGAAAAATAAGTATTCTATTTGATTGTGATTCAATTTCATTTTCATTCAGAGTACTATCTTTGAAAAGTGCACTTATTAAATCTCAACAAATTGAATTATAGTGAGGCCTACTGAATCACCATGCCTATATTTATGACTAACAGAATTTGTGTTTATTTCGTATGAATACTGCAAAACAAATAACTTCTGGTTCTTCAATTTTTTGTTGTTTTTGTTATACTTTATGCCGATCATTGTTCTTCTATTTATTGTCGTTCTTAGTACAGAATACAATATATTCAGTTAGATTTCAGCCAAATCAATCACAATCATTATGTACTGCTTGCCTGAGGCTACACTCAGGTAAATTTCACTGATGTTTAGAATATTAAAATAATCTTTCCACTTACTACCAAAGACAGAGAAGTTCATCCTATTGGGTTTGTGTTTAATTAATTTAAATATGGGTGTTAAGATTATCTCTTGATTTGCTTCCAGGGATAGAGAATTTCGTCTATTAGATGTGTAATTAAATAAAAGAACTGCAGAGCAGCTTTACCTAGTTTCCAAATTTTTAAGAGGTTGTCTCTTTTTCTTCGTTTTCTGCCTTTGTAAGGCGAAAATAGATCCTCAAAATTGTGACCTCTGAGACACTACAATATCCCCAAAGAACAGAGATTCAACTAGGTCGATTACATAACACAACACAATTATTGTATCATTACAAACATTTTTACAAGGTAACAATACCTTCAAGATTTATAAAATATATGCTAACATCAAGTTGCAAAACAGTACAACATCTTAAAGACTTAGAGGGAAAACAACAGCTTGATTAAACAATGCATTAATTGAAATTTCACTCCATTTATGGTAAACTGCTGCTCCACAGGAGGATCATGTGACTTATTTCTGAGTACTGAGGAAGGAGTTAGCCTTTAAAAGGGACAAGTTGATCTCAACTAGAGAGGAAGAGCGAAGTCCTGAAGTTTCTGTCTATAGCAGTAAATCAACAACGGGGCAGCTCATTTCTTTCTTTCTTTCTCTCTCTCTCTCTCTTTCTTTCTTTCTTTCCTTTCTTTAAGATTTTATTTATTTATTTGACACAAAGAGTAGGCAGAGGGAGAGGGGGGAAGCAGGCTCCAATCCCAGGACCCTGCGATCATGACTTGAGCTGAAGGCAGATGCTTAAGGAGTGAGCTGCCCAGGTGTCCCTGGGGCAGCTCATTTCTTGGAAGATGTGAGCATTCACTCATAGTCTGCCTCTATTAGATCCTTTACTGAATGGGGGCCCTACAATCGGTGGTATAGGGATGTTAAAAATAACAGCAAACATAGTTTCTTTATATATGTGTGTGTTTTTATATATATTTTATATATGTGTATATATATATTACTTATAAAAATAAATGAGTTTGAAGAAAATGAAACATATAGTCTAAACATCTGGGGAATTTAAGTTTTAGAAGTAAATTATAAAGTATGTATAGGTTGGGGTGCCTGGGTAGCGCAGCCCATTGAGTGTCAGACTCTTGGTTTCCACTCAAGTTGTGGTCTCAGGGTCCTGAGATCCAGCCCTGTGTCAGGCTCCACGCTCTGTGCACAGTCTGCTTGAGATTCTCTCTCCCTCTCCCTCTAGTCTCCTCCTCCCCCCCCGCTCATTCACTCATTCTCTCTCTCTCAAATAAATAAATCTTAAAAAGGAAAACAAAACTTTACATACAGGTGCTGAAGAATGGAAAGTCAGAAAATAACCAACGTGAATGGTAGGTAGTCAGGAAAGGTCTCTTGGTCTGAATGTCTCTGTCCCCTCAAAATTCATGTTGAAATCCTAATGACAAAGTGATAATATTAAGAGGATCCCAGGGAAGTTTGGGAGGTGATTACATCATGAGGGTGGAGCCCTCGTGAGTAGGATTAGTATTCTTATAAAAGAGGCCCCACAGAACTCCCTATCTATTTCCAACATGTGAGGACACAGAAAGGAGGTCCTGGCCATGAATCAGGAAGAAAAGAAGGCTCTCACCAGAACACAGTCATGCTGGCTCCTTTATCTTAGACCTCCCAACCTCCAGAACTATAAGAAACAAAGTTCTGTTAGTATAAGCTCCCCAGTCTGTGGTATTTTGTTAAAGCAGTCAAGATGGACTCAGACAGGTTGATTCAAGCTAGATTATTGAAGTAATGGGAAGAAACCCAGTTTTCAGGTTACAAAATTGAGCAGAACCTAAAATTCAATGAAGCAAAACTTCCATTAGTTTAATCAAATCTATCCCCTGATTTACATGAAGTTCCAGAACACTGTGGATAAAGAGAACATTTATCAGCTGACATAGAAAGGATCTGGGATTAAAAGGACATTGAACTTCTCAACAGTACTTCTGAGAGTTAGGAAACAAAATCCTAAAGGGAAATGATCCACTCTCAAATTCTATACCCACCAACCTATCATTAAGTACAATGAAAGAATAATGATATTCTATGTAAGCCAGCCTCTGTGTAAGCAGTCTAACTGCCCTGAGGCTGCCATGCTGGGAAGAAGCCCATACTAGACACACAGAGAGACCAAAAGGAGAGACTCTCAACTACATAAATACCTTAAAGACAGAGAGAGAGAGAAACCTAACCAGCCCTTAGCTGTCGTAGACTTTCCATGGTTTCAGCTCCGTCTGAATACAACCTCAGTGAGAGAACCCAGGCCACCAATGCCCAGCTGAGCCTTTCTGAAATTCCTATCTCACACAATCCAGAATACAATGAGTGTGCATTATGGCAGAGTACCACTAGGTTTCGAAGTGGTTTGTTATATAGCAATAGCAATTGGAAGAGTTACTAAAACATTTTACAATCTATGAATTGTGACCCACCAAAATGAAGAACTAAACCAAGGAAGAGAAAGCTTTAGGGAAAAAGGAAACCCAACATTGGAAAGAGGCAAAAGCTGGGGCTCTTGGGTGGCTCAGTCGGTGGAGTGACCAACTCTTGATCTCAGGGTCATGAGTTCAAGCCCCATGTTGGTGTGGAACAAGAAAGAGAGAAAGAGAGAGAGAGAAAGAAGGAGGAAGGAAGGGAGGAAGGAAGGAAGGGAGGGAGGAAGGAAGGAAGGAAGGAAGGAAGGAAGGAAGGAAGGAAGGAAGGAAGAGGCAAAAAGAATCCTTATTATCCTAGAAGGCTGCTGGTCCTGAATGGAGCAAGAGAACAGAAGGCTCTAAGAAAGAACAGCCTGAGAAGAAACAGAAGAAACTAATAGAATATCTGCTACATTCACTCATCCAGTAGGGATTTAAGTGCCTTTTCTATGCCAGAAACTACTGTAGGCACTTGAGATACAACAGAGAACAAAATAGACAAGCATCTGTTCTCAGAAACTTGCATTTTGGTGGAGGATGAGACACAATAAAGGAATATACCAATAAATTTATGAATAAATACACTTTCAGTTTTATATATTTATATCTGATGTGTTTAAATATTTTGAATGGGTATTTTTCTGTAATTCGTATATAAAAAAATTGTACCTGACACATTAAAACTAAGCAAACAGAAAACCAAGGCAATTATTACCTCCAAGAAAAAGAAAATGAATGTACATACAGAGAGCTATGTACCTCAACTGGTAATAATCACAACAAATAACACATAACACCTATGTGTTGTGCTAGGTATGGTTTTGAGTGCTTTCTATATAGGCCCACAATCTTTTATCCGAAACTCTTAGAGCCATATGTGTTTCAAAATTCAGATACTTTCCCAGATTTTAGAAAGAGAATAGAGCACATTTATAATCTTTATTACTCAAAACATCCAATTAGGTCTGAGGAATATCCTAACTCAAAATTAAATTTCTATGGTAAAGTGTACAAAAATCCAAACTGAGAGGGATAAACAGAACTTTAAATAGCTTTAGGTCATTTCCAGGCCGCATTTGCCATCAAATGTTACATACTTTCTATTTCAGAGCTTTTTGGTTTTCGGAATTGTGAATAAGGGCTTCTGGGCCAGAACTAAGTATTCAATCCTCTTATATTCTTATTTTATACATAAGGAACCTGAAGGAAACACAAAGAACCTAAGTAGCTTAGCCCTTGGTTACACAGCTAATAAGACTAGCTTGGTCATAATTATGTAAACACTGAGTTTAGTAGTACTATCAGACTTTTAAAATGTCACACACACACTCTTAATTTTAGTGAAGACTATTTTTATGTTTTAATATAGAAAGATCCAAGACACATGAGTTCAGAGGAAAAAGCATTCTGAGTAGCATGTACATAAAGGCACCATCAAATTTTAAATGTGTGTGTGTAACATGTAAATGGATACACTGTCTCAGGAAGACTGCAACAGAAGCCTAAACAGAGGGAGAAGCTAGGGGACTGGTGGAGAGAAGAGAAACCTCACTTTTCACTGTGTACTTTTCTTTTTTCTTCCTTTCTCTCCTTTCTTTCTTCTTCTTCTTCTTCTTCTTCTTTTTTTTTTTTTTAGATTTTATTTATTTATTTGACAGACAGAGAGACAGAGAGAGAGGGAACACAAGCAGGGGGAGTGGGAGAGGGAGAAGCAGGCTTCCCCGCCTGCTGAGCAGGTCATGATCTCAGCTCTGTGAGGTCAACTCTCAAGTTGGGCTGGTGCTGGCTAGGGAACCTGCTTAAGATTCTCTCTCTCCCTCCCTCTCTGTCCACTGCCCTCCAACCCCACCCCACCCCACCCCACCCCCGAGTCTCTCCCTCTCTTAAAAAAAAAGTTATTTGAATGTAAAACTAATTACCTCATGGAAGAGTTTTCAGGCTACCAAGAAAAAGACAGAAATATACATCTTATAATAAAATTTAAGCTGTTTTCCAAAATGATAGCATCCCTTTCCCCAAATCTTTTTCCTCTCAGCATCATTAATCTAACTCACTTTTATAAGATTCAAGTGTCAGCTCCAAAGCACTAGTCAATAATTGTTCCCTATGCAAATGAGAGTTTGGACAGCAAATATGAGCTTGGAAAATGTCCCAGTTTATTTCCTATGAAAATTTGTACTTACGTTGGGGGAAAAAAAAAGAAGAAAAATAATGAGTCAGGTAATGATCCATTTCTTAGGACTGAAGCAAAGGTTGCCCTTTTGAAACCTTTCCTCTTGAATCTCAGTTGTTTTAGAGAGTTGCTTCCTTGAATAGGTAGGATTTCGTTTTCTCCCTGAAGCTTCAGGGTTACCAGGGAGCTCTGTCCTTAAAAGACCTATGCAGCAAACACACGAGGTTGATGCACTCGACACTAGAAAAGCCGGAACGTCGACTACCGACTACCAGGGGAAGGAATTAGAAGGAACAAAGAAAGGAGGACACGGAAAGGGGAGGCGGGGCGCCGTGTTTGTGGGTGTTAGCAGAGGAAACCGAGTAAAGCCATATGCGGCAAGGATACCAAAGAAGCAAAACGAGAAGCACAAGGAAGGAGAAAAAAGGAGAAATAGATTAAAGAGACAAAGGGAAAGGAGGAACCATCCGCAAGAGAAGAGCATGGGGGGGAAAAACCATTCTTTTTAAAGAATATGATAAAATAGTACTAACGTAGGGGGAATATTGAAACAAAAGTGGGAAAGCACTCCCAACATTATAACCGAAGAGACAGACAAAAAAGTTAGGAGATTTACCAACTACCCTGCCAACCAATATTTGTACAAATCAGAGGAACCACTAAAACAGATTCGGCTCAAACCTAGAACAAAACGGAAAATGTCACTTTGCAATAAAGCTAATCAATCTCTTCACTAGATTTCCTTATTCAATTAGTTGTTTTAGAATCAGGTGAGAACACAGTACAAATGCAAAGATATCATCTCACTGTGGAGTGGGAACTCCTGGCATGCAGGCTGTATCTGGCTCTCAACATATTTTATCTAATACGCAGACAGATTACCAAAAGGAGATACACTGTATTTCACACTTGCAATTGCAATTATTTAATTCCCGTTTAAAAACCCTTAGCAGTAATATGGCAAAAGTCCACAAGATGGTGATGGTATACTCTGGAGAGACCTCATTCATCAGCAAAATGAGGCGCGCGTGCACACACACACACACACACACACACACACACACACACACCCTTATCAGCTTTTCCTGAATAAAAACTTGGCTAGTGGAGAGACAGTGGCATGAAGAAGAGAAGAGATTTGAAAAACACTAACTTTAGATAATAATAAAAACACTTCCTTTAACAAAATTTAGAAGTACTTACCCATTTGGTTTCTCTTTTTTTCCCAATTAAAAAAAAAAAAGCAGTACTCTTAACACTGGTAAACACCAAGAAAATTCTTTCTGTATCTTATTATTATGTATCTATTGCTAAAGTGATACATTTGAATAAAGTATCTATTACCTTTTTGGGAAATTTCCATTTTTTTCTTGGGCTCTGTAAGATGAAATTTTCCTAGAATCCAGTAAAGATTTTATTTCCTTGACTGCAACTTATTTTCTTACTCACTAAGGAAATGACAGGCAGTTAATCCCGTGAATGGGTGATATTTTATGTTAATAATGATTCCTATTGATGTATGTGTCCCTTTAATTTTCCAACTTGCAAACACACATATGCCTACTTTTTATCTGCCATTTAACACAGAAGCAAAATTTGGAAGGGGGAATAAGGTAGAATTCTGGATCTAAAACACTAAAGAAGAAACTAAAGGGAAAATAGCGTAAGGGTATTTGAGAGCAATGAGACTTTATTTCCAAAAACAATAGTAGTCATAGTCATTAGAAATATTTTTTTTTCTTTTTTGCAGGAAGTAGATTCTTAAAAATCTTAAGTTCCAAATACTGACTTGAATCTGATAATATGTATCAAAATGTCATAAACATATTCTTACCTTTTACTCTGTAATTCCATATCCAAATTTTATCTTGGTAAAGTAATAAATTTGCATGACAATGTACAAGGGTATTTATTATAGCATTATTTATAGAAATGAGAAATATTGGAAACACCATAGTAGGGAATGGATCAAATAAATTATCAGACATCCATAAACTGAAATCCTATGTAATCATTTAAATTATGTTTTTCAGGGCATTGTCATATACTGGTGAAGGTAGTATAAAAATAAAACAAACTTTTGAAAGCGCAATTTGGTATTACCTATTTAAATTGTAAATGGGTGTATACACTTTGATTCAACATTTCCATGTTTAGATATTTATCCTGAGAAAATGGCAGATATGCAAATATATATAAACAAAATGTTCACTGGAAGTTTGTTTATAAGCCAAAAATGGTAACCTATCAAAACACCCATCTGTGGAGGATTGTTCAAATTAATTATAATGCAGTCATACAGTGAAATACTAAGTGGCAAGGATTAGATAGGTGAATGTGTATTGAAGAGAGGAGCATTATATATTGTTGGATTGCCAAAATCAGTTAGAAAATGGGATTTTTTTTTTTTTTTACAGTATGGGAGTTCCTCAAAAAATTCAAAATAGAACTAGTATATGACCCAGCATTTCCACTTCTGGATATATATCCAAAGGAAATGAAATTGCTATCTCAAAGACATGTTTGCACCCCCATATTCACGGCGGCACTATTTACAATAGCCAAAACATGGGGGAAAAAACCTGTGTCCATCAGCAGATGAATGGACAAAGAAAATGTGGTAAATATACAATGGACTATTATTCAGCCATAAAAAAGAAGGGAATCCTGTCACGGCCAACATGGATGAAACTTAAGGACATTATGCAAAGTTGAAATAAATCAGACAGAGGAAGACAAATACTGTATGATCTCCCTTATATGTGGAATCTATTAAAAAAGAAGAGGAACTCATAGAAACAGAGCAGATTGATGGCTGCCGGAGTCTGGGGAGGTGGGTAAGGGCGGGGGGAGAATAGGTGAAAGGGGTCAAGAGGTA
>CM052896.1:44354262-44382803 GCA_028534135.1 Potos flavus
CACACACACACACACACACACACACAAAAGATAAATTGCACAAAGGTCTGTGAGTGGACAGAAGTATGGCAAATGAGTTTCATTACTAATTTTGGATAATTGTTAGTCTGAAGCATACTCAAAAGAAGATGAGTTTTGGAGCTATGTTTTATTTCAAGAAAGAGAACCACAAGGGGCGTCTGGCTGGGTGAGTCGGTAGAACCTGCAGCTCTGGATCTCAGGGGCATGAGTTTGAGCCCACACTGGGTGTGGAACGTACTTGGGAGTCCCAGGATCGAGTCCTGCATCAGGCTCCCTGGTCAGCAGGGAGTCTGCTTTTCCCTCTGACTCTCTCTCATCTCCTGCTCTCTCACTCTCTCTTTCAAATAAATAAAAAAATAAATCTTTCAAAATAAATAAGTAAGTAGATATTTGGAGGAAATCCTTACCTTTCTGAAGTTTATGTCATAGAGAGCAATTACAATATTCAAAAACACTTCATTTCCAACAAACATTTATTGAGAGAACATTATATTCAGGCCCTATGCTCAACACTAGAGTTTACAATGAATGAAACACAGAAGTTCACAAGCATTGTCGGAGAATACCAGACTGGTTGGATCTTTAGTCCAGATGAGCACAGCTTTTCTTGTGTTCTTAGTGGACTGGCATCCGGTTTGCGTACACGGTTTCGGGGTTGGTAAGCGCTGCTGGTTGCCAGATACCAAGCACCCCTGGAGAACCTGCAGTCAACTTGTTCGAGCTACAAATCTGCAGGACTGGATTCCTCATACCACCGTGAGGATACAGTGAAGTTATTACTATTATTAATTAATTAATTTATTTATTTATTTATAGACAGCATGCTGTGCGTGAGCAGGGGGAGGGGCAGAGGGAGAGGGAGAGAGAGAATCCCAAGCAGATACTGCGCCAAGCACAGAGCCTGACATGGGGCTCGATCCCAGGACCCTGAGATCATGACCTGAGCCTAAATGAAGAGTCAGACGCTTAAACTGACTGAGCCATTCAGGCGCCCTATGAAGTTATTACCTTTAATAACCTTCTCATTAATGTTTAGTTGTTTACGTAGGTCTTACGGACACCATCCTTCTCTGTGGTTAGCATTTCTGAGCTAGGAAGGTACAGACGGCCCCTGTAAGATCAAGATATGTTCCAAAAGTTAACTTCTAACTTGGTTGTTTGAAAATGCATTTTCCCCAGAAAAACAAGGCGACAAACCGGGGTTCGATTCTCAGGTCCACTCTTAGGAGCCCATTAGCACATATGCAACTCTATGAGAGGATGAGACCTGTGACCACCACATTGTTTCTATGGGGAAAATGTGCAGCAGCAGCGGAAGAAGGTCTTCCTTCCTCCCCCACTTCCTGCCTCCATGAGTAATGAAGGCAGTGTGTTTACTACAGGAAGTGCAGCTCCCAGCGTGGGTGGCTGGGTGCTCTCGCAGCCTCCAATGCCTTATCCACTGGGCAGAGATAGTCTCTCACCTCTCCTGCCCTCAGCCTGTCAGTGAAGGGAGTGGAAGAAGGTGGGGAGTCTTTCCTATGTGGAATCACCAAAATGACACAATTTTTGTTTTGTAGTTCATACATGGATATATATTTTCTTCTTACTAAAGCAGTGGGAACATTGCAGAAAACTAACTTAATCATTATTATTTCACTTCTTGATACACACACCTTCCACCACTTTGCCTTATTGAGGGGTAAGAAAGGACTGAAAGGAAACAAAAATGTTTTCAGCATAGGTGGTTGGCTAATACAGGGAAGAAACACAAGAAAGAAAGGGTACGATAGGGCTCCTTGGTCTTTTGTGTTTCTTAGAATGCCATTGCCTTCTTGTGTTCAAAGCAAGTTCTGGTTTCAGTGGAAAGCATGGCCTTTGAGAGCTATCAGCACCCCCACTTACTCAGCTGTAGGCATAACACACCTGGTATTTATTTGCTTTGTTTTGCTGAACCCCCAGCATGTCGTGGGTCTACCAGAATTCTGTGCTCACGGGGCACTGAGAATGCTATGTGTGAATGGGGCGGCAAGGAACGGTGGACATGCACATTGTGTCTTCTCTTGCTCACCTGCGTGCCCCATTGTCTCATCAACTGCACTCCGAAACCTGAGTTCAAAGATAAAATTGTTAGGAATTTCAAGGTGGCAGCAATAGAGTATTAAACCAAGCATGGGGTCTTTCTGAATATGTTCTGTACAATGCCCTGCGTATGGGAAGGGGCGGGGGGCGCGGGAAGAGGCTTGTGGCAGCCTAGAGAGGGGGGCATTCACAAAGATAGAGCTACCCAGGGTGGGCAGATGACTCTTAGGCCTCCTGAGCGCCTGGGCATTTTCTTTTCAGGACACCACAACTAGGGTATTGTTAGACACTGTGATGGCTTCAGTCAAGCCCCCAGAAGTGGGCACTGACCTCTAGGGATGATGACATTTTCAGGGAAGTGTATTCCAGTAGTGGCAATGACTGGGTGGCAAAATATTCATCAAATACAAGATGAGAGATAGGATTGTGGAAGGCAGACCTACTAAACCATATTACAAATTAGTTGATAACTTGAGTACTCAGAATGATCAGTGTAAACAAACCTGCACAAGTTTCCTTAGAGTTACAGATAGTGATTTCCTTCTTCCCCAAGTGACAGATGGCTTGTCTATTTTGGAGTGTAAAAGGGAATGGAATGACCTTGTATAGTGAAAGCTGCTTTGTCCTCACGGTTCAAATATTTATCACTCCCTGTGGATTGGCTGAAGGACATCATGTCTATTCTTTCCTTTTATTTACAGTGATCATGTGGCAGAAGCCTGGGTTGTTCTCAAAATTACTCCAATAGGTATTTCCCGGTACATTTAAGTGTTTAGTTACATAACCATTATTCAAGAAGTGCACAGATTTTTGTTTCAGAAAGCAATTTTATTACATAGAAAGCCTGGCTTTGTCTAAAAAATTTAAGTAGCTTACTGCAGCTTTTCTATGAAATCCCATTTATCATAGCCTAAGAGAATGATAGAATGTTTATAAAGTGTTTACCTGAAACAGGCTTCTTGGTGCAAACTTGATAAATGACACTATTACCATTCTCCTAAGGGGAAGGCTCTTTGTTGTCCCATCAAGTGAAATGTGGGATCTTTGATTTTCATTTATAGGTGTCTCCCACTGCAAAAAAGCATTGCACTGATCTGCCTCTTAATGAAATTTACATACAGCTTCAATTTATTTTGACTGAAAACATCTTCATATTTTTTTTAAATTTAAATTTATTTATTTGAGAGAGCACGCACGCGCACAGGTGTGGCTAAGGGCAGAGGGAGAGAATTTTGAAGCAGACCGCCTGCTGAGCATGAAGTGAGATGCGGGTCTTGATCTCATGACCCATGAGATCCTGACCTGAGCTGAAACCAAGAGTTGGATGCTTAACCCACTGAGTCACCCAGGTATCCTCCCTTCATAATTTTTTTTAAAGATTTATTTGGGGAAAGAGAGAGAGAGAGAGAGAGTGCCTGTGTGTGCATGTGTGCACAGAAAAAGGGGCAGAAGGAGAGAATCTCAAGCAGACTCCCTGCTGAGTGTGAAGCCCGATGCAGGCCTGATCCCATGACTCATGAGACCACGACCTGAGCTGAGACTAAGAGTTGGCCGCTAACTGAGCCACCCAGGTGTCCCGCCCTTCGTAATTTTTAACTACAGTCAATGCTCCTTATTCACAGATTCTGTGTGCAAATTTGACTACTTGTTTCAATTTATTTGTCCCAAAGAGTATGAACTATAAACCAGATATCAATCCATTAAGAACACAAATAAAGCAAAATCAATAGTCAGCATTTTCAGTCACTTGCTGACATGCACAGAGTAGTGAAAAATTTGTTGACCTATATGTATGTGTGTTCCCATTGAGGTTGAAAGAGACAGTACTCTGCCTTCTTGTTTCAACTCTCGTGCTATAAACAAGTGTCTTTTCCGTGCTCTATTCAATGCCATGTTTTTTGCCTTTTCTTTTTCTTTGTTGGTGATTTAGCTGTTTAAAATGGCCTCCAAGCATAATATTGATGTGGTGGTTAGTGTCCCTAAGTTTAAGAAAGGTGTGATATGCCTTCTAGAGAAAATATGTTAGATAATCTTCATTTAGCATGAGTTATAGTGCTTTTGGTCATGACTTAAATATTAACAAATCAACAATATATATTAAATTAGGTGTCTTTAAAGAGAAACACACATAAAATTATATATTGACTGGTTGACAATAATGTTGTGACCAGAGGCTTGCAGGAACCTAATCTTGTATTTCCCCTAGGAGCAAGGCTCGGCAGTCACTAATTCAGTGTTCTTGGTGACTTTATATAACAAAGCTACTATGAACAAAGAATCAACTGTATCTCGCAAAGAATTACTTACAAATCAAATAACAATGTGTTCTTTTAGAAACCATGTCTAAGATCCTAAAAAAAAAAAAAAAAAAAAGAAACCATGTCTAAGAGAGCAATCATTTTAAATTAAGAGTATAAACAT
Organism: Potos flavus; assembly: GCA_028534135.1. NCBI lineage: Eukaryota > Metazoa > Chordata > Mammalia > Carnivora > Procyonidae > Potos > Potos flavus. The sequence continues at coordinate 44,358,766 of CM052896.1, forward strand.
AGACACATAGAAGCTTTAAGTTAGAGAAGATCTTGGATATTATCACCTCTCTGCAGGACTCTCCTCCCCTCATTAATTCCTTTTACAGCATCCCTGACAGGTGACCATTGTTTTCTGATTGAATGCTTCCAGTGATGTGGAGCTCACTTCACCAGGAAGTCCTGTCCACTGTGGCTCAGTTCTAATATTTAAAACTGTCCTTTCTTATGCTAAGCCAAGATCTTCCTCTTGGAAATTGCCCTCCTGATGGTTTAGATCTGGACTCCAGAGCAACATGGAATAAATCTATTCTCTCCTCTGTGTAAGAACCCTTTATCGGATCTCTTTTCTGCAGGTTACGTAGACCCAATTCCCTCATCTTTTCTTCAGAGGACAAGATTTCCATACTTATCCTGGATGTCTCTTCCAAATGAATCCTAATTTTTTACGTGTGGTAGCTCTTTTTATGTGATATCTACATGTTAACACGTAAGTTCAGAAATCCTGAGCTCAACAGCACAGGCCTGGTACCCCTGTGACTTGAATACTGTTTTACTTTAACACAGTTTACATTATGTTAGTTTTTTGATGGTTGCTCACACTGCATGAATATCTGTAACTTACCGTCACAGTATCAGGTCAAGCTGAATCTCCCAAATCCTGGCCCCTTTCAAATGATTTTTTAAAAAAGGTTTTTATTTATTTATTTGAGAGAGAGAGAGTGAGACAGAACATGATCAGGGGGAGGAGGTAGAGGGAGAGGGAGAAGCAGACTCCCCGCTGAGCAGGGAGCCTGATGTGGGGTCTCAATCCCAGGACCCTGAGATCATGACCTGAGCTGAAGGTAGATGCTTAACCGACTAAGCCACCCAGGTGCCCTCAAATGATTTTTCTGAACAAAGATACTACACTTCCTATTTACTGTAGTTACATTTAACATTAATGTCATCTTTTTTAAAAACCATGATTTTGAATAATTATTCTGTCATCTATCATTTCTGATCTCTTTGAGTTCTTAAATTTGGTATCTTAACTCAAAACATTGACAAAAATATTACTCAGGACTGGCCAAAAGGGAAAAAAAAGTCTGTATTTTTTTTTTTTTTTGAAAAGTCAAGACCTCAAGATTTGTGTCACTCCATTAGTCAGCACTGTTTGAATCAACCTCTCTCTGCAATAATATAAACCCATATCTCTTCATCTCATCCAAAAGGTGTCTTGACTTTTTGAAATGCCCAATACTTGTTCAGTAACGTAATAATCCTATCAAGAAAGGAAGTGGTATTCTTTTTTATAAAGATTTTATTTATTTGAAAGACAGGCAGAGACAGCATAAGCAGGGGGAGAAGGAGAGGGAGAGGGAGGAGAAGCAGACTCCCTGCCCAACAGGGAGCCTGACTTGGGGCTCCATCCCAGGACCCTGAGATATTGACCTGAGCCAAAGTCAGACGTGTAACCAACTGAGCTACCCACACGCCCCAGGAAGTAGTATTTCTTTGTAATGATTTGCTTGAAAACAATCTATTACTTCTATTAATCATAACATTTTGGGGCACCTGGGTGGCTCAGTGGGTTAAGCCTCTGCCTTCGGCTCAGGTCATGATCTCAGGGTCCTGGAATCGAGCCCCGCATCGGGCTCTCTGCTCAGCAATGATCCTGCTTCCTCCTTTCTGCCTGCCTCTCTGCCTACTTGTGATCTCTCTCTGTCAAATAAATAAAATCTTAAAAAAAAAAACATTACATTTTTCCTAACACACTGTGTTCAATGATTTATATTGTAAAATTTCCAAGGAGTGGCATCAAGCTTAGTGGTCTGTATTTTTAAAATCTGTTTTTCCCTCCATCTTGCAAATAATGACATTGGCAGTTTATCATAATAGGAAGATAGTAATCAAATTGGGAAAAGATAAAACAAGTAACCTAATGTGGGAATTTAAACTCAAACAGGTGAAGTAGGAGCTCCTGAGTAACGCCAGACTCATCCCTCTTCTAAGCATTCACCAAGACCAGCTAATTCTACCCCAAGAATATCACTTGTATTGTCATCTCTTTTCTGTGCCCAGTAGAGACACATTCTCTCCCTTTCTTTTTCTCTCATGCTTAAACCAGAGTTTGGATTAGGTTTTCCATCACTGTGACGGATTTCTGACTTACTCAGGAAAGGGTGGCACTTAGAGGACATCAGAGTATTGTTACCAGATTAAGGGTGCAGGGCAGAAAAAACAATGGATTCTCCTACCCTCTCGCTGTCTCCAATTTCTTGTTCATCTAACCTACCCTTCCCATATATGCCAGAATCATTGGTCTCAAATACTACTTGTATCCTCTAAGTATCTCTCCTACTTCCTTTAGCATAAATCCAAAAGTTTGGGCATAAAATCAAAGCCTTCTCATTCTGGTGCTAACTTGTCTTCATTCCCTTAGGCCTGTCAGATTTCATCCATTTCCAAAGTGTGCTCTGCACATTCATGCCTTTGTACATTTTTTTTTTTTTTTTAAATAGGCTCCAGGCCTAGTGTGGAGCCCAGTGTGGGTCTTGATCTCAGGGTCTTGAGTTTGGGGCTTGAACTCATGACCCTGAGATCAAGACCTGAACTGAGATCAAGATCAGATGCTTAACTGACTGAGCCGCCCAAGTTCCTGCCTTTGTATGTTCTGCTCTCTCATTCAGAAATCTTTTTCCTGATCCTTCCTGATGGAATCAAGCCCAGCTCAGATATTTTCTCTTCCAGTTGAACCTTTCCTGATGTTCTCATTAATTGTTCCTTCCAATAAGAGCAGGTAATTTGCATTTCTGCTCTGGAAGCCCTCATCTCATGCTGCTTTATGGTGTACTTACTTGATCCTTGCCCGCATTACTCCACTACAATAGTGGCTTTCAGACTCTTTTAACAGTAGCATAGTTTGGAGCAATAATGGGCGATAAGTAGAAATACATTTTACATTGTTATCCAATTGGCACATTTATATATAACTTATTTCATCAAGTTTAAGAAATACTTCTATGTTAATATTTCTGAAATCATGATATAGCAATAGAGTATCATATTTTGATAAGAGATTTTGTTTCCTTTTTTTGTTGTCGTTTTTCCTTTCAAACAATAGTACATAAAGTAATGGTATGTCATAATTTATGACATTTCAGATTTGTTGAAATACAGTACATAATGGAAACAAAAGTTTCACAAAAACACATTTACCCCTTATTGTGGGCAATGCTTTCTAGTTTTTTGCTCTTTTTTCTTAAGAAAAAAAATGCTGGTCATAAGCCACCAAAATCATTTCACTGCTTACTGCTTGATCATAACCTGCAGTGTGAAAAATTGAGACTATTTACTGACACACGATAGGATTAAGAACTAGGACGGACTACACTAACATGATTTTACAACTCCACTGTTTGCATAAACATGACTTGAATTCCAAGAAATTCTTGCCCAAGAAGATGAAGTTGCAAATAACTTAATTGCAGTTTCAGGAACTTCCTCACAGTCTATTTATCTGAACAACTGGCTACTGACTGACATAGTTTTCATCAGGATAAAGAGCCTGCTCCTCAACACAATTACTCTTGGGTTTATCAAACAACTGTTTACTCTTCTAGCCTTGCTTCAAAACTCTCCCCTGCCTATAATCATCCTAAATGATTATATCACAAATTTAGTCCAATCTCAATCATGCTTTCATTGAAAGACTTGTCTTAAACCAGATGCCCTGAATCTTCTAACCATTCTTTCTACACTTGACCTCCCTCTTTGAGATGCTACTAAGACTGTCAACATAATGGTATCACTTGCTGTTGTAAGCAATAAACTTAGCTTTGTTTGATCAACAGGTTCTTTCACTGGTCTTTGCTGGGAGTCAGGAGCAGACACTACATTATAAGCTCTCAAGGGAAAATGCAATATTATTTTCTTCCTACCTCCTCCTGGTGATGAAGCACACTGATGGACAAGGAAGGAAATCTGAGAGTCTCAGGAATCTGAGACTATCCTATTGCAGGGGCAGTAGGAACCTATAGTGGTCACAGGTAAGGAGCTCTTGTTGCAGAGAGGCTGCACCCACAAATCAGAAATCCTGCAGTTGGACCAGGCCTTCCCTTTCTCTTGGTTTTATCTATTCGCCATCTCCTCTTCACACCTGGTACTCAGACGGTATTGCTTTAAATATAGAAAATAGAAATTCAAGTTCCATCCCAACCACTTAACTTCAAGGTACTATGTGATCTTTAAAGTGGTTATTTGCCTCAAGCTTGAAGCTTGAAGATGTGTCTAATAATGGATAAGGGACTGCCAAACGTTTGGTTCTCATCAGAAATGATTAAGTCATTGAAAAAGTATGCTGACCCGCGTCTCTAATTTCATAAATACCTACATAAATTTCCCATGAACACTGGAAAGGCTCCTTGGACCCAATAAGCCGTGGTAAATAAAACAAGTTCTTCTCATCCAAGTGGTCCCAAGAAGGCACCAATCTACATCTCCCACTACATCTCACGGTACACCCCTTCCCAAATTCTACGATTCAGGCCAAGTCCCAGCTCAGCAACAAGCCAGGTGCTCTCCTCCTTCCTGTTTTTGCTCTCACAGTCCCCCACCCCCCCTTCCTCCGGTTATATTGGGTTCCTTCTGATCCCGCTGAAAGTTCACCCGTGACGACCTCACTTAGAAGCCTTCCTCCTTCCTCCATATCCTCAGGCAGAATTAATGACCTTCTAAGCACTGGGCCTCTAACAGTGTTTGCCTGGTACTTCGGCTGTCGCCTTCCAGCCATTCCATCTTCAGGACCAGACTACAGTGTTCCCGGCCCGTGCCTAGGCACATGGACGAAGGCTAATTCCTCTTGGGTTGCCCAGTGGCTTGCCAGTCGTAGGCGCGCAGTAAACCACCGCCCCCACCACCCCCGCCAAGCAGTTTGGTCACTTTGAGCCGTAGGCCTGGGGTTAGGGCAGAGCTAGGAGGGCCCATCTGCCCACCTCCTCGCCAGCCCCCGACCCAGCCCACCGGAGGCGGCTGATGAGACCGCGTGCCTCTCCCACCGCCCCCGCAGCGCGCGGAGCCCAGTCACCAGCATTGGAAATTCCGGCGCGTGCAGGCGCTCGGGGCCGGGCGGGGGCGGGGGAACCCGTGGAGTGAGCCTGTGACGCGAGGGGGCGTGGCTCACGGAGACCCCGCCCCCTCTCCCTCGCCCTCTCTCGCGGGTCGGGGTTACATGGCGGCGACTGCGGCAAAGCGAGAGCCTCGGAGACGCCGCTGCCGCCAGCACAGCCGGAGACCTGAGCCGACACTGGGGGCTATCCGCGGGCCCCGCACTCCCTCGATGAGCCGGAGAAGTCCCGTGAGTGTGTGTGTGTGTACGTGTGCGGGGCGCACCGGCGGGGCGGCTCGGGAGGGCGCCGCGGCGGGCCCGGCGGCGGCGGCGGAGCCGGCTCCCTCCTCCATTGTGTGTGACCCTCCGGCGGCAGCCGCTCAACAAAGGCGCTTTTGTTCCGTCTCCGGCCCGCCCGTCCGCCGGCCCGCCCGCTCGGGCCTGGCCGGCGCGTCCCCGCGCGGGCTGGCGGGCGGCGGGCCGGGGTCCCCGCGTGGGGCCGGCCGAGCGGCCGGCGCGCCCCTCCCACCCGGCACGCCCCTCGCCGGCCTCCGGGCCCGGCCGCGCCCGCTAGCCCCGGGGCCCAGCCGCTCGGCTGCCGCACCGCCACCCGCGCCGGGATCCGCGGGTTCGAAGCCCGCCCCGGCTGGCCGGCGGCGGGCTAGGGGCGGCGGCCGGGAAGGGGCGGCCCAGGGAGCGTGAGGTGGCGCGGAGTCTCGCCTTCCTGGCACGCTGCCTTCGAAATGCTCCCGCGTCTCCTCCCCCATCCCACTCCGGTGACTCGGCCTCAGCTGACTCCGGCCGGGCAAAGTCTCCAGTGGACTCGGCGAATTGCGTAGCGCGCACCACTCACCCGGCTGGTCTCGGAACCCCGAAGTCTTCTGCCCAAGTTTTGAGTTCTAGCCGTAAATGAGGTACAGAAAACTTGTCCGGGTCAGAATCCCTAATTTCTTTCCTCCCCCCTCTCCTCCCACCCTGCTACAGGCTTTCCCTTAGCTGCGTTCGGGACGTTGAGCGTTGGTCTGTGAGAGTACCTAAATGGAAACTTGTTTTGTCAGTTCACTAAAAAGGGCCTCTTCACTTGGCCGTGCGTTTTTATCTGACTTGGTGAGGTGCGTTGAAAAGTAAAGGTCTTTTGGCCGCCTTTTGTTCCTTGGCTTCGTAAGACTCAACTGGTTCAGGTGTTATGTGGGAGCTCTGTGAAGCAGGATCTTTTTGATTCCTTTCCTGTTTTATTTTCTCTTTTGCTTGCTCATTGGCAAAGGTCCAGTGAAGTGGTGGAATTAGAAGCCTTATTGCATTTGCAGCAAAATTCCTGTTGTTTTCTTCAATGCTAAAAATGCCCTTAAAAGTCAGTATTAACTTTTTTTTAATGATACAAGATGATTTGTCAAGGGAAAAAAAAACGGGGGACAAAATGGAGTGCGAACAGCCCCAGAGTAATTTTCTGATTGCTTGATTCTTCTAGCCTTGTTATTTTTTAAGGTTCTGATTGGACAATAGTCTCTCTCTTCAACCTTGGGAAACTGAGGTGGAAACAGTAATTTGACCAGAAGAATGTAGGGTATGGTCCAAACCGGGCCTGGCCCTGGAAAGGAACTATGTCTAGAGTTTATTCTTAGAGATGTCAGATTTTAATGTTTGAAAAATAATCTCGAATTGGGTGGAAGGATCTGTAACATCTCTAACGAGTAGTTGTTCAAACATGTTTATGAAGGGCTTGCTTGCTATATGCCAGGGAGTGTAAAGTCCTTTCACATATGTATGTTACATCACTTAATAAGAATTGCCTGGTAAAACTTGTAAAATTGCTTATTGGTGTTCTAAATTCAGTAATTGCAGTCATCTAGGAAATATGCCAGATTTGAGCAGGACATGTTTTATTATTTAGATATTACTGTTCAGAAAAAAAACAACTGGCAAACAGAATTGTTTATATTTATATTTTGGAGTTCGGTTACTTGCAAAGGGGGATTCAATGTAGTGCTTGGCTACTCTCTGTGATTAAGAAAGAATCTAAAGAAGATTGATTTGAAGATGGGCTAATTTTATAATAGAAACAGCACATGTTCTAATGACAAGTGTTAGTACTAAATGTGTTGCAGTGTTTTTGCATAAGTTCATTTAAACATCGTGAGAATTCATAACTGACAAAATAGTGAGGTTTGCTGACTCAGGGTACATTGGTGAAGGGGATGGGGTCTGGTAGGAGGAAGCTTAGAAGTGCTGCAAGTTTTGAGTTGGGTGATGACTCATACTGCCCACGGACTGCTACGTGGCCCTTTTTTTTATACACTGTATTTTTTTAAATGATAGGGCTAAAATGTTTCTGTCCACATTATAATTCTCTCAAGAGGAACCACAGTTTCTCTAAGAGTAGTGGCTTCTTAAATTGCATTTTAAAAGGAGATCAGATATCCTACAGGTGGAATTTTATAACATTAGTTGAGAGGAAAAGGTAAAACTAATTGCTGGTCAGTTGTTAAAAGTTCGATACTAGCAGTGTTCTCGTATTATTGAGAAAGATTGTTACAGATTATAAAAGAATTTTATGGTGTGAGTAGAAATTAGTCTTATGTTCTCATTGGTAATGTAAAAGTTATCTTCATAATATCTAGAAACTAGTTTAAGTGTTGTAAAAGTGCAGAAGTATTATTCGGCTATAACTCTGAACATAAACATTTCACTGACAGAATTATACAATAGTGCTTTCTCCTGATCTATATGAATTTTCTATATGGATTTACGAAATAGATGAATTTTCTGTTTTAATAAAGACAACTCGAAATAGGTATTGTTATAGGCACTTTTCCATGAGTCTTTTTTTTTAAGATTTAAACATTTTTTTATTTTTAAGTAATCTCTTCACCCATTGTGGGGCTCGAACCCACAACCCTGAGATCAAAAGTCACATGTTCCACCGACTCAGCCAGCCAGGTGCCCCTCATCAGTCTTTTTTTTTTTTTTTAAAGATAAGTAGAATGTACAGTTCCAAATTTAGGACCCACACTGAAATTTGGTAATAAGATATTTTGACTGATTTTAAAAGCCACCCTTTATCAGGTTGTCCTAAATTAAGTTTGGGAGGAAAAAAGATTGAGAACAGCAGTTTGTTTTAAAAGTGAGAGGAAAAAACTTCCCATCTCTTAGGTTTTCTTTGTATACTATTTATCTTCTCAAAGTGATTTATTTGAAGAGTTTTTAAGTAGTAAAGTGTATTGTTAATGTGAATTAAATCTTTGGAAAGATTTTGGAAGTGCCTGACGTGATTTATATAGAAGAACTTTAATGAAGTTTAATTTAAACTTTAAAATATATTTCTTATTAAAGGAAATGCAAAAATACAAATATAAAAAAAGTGTTGTAGATTTTCAAAACATCTTATCGCCTAGAAGTTGAACACGTATTTCCAGGGTTGTTGTTGTTTTTCAAGTTTTTATTTATTTATTGGAGAGCACAGAAGTGGGGGAAGCACTGAGGGAGTGAGAGGGAGAATCAGACTCCCTGCTGAGCAGAGAGCCTGCCATGGGAATCGATCCTAGGACCCTGGAATCATGACGTGAGGTAAAGGCAGATGCTTAACCATCTGAGCCACTCAGGCGCCCTCCAGTTTTTTTGTTTGTTTGTTTTTTAAGAGTATAAGTAATTGGGACGCCTGGGTGGCTCAGTCGGTTGGGTGTCTGCCTTTGGCTCCGGTAGTGATTCCAGGGTTCTGGGATCTAGTCCCACATCAGGCTCCCAGCTCAGCAAGGAGCCTGCTTCTCCTTTTGCCTACTGCTCTCCCTGCTTGTGCTCACTTGCTCTTTCTCTCTCTCTGAGAAATAAATAAATAAAATCTTAAAAAAAAATAAAAAGAGTATAAGTAATTACCTGTCATGCATAATTCAGAATTTATGAACAGACTGGATATTTTAGCCTGTCTCCTTTTTATGAGATACTGCCTTATGAAACGGTGAGCCACATCACTGGTGTCCATTTCTTTGTTGGCATAGCCTGTTTGAACCATGTATGACTCTAGGGCCCCTGTTAAAATAGAAAGACGTCCCAAAGGTAGTTTTTTGTGGCATTGTTGGCTGCCCCATGTCCGCTCTTTCAGCCTGTTCTGTGGACTGTTACATTACTCTGTAGCCCGTTAGTGGTATGGGGATTTTGGTCACTTTTATTGCTCAGAGCCTTGACTGAAACTTCACAAAAACAAAAACAACAATAATGTTATTATAGTTAATGGCTTTTTCCAGGGAGTCACTTTTCATGTGGAGCTGATGCTTTTAAGGTAACAGTAGTACAGGCTGAGTCCTGCATTGTTTTTTTTTCTTCATTGAGCTGTGTGTTTAGAAAATATAGTGTGCCCCTCTGGTGATTCTTAGTGGTTTGTCTTTCATACACGTCAGCCTTTTAAATCCATTTCTGAAAAGTTGTACAGAGATTGAATATTTATATGGCAAATCACATCTTTCCATTGCTTTTCATTTAAATTTAGTATGTCTTTTCATGGAAAAAAAAATGGTAGCACAAATATTATTTGTTAGAATCCTAGCATTTACTTCAGGGAAGAAACTTCTCTGCAGAAAGTAAAATCTCTGCATTTCATTCTGTACAAACTGCATGTTAGTGTTTACAGGGGGGTCATGGCCATTATCTTGCCCGTTACTTGACAGCTGAGGAAACTGAGGCCCAGAGAGAACTAAGATCTTAGTACTCAGAGTGTGATTGCTGGACCAGCAGTATTAACATCAGCTAAGAATTTGTTAGTGCAGAATTCTTGACCCCATCCCAACACCTACTGAATTAGAATCTCCATTTTCACAGGATTCTCAGGTGATTCAAATGCACATTCATTTCTAGAAGCACTGCTAAATGATGCACATACATAGTTGCTCAGCTGGTTAGAGACCGATTTGGAAAACTCAGATCTTCTGAGTTACTCCTTTTATTGCCTCTCCTGAAAAAAGTCAAAAGAAAAAATTGAAGATCTAATTAATCACTGTTCAGTAGAACTTTCTATGATGATGGAAGGCTATATTCTTTGTTGTCCATTGAAGTAGCCAACTAGCCCCATGTGACTGTTGAGCACTTAACAACGGTGGCTAGTGCACTTGAGGAACTGAATTTTTAATTTTTAATTATTTTTAAATAGTTGCAAGTAGCTAGTGGCTACCATGTTGGACAGCTCAGATCTAGGTGATTTATATCGACACTAAATTTAAAAAGCTGTAATTTAATAACTGATTAGGGTCAGTTTAATAATTTCCTCCTTCATTTACAAATTGGAGAGATGGTCAGTTTCTAACTGCCTGCTTTTTCAGTATGCCCAGATATGATTTTTTTTTTGCCCAGATACGATTTTAGTAGTTACTTTAAAGCACTGCCATTTTTATGATTGATACTCTTGTATTGAGTAAAGTAGTTAAGTTGCAAGAATGTGTTTTCCTATTTGTCTTAATAAAGGTATTTTCACTTGGATTAAAAAAATTAAAAATTGTTGTTAAATAAATGTTCCTTACTTATCTTGTAGATAGCGTGGAGTGGACAGTTTTTACCTCTGGCCTACTACTTCCAGGCTCGTTCGTACTTGTTAGCTGCCAGATTGATCTGCCATTTTTTATATTATTTCCAGGTGTAGAAACATCGGTTCTTAACCTCCCACGTAAGAATCTAACCCTAAAGTAAATCAGACTGGCCTGTGTCCAAGTCTTGACATTTACTATGTATGTGATTTCAGTGAAGTCGCTTTACTTCTCAGAGCATCCGTACTCGTTTGTAAAATAGGACTGACAAGGCACTAGTTTTGAGTAGCAGAAATAATTTGTCACAGAAAATGCCTGGCACTGAATGCATACTTAGTGGATACAAATTACCTTCCCAAGCCCTCCTGCTTAGCTTTTCTAGCCTTCTGTAATTTAGTCTTATGCTTGAGATTTCAACCAGGCTTAAGTCATACTCTGATTTAAAATTTTATCAGTTCCCACTGGTTGCTGTAACTTCATGCTTTGCCTCACTCATATTTATCCCTTGTAGATTCTTCTGCTTATGCTTTGGATTCCTTCCCTTCACTTCTTAAGGACTCACCTCTTGCTTGCATCATGAATTTTGCCCTTTCTATTGGGTCGTCTTTATTAGTATACAGATGTGCTCTGAACTATACTGTCCAATCTGGTAGCCACTGGCCACATGTGACTATTTATTTATTTTTTAAAAAGATTTTATTTATTTGAGAGTGAGTGAAAGAGAGCATGGTGGGGGGTGGGGGGGAGGGTCAGAGGGAGAAGCAGACTCCCTGATAAGCAGGGAGCCCCACTCAGGGTTTGATCCTGGGACTCTGGGATCATGACCCGAGCCTAAGGCAGACAGACACTTAACTGACTGAGCCACCCAGACGCCCCACATGTGGCTATTTAAATAAAAATTTATGGGGCATCTGGGTGGCTCAGTCATTAAGCATCTGCCTTTGGCTCAGGGCATGGTCCTGGGGTCCTGGGATCCAGCCCTGTGTCGGGCTCCCTGCTCACTGGGAAGCCTGCATCTTCTTTTCCCACTCCCCCTACTTGTGTTCCCTCTCTCCCTGTGTCTCTCTCTGTCAAATAAATATTTATTTATTTATTTAGAAAATACTCAGCCCTGCTCACCACATTTCATTTATTCAGTAATTGGCTACCATATTGAACAGTATGGATATAGAAATTTGTTACACACCCTCTCGGATTCCATTTTCTCCTCTAGCTATTGTCTAGTTTCTCATTTCTCTGATTGTCTTTCAAGCAAATTTTCAAGAGTTGTCTTTGTGTGTTCTCTCCACTTTGCTCCTCAACCTATTCCAGACTGACTTCTGTTAAACCATCTTACCACTTGAAATTGCTCTAATCAAGATAACAACGACTTTAATTTACCAAATCCATCTTACAGGATCTTGTAACAGCTTTCAACATAGTTGACCATTGTTTTCTGCATATTCACCTGCTTTTCGTAGCTTATGAAACATATTCTTGTTTTTCTCCTACTTCGCACCTTGTCATAAGTTTTTACAGGCTTCTGTCGTCTACTTGCCTCCTCCACCTTTCTAAATTCTTTGCCCAAATGGTCTCATTCAATTTATTAAGTACTATCTACATGTGAGTAATTCTCAGACTTACATTTAGACTTCTCGCCTGAACTCCAGACATATTATGCAATTGCGTGCTCGATGTTACCGCTCAATTATCTAAATAGATACTATATGAATAGGCTTAACGTATCCAAAATAGAACCCTCTTTCCCATATTATTCTCCCAGTTTTCCCCATCTCAGTAACTGGCATGTAGGAGTTATCCTTAAATCCTCTTTCCCTTATCCCCCATATCTAATCCATCACCAAGTTCTCTTGGTCTCCAGAATATTATTTGAATCTGTCTCCTGTTTTACATCTTTATTTCTACCAGCCTAGTCCTAGCCACCATCATCTCCCTTGGCCTACTGAAATAGCTTTTAACTGGTTCTACTTTCACTCTATTCAGTCTGTTGTCCTTCCATAGCCAGAACTCATCTTTTAAAAATGTAAATGAAGCCATGCAGTTGTCTGCTTAAATCCTTCAATAGCTTTCCTTTGCACTTAGTTATAAAATTCAGACTCTTGCCTCAGGTGTTTCTTTCTACCTGTCCCATCTTAATGCCACATCATTCCCTTCTCCTTTTGCTCAGGATGCTGTGGCTACACTGGCATCCTTTCCTCTAGAATACCATGTTCTGTCCTGCTTTAGGTTGTATTTGCTGTTTCTTCTGTTTGGAATGCTCTTCTCCCATCTCTCAGCAATGCTGGTACCTTCTCATTTAGATTTTAGCTCCTTAGATGGCCATTTCCCAGCCACTCAGTCATAGCATTTAGACAAATCTGAGGTTATGTTATTAGTTTATTAATCTTTCCTCACTAGATTGTAAAGTAGGATGTAACCTCTTCGGAAGCAGAAGAACCTTAGCTGTCTTACTATCCACTGTACCATCAAATAGTGCCTGGCACATGCCCAGTGCTCAGTAAATTTTTGTGGACTATAGAAAATGTTTCCTGGTTCACTGTTACTAGTGACAGATGGCTTTACCTTTTGTGCTTTATCTTGTAAATGTTCTTGAATTCTGCATAATGTAATACTTTGTTTTAGTATAATAATCATTTTTTTTTAAAGATTTTATTTATTTATTTGACAGAGAGAGAGCACAAGCAGGCAGAGTGGCAGGCAGAGGCAGAGGGAGAAGCAGGCTCCCCGCCGAGCAAGGAGCCCGATGCGGGACTCGATCCCAGGACCCTGGGATCATGACCTGAGCCGAAGGCAGCCGCTTAACCAACTGAGCCACCCAGGCGTCCCTATAATAATCATTTTTAAAAATGATTTATTATTGAATAAAAATGATTCTCCAAGGGAGAAAAAATGTTCGATTCCTTTAAACTTCTAAAGGGAAAAAAGTATGTTAAAGATCGTGTTGTAGTCAGTGTGACACGTGATTCTGCACTGGGGTCCTCTAGCTCTTAAGTATATTATGGGATCTGAATATTAGATGGTAGATTATACCAGTGTTAATTTCCTGATTTTGATGATTACACTTGGTTATGCAGAAGAATGTCCTGTCTGTAAGAAATAGACTCTCAAAGAGTTGGGGGAGTGTGTACTGGTCAATAAAAAAAATTTCATTATTATTTGAGAGAAGATCTTGGGCTTTGGTTTATAACCTGAGATTCAAATCGTGGCTCTCTCATTGATGTGCAATGTTGAATGTATTATTTAAATTCTCTGAAATAAAGTTCATAAAACCCATACAGTGTAGTTAGGATTTATTATAAGAATATATGTCCAGTACAGTGCTTCCCACAGAATAATTCTTAATCAAGCTTGCTATTTTTGTTTTTTTATATTCTTTGAAAATTCAGATATTAAAAATTCTGTTCTCATGTTCAGTGCCTTTATTATATAAACAAATCCTTTTTTTTCATTAATTGCTTTTATAATAGTTGATAATGTGGGATAGATAATGTGCCAAACATATTTATATCCTCCAATTTGAACTTTGGGGCGATATTCCATAGTATAATTTTTTACTATCTTGAAAGTATATACTTTTAAAACAGGAAGTACAGCTCCTCAAAGTTATTTCAGCTAAAATATGTATGTTTACCTTGATTAACATGGTTAATTTCCATTTCCTTTGGAACTGTCCATGAATCTGTGATGGTACTTTAATGTTAACTAACATATTGGTTTATATTATGATTGATGTAAAAATACACAAAAACTACTTGCAGTTGGTGATTTATTTAGTTTTCTTTTTATCCTTCCTTTTACTCTCCATTGATGGGCATGTTATTAAGTAAACGTAATGATCAAAAAGGAATGTGTTTAAAGATGACCCAGGAGTTTTTCACTAGTTATCATAGTCTTTTTAAAATAATCTAAACTACTTCACCAATAAACCTTATGATCGCATGATTCAGTTCACCCCCTTCCAACATTGTGCTCTTTTTGTCTTTTATTTCTACATATGCTGTAAAGCTCATAATACATTATTATTTTGCTTTAAATAATCATTAGTCTCTTAAAGACATTTAAACATGTAGACAGGGGGTGCCTGGGTGGCTCATTTGGTTAAGCATCTGCCTTTGGCTCAGTCATGATCCCAGGGTCCTGGGATTGAGTCCTGCGTCAGGCTCCCTGCTCAGCTGGGGGGAGTCTACTCCTTCTCCCTCTGCCCCTCCCCCTGCTCGTGTGTGCTCTCTCAAATAAATAAAATCTTTAAAAAAAAATAAACATGTAGATAAGTTTTCTTTTTCTTTTTAAAGGCCTTTTATATTTTCTAATTATTTATCCTTTCTGGAGATTTTGTTCCTTTATGCAGGTTCCATTTGTTGTCATTTTCCTTCAGCCTAAGAACTTTTAGCATTTCTTTAGCAAAAGTCTGAGGTGATGTAGGAAAGATGTTAGAGTTCGAAGCCAGTGGCCAAGAAAGAATTCATGAGACATCTTTGGTGCAAAAAGGTGATTTTATTAAAGCATGGGACAGGACCCATGGGCAGAAAGAGCTGCACCGGGGTCGTGAAGAGTGGCCTATTATATACTTTCAAGTCAGGAGGGGGTTAGGGATAGCTTAAGTCTCTAAGGAATTTGGAAGCAAGGTTTCCAGGACCTTGAAGGGGCTACCTATTGTTAGGAAAAGGTCATATATTACTGTCTAATAAAACCTTAGTCATGAGACCCTTCAGATGTATATCAGTGGGCCATATCCTTGGGGGGGAGGTGATCACTAACATGTATCTTGGGGGTTTTAGAGATAAAGGAAGTTTCCAAAAGCATTTTTATATGCTGAAGTAGGCTTACTGGATCCTGTGGGGTGGGAGGGGGAGTCAAGCTAGGATTGGCTTTTGCTCTTGGCAAAGTGTCAACATCGAGGCAGTTGAGTCCCTAGAGGAATGTCACTCTGACTGTTTCAAGGACTTGTCAGTGGGCTGTAGGTAGTAAGGACATTTAATAATTCTTCTGCCTTTGTTTCCTACATCATGAGGGAGACAAATTCTTTTCACTTTTGTCTCTTTGAAAATATCTTTATTTTGTCTTCATTTTTGAACGAAGATCTCCATTTCATCTTCATTTCCTTAGGTACAAAATTCTGGGTTGATATTTCTCTTTTTTGGCACTTGAAATTGATGTTCTATTGTCTTCTGGCTTTCATCGTTTCTAGTGATAAATCAGCCATCCCTCATATTGTACTTCCCTAGTATGTGGTTAACTCTCTTTTACCTGGTTCCTTTTAACAGTTGCTCTACCCCCTCCCCCCATTTTCAACAGTTTGGCTATGATATACTTAGGTATGGGTTTCTTTGTATTTATTCTGCTTGCAGTTCATCGAGTACTTGGGTCTGTGAGTTGGTGTCTTTTGTCAGTTATGGAAAATTTTTTTGTTTTGTTTTGTTATTTATTTTTTAAAAAGATTTTATTGGTCAGAGAGAATGCGCACACGCACAAGCAGGGGGAGTGGCAGGCAGAGGAAGAAGTAGGATCCCCCTCAGCAAGGAACCTGATGCAGGACTCAATCCCAGGACCCTGCGATCATGACCTGAGCAGAGGTAGATGCTTAACTGACTGAGCCACCCAAGTGTCCTTGTTTTGTTTTTTAAAGATTTATTTATTTTAGAGAGAAAGAGCAGGAGCAGGAGGGACAGAGGGAGAGGGAGAGGGAGAGAGAGAGAGGATCTCAAGCAGACTCTGGGCTGAGCACAGACCCCAACATGGGGCTCGATCTCACAACCCTGAGATCATGACCTGAGCTGAAACCGAAAATCGGACACTTAACCAACTGTGCCACCCAGACACCCCAGTTTTGGGAAGTTTTTTCTATTATCTCTTCATATACTTCTATCCTGTCAGTTTTCGGAACCTGTTCAGCTTAGCTGCCAGCTCTTTGGACTGCTTGGACATTTTCTTTGCTATTCCACCTCAGGTTTTCTTTACTTCATGTTTGTGCCCTATTTATTTGCCTTAGGGAGAATATCTGCCTTGTACTCAGAATGCATTGGAGAGGTTTATCTCATGCTTTTTGACTTGTCCCCCACCTTCAGAGCAGCTGCCTTGGATGTGGTGGAGGCCTGTATGCTTTATGAGATACTCTTCTAGCTTTCCTGCCTTGCCCTCAGACTTTAGCTCTCTGTGATGACCTGTGGGGAGGAATTGTCAGGTGGGACTTATAGCTGGGCCTCCTCTGAATTCTAATCTGTTAATTGCAACCACATTCAGCTATTAAAAGTTGGTTATAAATTTGGCTGGTTTCTTCTCAGTTCTGTTAGTGGAAAATTCCTTGCTTTGCCACTTTGCCAGGAATGAGAATAGCCATGGTCTCTTCTTTTATGAAGGGCTTAATATTTTCTGAAATTTAGTTTATTTAGATTTCTTTGCATCTTTAGCTTTCCTGATGGGTTTTTCAAAAACTACAGTATTGTAGCTTATCCAGCTCATCATGTTATATGGTGTGAGTAATAGTGTCTTAATAATTTTTCTGCATTCTAATCAGAAGTGGAAATCCTGAACCTTTCACTAAAATTATAAAACTTTAGAGCTGGAAGAGGCCATAGAAGTCATGTAGTTTAGCTACATCATTTTCCTGATGGGGAACTGAGGCCTAGAAATGTGAACTGCTTTGATTATAAGCTAATTTAGCCATGGATCCTGGACTAGATGTCAGATCTCTTTAACTCATTTTTTTTTCCTCCTTTTAATATGGTCTTAGTGAAACCAGAGAGGAATTTTTAAGTAGTGCAAAACTTCAGTGTGAATCTGATAAGAAACTTACACTTTTTTTTTTTTTTTTTTTTAATCTTGTACGCTTTGTTCAGCCTTGGAGAAAATGAGAAACAAAGGAAGAAGGATATTCCAAGAAAGTTATATGCTATTCTGATTCATTTTTTTAAAAATTGGGTACTCTCCAATCAAGCATGTAGTTCTCCCTTTGATGAGAGTCCAGAAATATTTCATATGGAAGGCCTTGCATGTCATGGCCTTCTTCATACCCTCAGTAGGGTTAGCTGAAAAATGACAGCAGTTATATTTGGTGTGCAGTCTGGAAAGCTGTGGTGCTAAATGCCATAGAACCTGCTAGGATGGACTGGAGAATAATCAGAAAAATGTCAAGGTCTCACATATCTTCATGATACTTACTTGGTATCACATGGGCTAATGGGACTTTTTATAGAATCCTGCTTGTCCACTAATATAAGACACTATTTCAATGGCATAATCCCTTCTTACTACCTCAACAAAATAAAACAGGAGCTATAGGGGCACCTCGGTGACTCAGTGGGTTAAAGCCTGTGCCTTCAGCTCAGGTCATGATCTCAGGGTCCTGGGATCGAGCCCTGCATCGGGCTCTCTGTTCAGCAGGGAGCTTCCTTCCCCCTCTCTCTCCACCTGCCTCTCTGCCTACTTGTGATCTCTCTCTCTCTGTCAAATAAATAAATAAAATCTTTTAAAAAAACAAAAGAAAGCATGAGCTATAACAAAGTTGAAGTTTTCTTTTTTTTTCCTTCAGGCTGAGTGAGTTGAAATCATTGCTTTCTTTATGTATTGACAAACCTGTGTGTTTACCATAGGGTGAAGCTCCTGGGGGGAATTCCTGGAAAGGAAAGTACCATATCTAGGAGTCATCACTGATGTGCCCCTTGGTGGGTCAGAGTGTGAGCAGATTCTGAAAAAATGGAGAAAACAAGCTCTAGCCTCAAAAATTTTCTGTCAAATAAAATATGTTATTTACATTAATTCAGTTAGTACAGTTTGTAAAGTGCCTACTAAGCACCCAGGTACTATGCTCAGAAAGTGTTACTAAAGCAACTGAGTTTCAAACCTTTTATTTTTTATTTTTTTAAAGATTTATTTATTTGAGAGAGAAAGAGAGAGAGTAGGGGGAGGGCTGGAGGGAGAGAAACTCAAGCAGACTCCATGCTGAGTGTGGAGTCCGACATGGGGCTGGATCCCACGACACTGAGCTGAAATCAAGAGTCAGACACTCAACTGACTGAGCCACCCAGGCGCCCCTCAAACCTTTTATGTTAAAATAGAGCGACATACAACAAAGCGGAGGGAGGGGAAAATGGTAAGGTGGTGCTCTGGGAAATGGTACCCTAGAAGAGTAGAGGCATCTGAAGAATAGAGATTAGACTAGACTAGGGAAGGATGGCCTAAAACAGGGAAGGAGAATAGTATTAGAAAAGAGAGGAGGAAGAAGTTAGTGGGACAGGGAGAAAGCTACTACGATGATATAGGAGTTTGTGCTCCATGAGGTCAGGGTGATTTTTCTTTTTTTTTTTTTTTAACCTGTTTTGACCCCCGCTATACCTTTATGCCAAAAACAATGTCTAGCATATGGTAAATACTCGGTAAGGTTTTGTAGACTCAAAATGGATGGATGGTAGAATTGAAGCTGTTTTAGTCAAAGCCGTTCAGAACATCTTGGTTCTCCGCTGAGACCACGTTGGGATTGCATTTTCCTACTTCCTTGAAGCAGGTGTGACCACGTGATCTGCCTTGGTCAGTAAAATGTGAGCAGAAGTGAAATGTGTCATTTTTGGATGGAAGCTTTAGACCAGTGAGATATTCCCATTCCTTTGTTCCTTCTAGCACATTAAGTGACAGTGGGCAGAGCTAGTAGTTACTTTGACAACTTGGATGACAGCTGTGTTGGACTTGTTGCATTAGCAAGACTTAAAACTTCTCTCGTGAGTCAGTAGATGTTGGGGGCTATTTGTTAACTATACAATTTTGTAACCTATCCTGACTGCTACAGAAATTTATATTAATTTTTATCTGGTTGGAATCCTCATATGGCCAAAGATACTTGAAGAAGGAGGCTGCCCACATGTCTCCTGTTTATATATTTGCACCATTGTTTCCGTAACGTGAGTTAGGAGAGGAGTCTTAGAAATGAGGGCTTAGGCAGGAGAAAGATAAGAGAGGGGATGAAGGGTTATTATAATTATTTAAAAATTTCTAGCCATAAATATATGGAGAGGATTGTGTTTGTTTAATGTTTAGTATATAGCAGTTTGAATCACATATCCCCCAATCTGGGCATACTGCCATAATAAGTGCTTGGGAACAAATGACCAGTGAAGTAAAAGACTTGTACTGGGCTTTCATAGACGATAGACTGAGAATTGGAAAGGTCCTTAAAGATTTTTTGACCAATTTATCTGGTCTGTGGGGTTCTATTCTAATAGGATACCCTAGAAGAAATAGCAACTAGAGATGAGCATCAAATAAACATAATGGCTTTTTAAACAGTCAAAGGCAAATGCAAGTCCCTGATGTTAAAGTGTATTTAGGCAAAGGTTTAGACAATTTAAGAACAGAAGTTGGGAGCAGGAGAGTTTTTGGGATAATTTGTTAGAAGCCAAGTAATTCTCTTTCTTTGACTTCCTAAGTTTGCTCTGTAGTACACACTGGTTCCTGATAGCAGGCAAGGCCTGTTAGACTTCGGTATTTTAGTTTTAAGGTCCCCCTTCCCATTCCAGATGACTAAGATCATTCATTGACATTAGTTTACACCACAAGCCTCTTTGAGGCCCAAATCCTGAGAAGGATCTCTGATAACTATAAGGGCTACCTTACATCAGGAGCAAGGGCATTGTCAAGAATGCATATGAACAAGCAGTTAAGCTGTAGCCTTTGGCCTTCTCTGCCCTAGAAACTTAGTAACTTTGATGAGAGCTTGAGATACCATCTTAGGGAAGGATGAATTTGCTATAACAACACCTCTCTGTGCCAGGGTTAAGAGATAGATAGTCCTATGTGAATTTAATAGAGTTCAACCTTGCCCTTCTCTCCAAAAGCAACTAGATTTTGGCTGAGGAGATGTGAGGCTGGCTGGATTCCAGTTAACTCAAGTTACACACTTGACCCCAGAGGAGCAAAATAGGCAAGAGCTATTGAGGAGGGGGAGGTGGAGAGCTGTCAGGGCATGTGATCAGGCCAGATGACCCATGTCAACATTTAACCTGATAAGCAGCAGAGTGGAAGATGGAAGAGAAAACCAGATGAGTAACCTTTATGTTTAAGGCTCTCACCTCAAACTTCCTTTTGCACATCCAGACTCCTTTTCTGATATGCGGCCAAATTCTTAGATAAGAAGGGAAGGAAAATCCAGTTTCTATAGAATGGGGAGATGGCGCAGAGTGAAGTTACTGTCTTCTTTCTTTTGCATTTTATAACTTTACTGAATATACTTAGGCTTGACTCAGAGTATCTGTATTTCTCTTGGCTTGGGGGTAGGCTAAGTGACAGAAAGCAGGTGGCGATTAAGGAAAGAACGGAGTGCTTGAGGAGACCAGTGTGGCTGATGCAGTTTCAAGGAACTGCCTTATAAATGTAGGAAGATGGTACCCAGACTGCACTACATAGAAAACTTTTACTTCCATTTTATGGTGGATTTTTTGGTGGAAAGAAAGCCAAAGGGAAAGCATGAAGCCAACTTTATTATTTTTTTGTAAGATTTATTTATTTTGAGAGAGAGAGAGAGAGAGAGAGAGAGAAGGTAGGGCAGAGGGAGAGGGAAAGGGAAAGAGAATCCCAAGCAGATTCTCCCTGAGCGGAGAGTGTCTCAGGGCTGGATCCCAGGACCCTGAGATCATAACCTGCGCCGATATCAAGAGTCAGACACTTAACCGACTGAGCCACCCAGGCACCCCAAGCCAACTTTATTTTTATAATCATTCCCTATAATTCATTTTTCCACTCAGTTGTTGTTAAAAGCAAAACATTGGCCCAGCTAATTAAAGTTTAATTAAGGATCCCTCTCCAAGCAACACAGTATCAGTACTGAGATTGGTAGGAGTGGGTAACATTTGGAGGCAGAGAAATTGGATGCTGGGAAGGGTTATTTTAAGTTACTGTCTCATCTTAGTTTTTGTTTTCCTCACTTGAAGTGTGTGGAAATGCTAAAGGAATATGGAACCCCAGATCTTTCTTTGAACTTGGCTTTTATGAAGTTAAATGTGAAAGATAATAGAGAAAGTGGTATAAATGAGACATTTCCAGAGGTTGTTGATATGAATGGAGGGTGCTCTGACCAGTAATACGCTGGTCCAGTTGAGTTGTAACTGCGTACTTGAGACAGGCCAAAGAACTCCATGATGGGTGTGGAAAATGGAAGGTAGTTGGAGACCTCACAGTCTGGTATCAGGGTGATAAGGAGGAAGCTGTCTTCATGGTCACTAAGCCTTTTTATGGCTTCCAAAGGCATGCATTCTGATCTCCCTAAGGGGGTCAAATCCCCCAGTGTGCAGGCTCTCACCATCCTCTACCATTCCTTAGTACCACTTGTCCGTTTTGCCTCCCCCCTTTTCTTGTTGTTAGTTTATTATTGTTTTTCTCCAGCCATACTGTAAACCCCATGAGGGCAGGGCACAAGTCTGTTTTTACTTACCATTTTATCCCCAGTACCTAGTATATTGACAGTTATATAACACTGTTAGCAAATACTTGCTGAATGGAGCATGACTGAATTGGAAACACTTACCGGATCCACTTTGTCATGCACGGGTGTAACATTACCTTCAACTTACTGCTTAAGGTGGGCTTACTTTCCAAGCTCCTGGATGAAAACATACTCCAATAGCTTTTGATCTGATAGTTATTGAAGGATTTTGAAGAATACTGCAGAGCAATGAGGCAGATTGCTGGGCAAGCACTGCTATTGGTCTGACCCATCCCCTACCCCCAACTTTTTATTGGTGTAATTCTCACCTAGAATTATAGTTTTGGTGATTAATACTCCTTTCTTTAGAATGGTCTCGTATTTCTGTAAAGTCTGTTCAGATCTTTCAGTAGAGTCATCTTCGGAATCTGTAATGAGGACGGTGCAGTTCTCAGCCTAGGCACAAGTTCCTGCCTTCCCCAAGGTGAATTTTTACCTACTCTCTTCCCCTGTTGAGTGCTGACCAGTCACAGAGATTTCTGAAAAAGGACTGTCATCCCTGTAGTTTTCGGTCTATGATGCTTCTTGGTTTCACTGTAATTTAAAGAGAGCAGATGTGGGTGGAGGTCTTGAGTAGAGCTCTCTCATTCTCTTACCTCTCCAATAATCTGGCTGTAGTTCCTGTTATAGTACTAATAGTCAAATAATAGTGGTGTCATTTTTAGCAAAGCTAAACTATTTGTGCTTGACTGTGATTGCTCCACTAGTGAACTAGAAGCTTAAGAGAGTACTTAGAGATTTATTGTTCTTATGTCAAGTCTGTAGAACTGCCTTTAAAATGTACATTTATCAAAAACTTAAAAGTTGAGCTTTAAGGGATTGTCTGCAGAAGGACAAGAACAGGAAAGAGAGAAAGTATGCATGTGCGTGCATGTTTGTATGAACAAACATTCTATTTCAGGTAGAGACTAGAAATGTAAAATTTCAGGAATACTGGAGCCTTTAAAAATACTGTTTTTAAAAGGATATTTGTTAGGGAACTGGAAATAATCAAGATGTATACAAATAGAAAAAATTGGGAAGGGGAGACAATATTCATTAAAGCCCTTTAAAAGTCTGAAATATTTTTTAATTCAAAAGTTTATTTGCAGGGGTGCCTTGGTGGCTCAGTGGGTTAAAGCCTCTGCCTTCGGCTCAGGTCATGATCTCAGGGTCCTGGGATCGAGCCCACATAGGGCTCTCTGCTCAGCAGGGAGCCTGCTTCCCCCTCTCTCTGCCTGCCTCTCTGCCTACTTGTGATCTCTCTGTCAAATAAATAAATAAAATCTTTTAAAAAAAAGTTTATTTGCAAAATTTAACTTTTAAATGTTTTATACAGACTGACAAGGTAGAGAATTTTTAGGAGTCCTCTCGGTTTTTTTTTTTTCCCTTGATTTCTGAGAAGCAGACAAAAACTTGCCAACAGAAGAAACTGTTAGAGTAAAACAAAGAAAGCTGTTATGGTATTAATGTCCTTTACAACGTTAAGCAGTTACAAGAAGTGCTCATATTTATTAAAAGAACTCAGCGATAGTAAATAACAATGTTTATTAAATAAATCTGTTGCTAGGCCGCCTGGGTGGCTCGGTTGGTTAAGCATCTGACTTTTGATTTCAGCTCTCTTCATGATCTCAAGGTTCTGAGATTTAGCGCCACATCTGGCTTTAGGGGAGTTTGCTTGGCATTCTCTCCTTTTGCCCCTCCCCACTTTCTCTCTTGTGTGCGCCTGCATGCACACTTTCTTGCTCTCATAAATCTTAAAAAAGCTGTTGCCTTAAGGATCATGTATCTATTTAGTCTCTGAGTTATCAGTATCATCAGTTTCTCTTTCACACAATTGTAATGTATGTGGATTTCTTGAAGTTGAAGATTTGCTCAGATTGTGGCAAGTAGCTGTTACCTTGTATTTTTCAGATTCTTGTATTTCCACATGTGAGTTATGTGGGAATGTGTAGCAGGAAGGAAATAAAGGCAGATTCCCTGTTATATAAAAGCTTCTCCCTTGTGAAACAGCTCAT
>CM052896.1:44383303-44438826 GCA_028534135.1 Potos flavus
AGTTCTCTTAAGCCACACCTGAAGGTGATTGAAAGTTGTCACATAATTCATGTTCAGAGTGAGCTGCTTTATTTCATGTCTTGGTACAGTTTCTCATTGCCTTTAAATGATTAGCCCTTTGAATAAATGAATATTGCACCTGTCCCACTTCCAATTTCTTCAGACCCAATCAGAAAATAACACTGTATATACACCTATACCAGCTTTTAGATCAAAAACCAGCAACAGGAAGCCTTTCCATTTAAGGCTTAGGCTGTATTACTTACTTATAGGCATGTACACTTAAATGAGCTACTACTTTGGCCACCTGGTGTTTCTTAGACATGAGGCACATACTCACCCTCCGGCTTTCATGTGCCAGCCCCTCTGTCCACAGCAGTTACTCCCACATAGCACCCCTGAGGCCCACCCACTCTAGAGCTTTGCTCCCAGTACCACCTTACTAGAGGCATTCCCTAACCACTCTCCCTGGCTCTCTTTTATTTTTTTACATCACTTATTGCCATCTGATATCTGTGTTTTGCTTATTTGTCGGCCTGTCTTCCCCCACTATGATTTGAGCTCTTCATATACATACCTCTGAGTTCTATGAGATTCTAATAATTTGTCATACTTCCACACATTTTTTAAAAAGAAATAACACATTACAGATGTAGTTGGAGCATACTGTGTAGTCCCACCCTTATGGAAATTGCTTCCTTCATTCCTCAAAGTAATGATTATCGTTAATTTGGTACTTAAGAGCTAGGTATGTTTTTAATACTTTTGCCACGTTTATATATGCACTCATAAAGTAACATACATGCTTATAAACCTGAAGTAAGTGGTTTCAGCATGTACATTTCTATCTGCAGTTTGCTTTTTAAATTTATTGTATGGTGATTTCAACCATGTCTATCCATTTTTACTATTATATAGTAAGTAGTCCACTATATGAATATAGTTCATTTTTCTCAATTGTTGAAAGTTTAGGCTGTTTTTAATATTTTGCCATTACAAAAAAAAAGTGGGCATTTGTATGTTCATTTGCAAGTACTTCTCTAGGGAGTGTTTTTTGGAAGGAAAATAGCCAAGTCATAGGTATGCTACTTATTTACGTATTTATTTATTCTAAATTGCTCTTTGACATTCTTTTACTAATTTAAACTCACCAGTATTGTATGAAAGTTCTTGTTTTTCCACATTCTTCCTCAGACTTGGTAGTAACAGGCTCTTAAAAATGTTTTTCTAATCTGAAATGTTATCTTCTTGAAGTAGTTTGATTTTTCTGATTATCGGTGAAGCCAGACACCTTTTCATTGGTTTATTCACTGTTCGAGTTCACTCTTTTGTAAATTGAAGAGCATACTCTGTAGGTTTCTTATTTGTACTGATTTTTGTTCACTGTTTATTGGTGTAGTTAATAAGTAAACATGTTCTGTAAGGAACTAACACATTGCAGGCTTATTATATATATATTTTTAGAGAAATGGTACTAATGTTGTACTCCTTAAATTCTAAAGAGTTCTGTAAAAATACTGTGAACCTTCCACCTTGCTCCTTGGCATTTAAGAAATGATACAACTCAGTGACCGTAAATATTATAAAGAATCTAATGTGGTGGGATCTAGAGTCTGAGCCCAGTACATGTGAATTGCCTACAACATGGATAGCTATTTTTGATTGAGGGTCATCTTTCCATTTAGTAACTATAAATAAATAAGTTCAGTGTACCAGTAGTCATTTATAGCTAAATGCCCAATTTGTGTCATTTTACAAAGTTGAGGAGAAGAGTATTTAGTATTTCCTGCGGTGGTAACTCTTTTCCTTCTTTTTTCTCATCCTCCAGGTTTTATCAGAGTAAGATGGACGGTAGCTTTGATTGTGATTGTGGTGAGCTGGAGCCACCTGATCACTAACAAAAGACATCTTCTGTTAACCAACAGCCACCAGGGCTTCCTGTTGAAATATACAGCAACAAAGGAAGAAAAGAGGCAAAACGGAAATAGTGCTTACCAGCACCTTAGAATGATGCTGCTCAGGACCAGTCCAACACTGAATGTATCTGCACTGTGAGGAGAATGTTCATAGAAGCCTGTTGTGTGCATATTTATTCACATTTTTGTTAAATGTTAAATCGTTTAGCACAGTAAATCTGAGTGCATAGTATGTCATTTCATTCCGTTTGAGTTTCTTGAGTGTTTTCTTTAAATGTCTGCAGAGTTGCTGCCCCTTTCTTGAACTATGAGTACTGCAATCTTTTTAATTCTCAGTATGAGTAGAGCGTTTTGAGCTTTACATCTAAGGGGAACTCAACGGGCCTGGTTGGCATATGCAATGAACATCAAGAAATCATCTTGCTGTGGAAGCAAAATTATTTTTCTTTTCCTTTTTTGAAAGATCTTTCCTTTTGATGTCAGTTTTCTTCCTTGTTTACACAAGTTCAACAATTCGAAAGGAAAAGGCAATAGTAAAGGTTTCGAAATGGCAGAGAAATTTGAAAGTCTCATGAACATTCATGGTTTTGATCTGGGCTCTAGGTATATGGACTTAAAACCATTGGGTTGTGGAGGCAATGGCTTGGTTTTTTCTGCTGTAGACAATGACTGTGACAAAAGAGTAGCCATCAAGAAAATTGTCCTTACTGATCCCCAGAGTGTCAAACATGCTCTACGTGAAATCAAAATCATTAGAAGACTTGACCATGATAACATTGTGAAAGTGTTTGAAATTCTTGGTCCTAGTGGAAGCCAGTTAACAGACGATGTGGGCTCTCTTACCGAACTGAACAGTGTCTACATTGTTCAGGAGTACATGGAGACAGACTTGGCTAACGTGCTGGAGCAGGGCCCTTTACTGGAAGAGCATGCCAGGCTTTTCATGTATCAGCTGCTACGTGGGCTCAAATATATTCACTCTGCAAACGTACTGCACAGAGATCTCAAACCAGCTAATCTTTTCATTAATACTGAAGACTTGGTGCTGAAGATAGGTGACTTTGGTCTTGCACGGATCATGGATCCCCATTATTCCCATAAGGTACGTGGAAAGCTAGCTGAGACCTTTAAACTGATGGACATCATTAGGAAGAAATAGATACT
The DNA here is from genome assembly GCA_028534135.1 of Potos flavus. Classification (NCBI taxonomy): domain Eukaryota; kingdom Metazoa; phylum Chordata; class Mammalia; order Carnivora; family Procyonidae; genus Potos; species Potos flavus. The sequence goes on from CM052896.1 coordinate 44,386,384, forward strand.
TGTATCTTCTTAGTAGATCGTGACAGATTTTTATCATTAATTGTATTAAACTTTATGTAGTATCTTTTTTTCTGATACAGATCTACTTTCATTGAGAATCTCCGTATGTTTAAAAAGGAAGTTGGAGTGCTATCCTAATTACTTACAAATTCCTAAAAGTGTATGGTTACTTATTATAACTGAAACTCTCCCTTATTTAAAAGTGGGATATATTCTTACGTGTTTAGGGCAGTATTATGGTCCTATCTGAAAGTCAGAGGGGTTTCTATTGTAATAGTCTCTACTATTCTTTTAGGCCTTGTTTAGGCAAATTTAATTTTGTTCAGTATCTAAATTTGCATGAAGATAAAATGGCGGTAAGAATTGCTAAAAGGATTCATAGTAACTGTACTTTAGGTAACAATTTGCCTTCATAGAAGAAGTTAATATTTTCTGAGCTGAACTTTAGTCTTTTAGTTTTCAAATGAAATTGTCTGTGGGACCCTGATGTTTAAAATATTAAAGTGGAGCTCCTTTGGTTATAAAGAACCTCTGGAAACTCCCTGCTTGCTTGGCTTCCCATAGCACATGTCTAAACAAACAAGCAAACTTTCTCATTCACATGTATCGTCTCACATTAAGTACAGTTTAATTTTTTAGAAACTTAAATGTAGAAATTTAGTATTTAAAATGAAATGGACGACCACCACACTGAAGTATTGTGGATAGAACACTGAGCTAAGAGTTAAACTATCTAAAATTGAGTTCCATTTCTACATCCAATTAATCCAATGACCTTAAGCAGATTCCTTAATCTGTGAACGTTACTGCGCCTCTAAAATGGAGTTAATATCTACCTTCATAATTTTTCAGGGTTGTTTTAAGGATGAAGTAAGGTCATATATGTATAACTGATTTTGTTAAATGCTTTATAAATATAAAGCAGTAAAATTGGTTAGGAATGGGATACGTAGTAGAGCCAGATCTGCTGGGTTGTTAGGAGGTCGGCAGTGGTTTATGAGTAGCACCTCAGGTGCTCATCTTTACCTGTCCCTCATTGATTTAAAGCATCCCTGCTCCTTAAGTAACTTACGACTCGAAGTGAAAAATAGCTCCGCTTCTGAAACATGTTTTGAATTTGTGACATAGAATCAGCACTAAATTCTTATGGTATATTTTGGTCAGCAGACTTCATGTGAACATCCTCTTATAGATGATATGTCCCAGGGGGAATTTAACTTCCATTCAGCCTGAAAAGTACAAGATCCTTGAAAATAGAAATCAACAGTATCATTTTAGGATTTCACAAGTACTTTTTTTTTTTTAAGATCAGGGGTTCTTTAATGAATCAAGTTTTTTATTTATTTATTTTTTAAAGATTTTATTTATTTATTTGACAGAGAGGAGAGAGATCACAAGTAGGCAGAGGCAGGCAGAGGGTGGGGGGTGGGAAGCAGGCTCCCCGCTGAGCGGGAGCAGAGATCCCGATGCTCGGCTGGATCGCAGGACCCTGAGATCATGACCTGAGCCACCCAGATGCCCAATGAATCAAGTTTTTTGTACTTTAACCCAGTGAGCCACCCAGATGCCCAATGAATCAAGTTTTTTGTACTGTTCTTCAGCTAAAGTAAAAAATTAGAGTATGTTTTTGTTTGTTTTTCAGGGTCATCTTTCTGAAGGATTGGTTACTAAATGGTACAGGTCTCCACGTCTTTTACTTTCTCCTAATAATTATACTAAAGCCATTGATATGTGGGCTGCAGGCTGCATCTTTGCTGAAATGCTGACTGGTAAAACCCTCTTTGCAGGTTAGAAATTTTAAAGTATATGGAAAAAAAAATTACCTCAAAGGAATAATTTTGCGTGTATCTTTGAAGCAAGATGTATATAAGATTTAACACAATTTACTATAGTCTGCAATATTAAAATGAAAAGAAAAGATAAATGATGTTTTTAATATTAAAAAAATTTTAAAAACTTACTAATTTATCACTGAATTTTTCACTCAACAAATTTAGTCAGAATTCTAGTGTTCTTTTGTAATTATTTTATTTCTTAAACATAATTTTGTATTTTGTGGATTCACAGTGCTTGTTGGTAATCTGTGTTAAATGATACCTGAGTTGCATAATGCTGTCAGTGTTTGTCACTCCTAGTGAAAATTTTTAGCTGTCATTGAAAATGCAGTGATTCTTTGTCCCCTGTCATCTGTGTTGCCTGAACTGCCGTATCCTGTTGTCTGATTGCTGTGATCTTTCAGAAACAACCAAACAAGTAATTTTTTGCTGAGCTTGGTGCTATGAGGGAGTCCACAGAAGTGTAAGAGAGAGGCTTTAGTCAAGATGGGAAGAGGTGAATAACCCATGAATAAAAAACATCAGGTGTTGTAAAGCATAGTATGAGTTTGTATAAAACTATTTTTTTTTTTTGTATAAAACTATTTAATGTAGATTATAAGAGCTACAAACTTAGAGTGTTCATCAGTGATGTCTGGAACAAAAGGCATAAAAAGTCAAAAGACTATTCACTACATAGAATAGTGAAGAATTTTGGTGGGAGGAAGAGAGAGGGAAAAAAAATGGTATTATATAAATGAGGGTATGAGCCTGAATCAGTGAGAAAAGTTTGATGAAAAAATCATATATGTGCATAAATTAGTGAGAAAAGTTGGATGAAAGCAAAGTGTCAAATAATGAGCACATTTATGACTAGTTTAAAATAGTGCCAGAATACTTAGAAAGTAGACAGAGGAATTTCCATTTGGAAAACTAGGAAATAGTAGGGTACTGAAGATGTTTTTAGTTAGAGAAGAGACATGATGGTGATTTAGGTCTTTTTCTCTCTTTCGACATTACTGTTTTTTTAGAGTGGCCCTCCCACCACTTCCAGATTGTACTAAGAGCAGAAGAAAGGGAATGGAACAGGGTCTGCTTACAAAAGAAGGATTAATAAAAGAAAGATAAGGGTGCATAGGAGAGCATTATTGAAGAAAGGATGGTATGCATAAATGCCCTTACATTTTTTTTTTAAAGATTTTATTTATTTGAAAGAGAGAATATAAGCAGAGGGGAGAGGCAGGGGGAGAGGCAGAGGGAGAAGCAGGCTCCCCACCAAGCGAGGAGCCCCATGCGGGACTCTTACCTCAGGACCCTGGGATCATGACCTGAGCCAAAGGCAGACGCTTAACCGACTGAGCCACCCAGGCGCCGCACCCTTGAATTTTTTTTTAATGCTGATACTTCTCATATCACTTAGCTTACATAACATTAACCAATCTTTTGTAGTTTTACCCTAAATTTATCTGAAATTTCTTCTGGGATGTATGAGTAGTGATTGAATTTCAATTTAGCAGACTTTGAGAAAATACCAGTGATTCCTGGAAACTAGGTTAAGTGGATTGAATTTTTTTCCTAGGAACAATGCTGTAATTGGAGGTTATATTCCTGATATTCAGGTACCTTCCAACATGTGTAAAATAATTATTGTATTGTTGCTTCATGACCAATTACATCAAAACACAGTGGCTTAAACAATAAACATTGATTATCTCAAAGTTTGTATGGGTCAGGAATTGGGCGGTGACTTAGCTAGGTGGGTCTAGCTCAGATTTGATTAGTCAAGATGTTGGTTGGGCCTACGCTCATCTGAAGGCTTTACTGGGGCAGGAAGATCCACTTCTAGATAGATTTTTTTTTTTTGAAGATTTTATTGATTTATTTGAGAGAGTGAGCAAGCACAAGCAGGAGCAGAGGGAGAAGGAGGCTCCCCATCGAACAGGGAGCCTGAACAGGGAGACTGGCTCGATCCCAGGAACCTGAGATCACGACCTGAGCCGAAGGCAGAGGATTAACCAACTGAGCCACCCAGGCGCCTCTCCCCGCCCCCCTTTTTTTCATTTCTAGATAGCTTACTCACATAGCTATTAGCAGGAGACCTCAGTTCATCACCATGCAGTCTTCTCTATAAGATTGCTTGAGTGCCTTCATGATGTTATAGCTGGCTTCCCCCATAGTGCTCTCCAAAAGAGAGCAAGGAGAAAGCTTTTGTATCTTTAAAAAAAAGTCCTATTGGGGCACCTGAGTGGCTCAGTGGGTTAAAGCCTCTGCCTTCGGCTCAGGTCATGATCTCGGGGTCCTGGGATCGAGCCCCGCATCGGGCTCTCTGCACAGCAGGGAGCCTGCTTCCCCCTCTCTCTCTGCCTGCCTCTCTGCCTACTTGTGATCTCTCTCTCTCTGTCAAGTAAATAAATAAAATCTTTAAAAAATAATAATAATAAAAATAAAAAAAATTTTAAAAAGTCCTATCAATATGGGATTCACACGCCAGACAATTCACCCATTTAAAGTGTACAATTGAGTGTTTTTTAGTATATTCACAGGATTGTATAACCATCGAATTTTAGGACATTTTTGGTCTCCCCCCCCCCCCCATACCCTGTAACCATTAGCAATCACTTCCCATTTCCCCCTTCTTCTAGCTCCTGGCAACCACTAATCTACTTTGTGTCTCTCTAGATTTGTTCTGGACATTTCATATAAATAAATCCTATAACTTGTGGCCTTATGACTGGCATCTTTCACTTAGCATAGTACTTTGGAAGTTCATCCATGTTATAACATGTATCATTTCAGCATCTTTTTATGGCCAAATAATTCCACTTTGTGCATATGTCATACTTTGTTTATCCATTCATCAGTTTATGGAGATTTGAGTTTTTGTTCTTTTTGGTTATTATTAATGATGCTACTATGTACATTGTATACAGTTTTGTGTGGATGTATGTTTTCCATTCTGTTGGGTGTGTATACACTTAAGAGTGGAATTACTGTGTCATATGATAACTCTGTTTAACTTTTTGAAGAAATGCCAGACCATTTTCCAAAGTAGTCATAACACTTTACATTCCCACCATCACTGTGTGAGCATTCCAATTTCTCTACATTCTCACCGACAATTATTTAAAGTGTAGTCTATCTTATAGTTGTCTTTTTGAATATGAAGTAGTATCTCATTATGGTTTTGATTTGCATTTCCCTAATGACTAATAATACTGAGCATTGGCAATTTTTCTTTTTTGGAGAAATACTTATCCTGATCCATTGCCTATTTTTATTTTTATTTTTTTTCCATTGCCTATTTTTAAATTGGGTTGTTTGTATTTTATAATTGAGGTAAGAGTTCTTTACATATTATGGATACAAATCACTTACAGATACATGATTTGAATGTATCTTCTCCCCTTCTGTGGGTTATCTTTTCACTTTCTTGTTGGTGTCTTTTGAAGCACAAAAGATTTTCTCATGAAATCCAATGACCCCTAAGAACTTTACGGTTTTAGCTTTTAAATTAGGTCTGTGATCCATTTGTAGCTAATTTTTGTGTGTGAGGTAGGGCTCCAACTTTATTCTTTCACATGTGGATATCCAGTTATGCCAGCACCATTTGTTGAAAAGATTATTCTTTCTCCATTGAATCGTTTTGACCTTAAATGCAAAATACCCTTTTGTGACCTAGACTCAAAAGTGACACAGTCATTTCAGCTTTATTTTATACAGTAGAAGTGAGTCACCTAAGTATACCTCATATTCAAGGGGAAGGGAATTGGATTCCACTTTTTGAAGGGAAGAGGACCAAAGAATTTGTGGGCTTTTTTTTTTTTTTTTAAGTAGGGTCCACACCCAACTTGGGACTTGAACTCACGACCCTGAGATCAAGAGTCACATGCTCTACCAACTGAGTCAGCCAGGCACCCCACATTTATTTTATTTTTATTTATTTAAGAAGGTTCCATGCCCAGCACCTGACGTGGGGCTTGAACTCATGATCCTGAGATCAAGAATCACATGCTCTATTGGCTGAGCCATCCAGGCTCCCAAATTTGTGGACATTTTTCTTTTAAGATTTTATTTATTAGGGGTGCCTAGGTGGCTCGGTTGCTTAAGTGGCTTGCCTTCGGCTCAGGTCATGATCCCGGGTCCTGGGATTGAGCCCCATGTTGGGCTCCACGCTCAAGAGAGCCTGCTTCTCCCTCTCCCTCTGCCTGCTGCTCTGCCTACTTGTGCTCTCGCTGTCAAATAAATAAATAAAATCTTTAAAAATATATATTTTATTTATTTATTTGAAAGAGAGAGAGAACACAAGCAGAGGGGAGAGGCAGAAGAGGGGAGAGGGAGAAGTAGGCTCCTCAAGGAGCAGGGAGCCCCATGCGGGACTCTGTCCCAGAACCCTGGGATCATGCCCTGAGCCGAAGGCAGACACAACCGATTGAGCCACCCAGGCACCCCTGAGGACATAATTTTAATGCTGCCACAATAATGAATATTTTATCAGGAAAACTAATTTGTTTAAAATTGTTAGATCATACTCTAAGTCATTTGAAATGGGGTCAAAACTTATTGCTGTATTAATTATACAAAGGTACTTAAAGTATTTTTAAATGCTCATTCAGCATATTCAGAATTGTTCTGTATATCAGAATTGTTCTGTATATTGCTTAGTATATCACTAAAAATAATTGGATTAAGAAACACATTTATTTATTTATTTATTTATTTATTTATTTATTTTTAAGAAACACATTTAAATAACATAATTTTGATCTTAAACCCATGTAAACTTTAAACAGTTAATGGGAATTGTTTGTGAAATGATTTGAAAGATCCAGTTTTAGTTCCCTTCTACTGCTCTATTGGAACCATTCAATAAAAGCAGCATGCGGGAGATCTGTTTATTAGGTGTAGGTTCCAAATGAACAGCGCAACAAAAGGCATGTAGACTAAGATGTCTAATAGCATCTCAGATTTAACCTATCCAAAACTGAACTCCTGAAATTTCTCCCTCATATTTTCTTTTTCTGCTGTCTTCCTCATCTTAGTAAACCAGACCCCTTTTTTAGTTGCTGAGACAAAAATCTTGGCTTCATCCTACACTTCTGTCAGTACAGATTAGTACAGATTCTATGGGCTCTTCCTTTGAAATATATTCAGAATCTAAGTGCTTGTTATCATTCTCTCTCACTACCCGCCTCCCCACAGTTCCGTCAACCATTATGTTTCTCCTGGTCTAGCAGGCTTTAACTGCTTTTTCTGCTTTAATATTTGCTGTCTGTAGCCTAGTTACCACATAGCAGCTATAGGAGTTCTCTGAAAACATAAATCAGAACATGCCATTTTTCTGCTTGAAACTCTGTAATGTCTCCCTATCAAATTCAGGATCAAGCAAACCCTTTGTGTTCTGGTACCACTTCATCTTCTAATACTCACCCCTCCGCCCCACCACCCTATTTCAGCTACACTTAACCTAATTGCTATTTCTTAGACACACCAAGCCCACTCTCCTCTGAGCCTTTGCGCCTTTTCCCATCTTCCTGGAGCTCCCTTCCTCCATATGAATGCATAGTGTATTCCCCAACTTCCTCAATTTTTAGCTTCTCACTGAGGCCTTCCTTGGTCATCCTGTATTAATTAGCAATCCTACCCATAAAGTGCTCTTTATCCTCCCTGCTTACTCTATTTTTCTTCGTAGCATTTGTCACCATTTGACATAAATGTCGACAGAGTTATTATCTGTCTTCTTCCACTAGATTGTAAGCTCCATGAAGGCAGGGACTTGGTCTCTTTTGCTTCACAGTTGTATTTTAAAGTGCCTTGCTCATAGTAGATACTCAAGAAAAATTTAGAGGTTGAATGAATTCTAGAAATCCGCGGAAAAGCAAACTGAATTTTTAGTCACTATTTAGCTTAAAGTTCCCCCTATTCTTTCTTTAATAGTGGTCCTGAAATGCTACCTGAGCCTAACTCATAACTATAAAACTTTTTGTAGTGCGAATCTACTCCATTTTACTCCATTTTACTGATGACGAAATGAAGTCATTACCATGCTAAGTATTCCCAGAGGTATAGCCAGTTAATTAGTGATATAGCCAAGACTAGAATCCATGTCTCTTGAATCCCAGTTCATTGCTTTTCTCACTACTTTGTTTTACCTTAATATGAGGCTAAACTTAAAGGGTCAGTTTCTTATGGAAACAAAGCAGCCAAAAATAAGTATATTCTGTGAGCCCACGTAGATATACTTTTTGAGTAGCTTGATGATATTCAAAGCAAAGAAACCTGCTGGTTAAGGATTCAATCATTTTCCTCCCAGTGGTCATTACAGTATTTAAGTTAGTTTCCTATAGCTTTAGAATGTCTGTTGCCAAATAAGTAAACATTGAGGAATGTGTTTATTTATTTTTGATGTTTTTTTAATCTCAGGTGCACATGAACTTGAACAGATGCAGCTGATTTTAGAATCTATTCCTGTTGTACATGAGGAAGATCGTCAGGAGCTTCTCAGCGTAATTCCAGTTTACATTAGAAATGACATGACTGAGCCACACAAACCTTTAACTCAGCTGCTTCCAGGAATTAGTCGAGAAGGTATTGTTACTCAAGAGTAACCATCATGTGATGGGGTGGGTGGGTGTGCGTGTACATGTGTGCATGCACACAAGCAGGATCTGTGTATCCCAAATAGTCTTTAGACCCTATACCTTATCTAAACCTTCAACTCTTTCTGCTTTTTGGTCTGGCTCTCAGGCTGGGATCTGTTGCTTTGTTACTCTGATTTTTCAGGTTCCATAAAGTGTATCCCTGTCCTGGTTCTAACTCCATCAACTTTACAGCTTACACCTCTGATATTATCTACCATAGGCGAACATCTAGAGTCACTGTCCCTCGCTAAGCTAAAACGGAGTTTTGTGAGGGTTAGATGATAAGTGTGGATATGAATATGAATGTGATTTAATATGAAAGAGTAAATTGAGTTGGGGAAAGCAAAGGCTTCAGGGCAAGGAAGAGATGGAGGAAAGAGCAGAACTACTCAGTATGAGCAAACACATTACATAAGAGTTTGCAGATTCGTGTTAGGAATATTAGATGTTAAATGTGAGAGTTTGTGCAAGGTTGGAAGGAATAGGAACTTGGAGAAAATCAAAACTTTGACCACTAAAGCAAATAATTTTGTATCTCAAAGTGATATGTCTTTAGGATTTGTTGCTATAAATAATATACAAAAGTCTTTAACTCTTGTAGTAGTTACCTGTAATAAAATAAATATATTTTTTTAAGATTTTACTTATTTATATGACAGAGAGCAAGAACACAAGCAGAGGAAGCAGCAAGCAGAGGGAGAGAGAAGCAGCTCACTGCTGAGCAGTGAGCCCGATGTGGGATCAGGACCTGAACTGAAGGCAGCCACTTAACTGCCTGAGCCACCCAGGCGTCCCAATTCTTTTTTTTTTTTTTAAGATTTTATTTTTAAGTAATCGCTGTACCCAGTTCAGGACTTGAACTCACAACCCTGAGATCAGGAGTTGCATGCTCTACCGACTGAGCCCTCCATACACCCAGGATAATATTTTTTTAAGGAAAAGAGTTAGACATGAGAAACATCTCTCTTAAAAGTTGATTGTCTTAGGGCAACTGGGTGGCTCAGTGGGTTACGCCTCTGCCTTCAGCTCAGGTCATGATCTCAGGGTCCTGGGATGGAGCCCCGCATCGGGCTCTCTGCTCAGCAGGGAGCCTGCTTCCTCCTCTCTCTCTGCCTGCCTCTTTGCCTACTTGTGATCTCTTTCTCTCTGTCAAATAAATAAATAAATAAATAAAAAGAAAGAAAGTTGATTGTGTCTTACAGCTTTAAGAATTATATTAAAACGCATCAGTGTCAGGATTGTATAGTTCTTTATGAATCAACAAGTTAGGGAGATAGAGTTTTCTAAGCATCTTAAGGTTTGTCTGAATTATATATATCCCTTATTTATAACACCCATTCTGATCATTAATTGTGGTTCAGGTTATTGTGTATCAAAGTGTTTTAAAATTTCAAGTGTTTAGGGGTGCCTGGGTGGTTTAGTGGGTTGTATCCGACTCTTGATCTCAGTTCAGGTCTTGATCTCAAGTCAGTCAAGCCCCCACGTTAGGCTCTATGCTGGGCATGGAGCCTACTTAAAAACAACTAATAAAGGAGCAAGTGTTTTGAGAAATAGGCACTGGATGGCAAAATCATAATGACTTTTTTTGTTTTCCTCAAATGTGCTTAAAACTCCTATAGTAAATGCCTAAGTAAAAAGGAAACAGCTGTATTTAATTTCAGCAGGTTTTGCAGGCTTCCTTTTCAGTATTATATGTTCCTAACTGGCCTTTAAGTCTATCTTCACAATCAGATTCCAGTGCTGGTTATCTTGCTCCTGACCTTGGAGCTCCTGTGATGACATCCTTGTTCATAACTGAACAGTAGTCATATAGCATTTGACTGTGCCTCAGAATCGTCTGTGGGAGCTCTCTAAAAATGCAGGCTATTAGGTCAGAATTCAGAAGCGTGTGGGGAGCAGAGCATGTGTCTTATTTTACTTTATTTTTTTAGATTTGTTTATTTGAGAGAGAGAGCGTGCATTTGAGCAGGGGGAGGGGCAGAGGGAGAGGGAGAAGGAGACTCCTTCTCGCTGAACTGAGCATGGAGCCTGACACAGGGCTTGATCCCATGACCCCGAGATTATGACCTGAGCTGAAATGAAGAGTCAGATGTTCAACCAGAACGAGCCACCCAGGCGCCCCACCTGTGTATTTTTAAAACCCTCTACACGTATGGCTCTGCTCAGCCAGGTTAAGGGATAGGAATAACTTTGATTGCCTTCGGAGTCACTGTCGCTATTGCTATGTCTTATCAAAAGAGGCAAGCTAGTAATGTAGAACATTGCTGTTGCAGCATTTGCAGTCTAGCCAAATTTGAATCTTCTTTTTCCCTACCCTGATTAGGGTTGGGATCATGTCTTAACTGTGAACCATCGTGAGTATTTAGCTGATGGCTGGACTTACTCATAATGCATTGACTGTATGTCTTTGATAATGGGTTAATTAACCATCAGGCAAAGATCCTTGGTATTCATAAGTGGCAGAGCTATGCTCACATACAAGTGCAATAATGCAGAGTTTTTAAAGTTCCTGAGACTAAAGATTTACTATGTAGATATGTTCCACACCAGTTTCTTCTTGGTTAATATTGGAGTTTTACTCTTGGGCAGAGCATATTCTGAGGCAGTGGGGACTTAGTAAGAATAATACATGTTCTTTTCTAACATGTTCATAATCTTCAGAGGGTAAAAAACCAAACAAGATTAAGTACATATGAATTAAAACATTAAGATGATTAGGAACCCTAGTGGTCTTTCGTCTTTAGATGAAATATCCTTTTTCATTTTCCCCTATACTTACCTCTCATCCTCTCTTTTGCTATAGTTTACCATGTATTTCTGTATCTTAGCATACTTCAACACCATCACAGCCAAGAGATTGATTTCCTTTAGAGCAGTGCTGTCCAATAGAACTTTCTGCAACTACGGAAATAGTCTATGTATGCATATGCTGCACGCACTTGGGAGCTCAGCTTGGGGCTAGTTTCTTTCTTAACTCTTCCTGCTCCCTACAGTTCCCAAATGCTAGGGATTTTAGAGTATATTCCTCTTGCGTAGTTCGATATATATTTCCCTTCCCTCTGAGAATGGTGATTGTGCTGGGTAAGCCCTTTATAATAACTGTGCCTTAGAGTCTCTCTTGCCTTGAGACACAATGGCCCTGGGCTAATTAAAATGGACTCCTTTGCAAGAGAACCAAGAATAGCTTGATGTATTGTGAAATGCCTTCCTAGATTAGGGTAATATAATAGGAGGGGGGTGAAGGGGAGGAGCCGAAGAGGCTTCAGCCCCAGGCTACCGAAGGGCATGAGTAGCAATGAGCCTTTGGTTTCTTTAGTCATTATTGGCACAATTTGAGGATTGAATAAGATAATGTATATGAAAGCACTTTGTAAAATTAAAAAAGGCTATAAAAAATCAGCTATTGTTTACATTAATAAGAAATTGGGAATTCAGAATAGCGTCCTTTCTAGAGTACAGCTTAGTTTTAGAGAGGAGGACTATCTTTTCCTTTGAGACAGAGGTAAGGATAAGAGGATGTATGACAGGCCATAGTGGCGAAGTAGGGATTAAGATAAATGTGAAGTGGGTTTAAATATGATAAAGATTGAGAGCATAAAGAGATGGTGTGGAACATTGCTGAGCAATAGCAAAGGCCAAATTGCAATTCTACAATATGAATTTGTCATGAGCTGTGTGTGTGTGTGTGTGTGTGTGTGTGTGTGTGTGTGTGTGATTTTTGCATTGAGCTTTCATCAGTAACCTCGTGTGTGTGTGTGCGTGTGTGGTTTTTGCATTGAGCTTTCATCAGTACCGTATGACTAGGCACAGGGAAAGTAGATGGGGGAAATGATTCACAGTTGAGGATTGGTATACAAGTGTGTGGTTGTATAAGGGCAGCCTTCAGGCTGGTGACAGGTATGGTTCAGGATGGGTTAGGAGCTTATGAACTTAGTGGGAAGAGTAGAGTGTGTGGTAGGTAACTTCCAAAGCCCTAACATGATCAAGTACATTTGTGTGTTATGTTGGAGTGTGATTGTTGTGAAACAGAGATCACCTAATTAGTACAACAGCTAGTCAGTGAGATAAGAGAAGGAAAGGGGAAAGGATTTTTTCTTAGCACTAGACACTATGCTTTACATTTAATTTTTATACATTATATCTTTGTGTTTATTTCCATTTTATACATGAAAAAACTGAAGTTCAGTAAGTTTAAGTAACCCGTCTAGCCCTTTACTACTAGTAAGTAATTCATTTGAGCTAGTGAGCTGCAGAACTGAGATCATGACCTATAAAGTATTAGGTTAAACCATATGAAATTGCTATTACTTGACCATGCTTGACTGATGAAAATGAAAGTTTTATATGGTTCAACTTAATATATTCTTTTTCTTTGTAACTAACCATAGTATGAGATTGGGGTACATTTCAAATATTTGCTGTGTTTACTGAGTGTCTTTTCTTTTTACTCTGTAAATCAGATAAGTTAGTTTTATTTGTCTGATAAACTTAATTTACCTTTTAATTATATAATCCTTTTTTTTTCTTCATTGGTTGATGGACCTCCAGTACAGTTAAGGTGTTTTATCCCTTTCTTTTGCAGCACTGGATTTCCTGGAACAAATTTTGACATTTAGCCCAATGGATCGGTTGACAGCAGAAGAAGCGCTTTCCCATCCTTACATGAGCATATATTCTTTTCCAATGGATGAGCCAATTTCAAGTCATCCTTTTCATATTGAAGATGAAGTTGATGATATTTTGCTTATGGATGAAACTCATAGTCATATTTATAACTGGGAAAGGTAAATTGATCCTAAGTTAGAAAAATATCATTTATTTTTTTTTCACAGCACAGAGTACTGACTACTGTATGATCATGGCCCATATATTGTATTTTCAATAAACCATAATGCAGTGAGTTTTAGTTTTAAATTATGTAGGACAGGATAGTGTAGATGTTTTAAAAACTTAGTAATGGTCTCTTTGGGTTTCTGCTAAACTTATTAATATCTTTGAATAGCCTTTATATAATTTAAATATTTAATAGTTACTGGATAGGATATATACATAATGGGAAAATGTAAATTCTACTTTGAAACATTTTCAAAGCCATTAAGGCATGTTTAGTTGTTAACGAATATAAGGTCCTTATTTAAACATGAGGGTTGAAGGTTGGAAATCTGAACCATTTTAAATTATTGCTTTTGTAAATATCACAAATTTTTTTTTAAGATGTTGGGTGATAAGATAAGACAAGCTTATCCAAATAGGTATCTCCATAATGTCTCAAATTTTTACGTAAAATCTCTTGTATCTTAGGATAGAAATCATTTTGATTCATGGTAGATGCTATTCAAATCTGTTTTCCTAATGACACAAAATTAATCTTGGGCTGCTTGAACACAGGTTCAGTATAAGAGACTTCTATTTTGAATACTATAAAATACCAAAATGGATAACATTACACATTTTAGTTTAAGATTTTTTTCTCTCAGCTTTCTTTTAGGATTTCTAAATTCCCGGGGAAATTTAAATGTAATTTTGCTTCCAAGTAGGATCATAGCATATAATAATGAATCAATAATATTATTTTTAAAGATTTTATTTATTTTAGAGAGAGAGCATGAGCTTGGGGAGTTGCAGAGACGGAGGGAGGAAGGGAGGGAGAGAGAGAAAGAATCTTTTAAGCAGACTCTGTGCTGAGCGTACAACCCCATGTGGGGCTTGATCTCACAGCCCCGAGATCATGACCTGAGCTGAAACCAAGAGTCTGAAGCTCAACCCACTGAGCCACCCAGGCACTCCAGGAATCAATATTATTTAAAATCTTCACATGATTTCAGTATTTAGCCAGGTGTCAGAGTCACTAATGACAATCTTAAAACTTTAAAATTTCATATATTCCTAAGTTTAAAAGAACAGTATTTAGTAATTAAACAAGTAGTTAGTATTAAATTAGTTTGTTTAGTCATTGCATTTTTTCCCTCCTAAAATGGTGAGATATTTGTATGTTTAGACATCTAGCAGTGACCTGTTGGTCTGTGTGAACATTTCTACTGTCTACGTATAATTCTTTCATACGTACTCAGATGTCTTCCAGTCTCTTTTCTAGTCCCTTCTCCCCATCCCCCAAGTGTGTGTGTGTGTGTCTGTCTGTCTGTCTGTCTGTGTGTGTGTATTAGTCTGCCTCTGTTTGGGCATGGAATGGCCACCTTGCTGTGACGTGTCAGTAAGAGGATACCACGTTCAGTAGTGCATGTACATGGAGAGGGTTTTTTTCTATTTGTGATGAATCCCAGCAAGCCTTCCTCTGTTCTAGTCTAACTTGTTACCAGGAGAGTGAAAATCTGTAAGAGACCTGATTGAGATTAGAGATAGCTATTTTGTGGCCACAAAGTATTTTTTTTTTTGGTATGAAACTGTTGGAATTGAACTGTAGACATGCCAGCCACTCTGATGTTTATCTGCAGTTGTCTTTGAAGGTCAATGAAAAATAGAATAGAGAAAAGATGGAATAAGTGTGAAATGGTATTTGGTCTTAAATTTAAGAATGGAAGACTCATAATTTTACTGTAATTATATGTTTCATTGGGAATTACCAAAATTGCCTCATATTACTTTATGGAGTAACAGATCTTACCTATCCATTAAAATTATGAGTTATACTCCTATTGTCCCCATATAGACCTAGCAGAGTGCTTTCACCTACAAGGCACTCAGTGAATTTGAAAATGAAATCCTATACCTGGACTCACATTACTGCATTAATTTTTTCAGGTACCATGATTGTCAATTTTCAGAGCATGATTGGCCAATACATAACAACTTTGATATTGATGAAGTTCAGCTTGACCCAAGAGCTCTGTCTGATGTCACTGATGAAGAAGAAGTACAAGTTGATCCTCGAAAATATTTGGATGGAGATCGTGAAAAGTATTTGGAGGATCCTGCTTTTGATACCAATTACTCTACTGATCCTTGTTGGCAGTACCCAGATCATCATGAAAACAAATATTGTGATCTGGAGTGTAGCCATACTTGTAACTACAAAACAAGGTCATCATCATATTTAGATAACTTAGTTTGGAGAGAGAGTGAAGTTAACCATTATTATGAACCCAAGCTTATCATAGATCTTTCCAACTGGAAAGAGCAAAGCAAAGAAAAGTCTGATAAGAAAGGCAAGTCAAAATGTGAAAGGAATGGATTGGTTAAAGCCCAGATAGCTCTAGAGGAAGCATCACAGCAGCTGGCTGAAAAAGAAAGGGAAAAGAATCAGGGATTCGACTTTGATTCCTTTATTGCAGGAACTATTCAACTTAGTTCACAACATGAGCCTACTGATGTTGTTGATAAATTAAATGACTTGAATAGCTCAGTGTCCCAACTAGAATTGAAAAGTTTGATATCAAAGTCAGTAAGCCGAGAAAAACAGGAAAAAGGAATGGCAAATTTGGCTCAATTAGAAGCCTGGTACCAGTCTTCTTGGGATAGCCAGTTTGTGGGTGGTGGGGAGGACTGTTTTCTCATCAATCAGTTTTGTTGTGAGGTAAGGAAGGACGAACAAATTGAGAAGGAAAACCCTTACACCAGTTACTTGGACAAGTTCTTTAGCAGGAAAGAAGATACTGAAATGCTAGAAACTGAGCCAGTGGAGGATGGGAAGCTTGGGGAGAGAGGAAATGAGGAAGGATTTCTGAACAACAGCGGGGAGTTCCTCTTTAACAAGCAGCTTGAATCCATAGGCATCCCGCAGTTTCACAGCCCAGTTGGGTCCCCACTTAAGTCAATACAGGCCACCTTAACACCTTCTGCTATGAAATCTTCCCCTCAGATTCCTCATAAGACGTACAGCAGCATTCTGAAACATCTGAACTAAAACACTCAGCAGACATTTCTCTTTGTATTCATGAAATGTGTTTTGTCTTTTTTATTACTAGTGTTTCAGTCATTTTTTTACTTGAATCATATGGTGTCATTTAGAAAGGATTTTATTAGTTCTTGGTTTTTAAAATCCAGACTTTTTTTCTACATGTGAGATGGTTTTCATTTTAACTGGCATGTCGTTTGCACACAAAAATAAAGAAAAGAGCAAAATAATGCAATGCAGGAGGCGACAAAAGAAATGCACTAAGACAAGTAAAAAACATTCTCTCATAGAACAACGATCTGTTTTACAGGAAACAAAAATCTTGCCTTGAAATTTACACAGTGAGACTGTACATAGTTGCATGAAAATATCTATTTTTTTCCTAAAACATTTTTCATTCATGAGTATTTTCAAGTTTTTCATACTGTACACATTTCTTAAAACACATGATACCAGCAGCAACTGAAAATGAATGCCGAATTTGGTACACATGTGTTATCTACCTCAAGGTAACAAAAGTATGTGGCAAAACATAGACCACCCATAGTGCTTCACATATGCACTTCTATTTAGCCAGCGTTTATTGTAGTAAACTATTCTTAATAAGATTCACGCACCGTTTATAAGTGTTCTGGTATGCATTCTTTATAGTGAAGTGTTACTACATCACATCTTATTTATTTTAGCAAATCAGTATATTTTCTGTATTTAATTATAAAAAGTTAACTTAGTTTTTGAAATTTATTTGCAAATACACTTTTTCCATTTGGCACTATGGTTTGTTGCCTACTTAGCTGAATATATAATGTCAGCTCATCCTAAGGCTGTCCACGTACTTAATTTACTTAAGTATTCATTTTAAGTAAAGCGCTCACTGTGTATAGGAATTTGTATTTTGGAGGTGCTTGATCTATCTACAAAGAAACATTAGGAATTACTTTATTATAAAATGCTCCTAGAAGTCTTAACTGTGTTTATTTTTAAAAAAAAAACTGTAATGTTAGACTTGTGTGCATGGAAGTAACTAAGGTACATCATTATTGTAGTTTAAAAGTTGTACATGATAAGACATACTTTGTTTTTACTGTATGTTTTTACTGAATGATCTGTTCCCCATCCCAAGGCAAGCATGAATAAAATTAGGTTAAATGTAGCATGTGGCATTGCAGTCTCTTAGAATTTGTTTCATCTATTTTATTTTATTGAATACTGTCTGTATCTTTGGTTATCCTGTTCAAAGAAAAGGACAAATAAAAAATGGCCAATGAGTATGGCTTCTGTTGAACTCTTTAGGTAATGCATATTACCTGCTAGAAAGAATAAAAATCACTAGCAAAACCTTTACCTAGTTCTACTCTTTGGCATCTTTAAATTGGAGCTGTACTTTATTTTTTAAAGATTTATTTACTTGAGAGAGCACACAAGCACGGAGGGAGGTGCCGAGGGGGAGAAAGACAGAATCTGAAGCAGACTCCATGCTGAGTGCAGAGCCCAGTGTGGGGCTCGATCTCATGACCCCGAGATCATGACCTGAGCCGAAATCAAAAGTCAGATGCTTAACTGACTAAGCCCCAGGCGCCCCTCAATTGTAGCTGTACTTTAAACTATGTTAGGCTAAGCAGCTTAGAAGAAAAAGGTCTTGGCCTCCACACAGAAACCTGTTGTTGACTTACCTTCACACATTAATAGGCTTTATATTTCCAAGGCTATCAGATGCATGTGCAGGCAGAGGAATTTCCTTTAAATGTGTTTGCTCTACAGTACATCATCCTTCCTTTGGTCAATAACTCATCTGCTTACCTATCCAAATATAAAACCTTTTTTCCTTTAACCTTATTTTTCTGTTTGTCTTCCATCCTTGTTTTATACAAAGCCAGTTCTATTAATATCCTGACTTCTGCCTTCCCAGTGACCTATTCATTGATTTCATTTGGTTTCACAGACCTTTAAAAAATACAGATATTTTCTGGATGAATACCAGTCCCACATCGTGAACTTAAATATACCAGTTACCTTAAAAGAGCAAACTCTTATTAGAGTGACGCTTTCAGGTTTTCACCATTGGATATGATGTTAAGCTGCAGATTTTCATATGTGGCCTTTATTATCTTGAAGTAGTTTCCTTCTGTTCTTTGTTGAGTGTCTTTTGTTCATGAAAAGATGTTGAATTTTGTGACATGCTTTTATGGCCATCTGTTGAGGTGATGGTGTGGTTTTTGTCCTTAATGTGGTGGATTACATTGATTGATTTTCATATGTTGAAGCATTCTTGTATTCCAGGAGTCCCACTTGGTTCTGGTTGTGTAATCCTTTTACTGTGCTGTTGGATTTGGTTTACTTAGTGTTTAGGGTTTTGTTTTTTTTTGTTTTTTTTAAGGGTTTTTGTATCAATACTCATCAGAGATCTATTGATCCATAGTTTTCTTTTAACACCTTTGTCTAATTTTGGTATCAGGATAGTGCTGGCCTCATAGAATGACTTTGGAAGTACTCTCCTCAATTTTTTGGAAGAGTTTGAAAAGAATTGTTAATTGTTTAACTGTTTGGTAGACTTCTCTAGTGAAGCCATCTCGTCTGGGGCTTTTCTTTGTTGGGAGACTTTTTATTATGATTCACTCTCCTTACTAGTTTCAGGTCTGTTCAGATTTTTAATTTCTTCACAATTCACTCTTGATAGGTTGCCTGTTTCTAGAAATGTATCCATTTCTTCTAGGTTATCTAGTCTGTTGACATATAATTGTTCATTACAACCTCTTAGGATCCCTTTTTATTTCTGTATCACTTGTAATGTGTCCTCTTTTCACTTCTGATTTATGTTGTCTTTTCTCTTTTTTCTTAGTGTAGCTAATGGCTTGTTGATATGATCTATTCTCTCTTTCATTTCTGCACTAATTTTTATTATTTCCTTCCTTCTGATAACTTTGGGTTTATTTTGTCCGTTTCTATTTCCTTGAGGTGATTGGAGGTCTTCTTTTTTTTATTTTATTTTATTTTATTTTATTTTATTTTATTTTATTTTATTTTATTTATTTGTCAGAGAGAGAGAGAGCACAAGCAGGCAGAGGCAGAGGGAGAAGCAGGCTCCCTGCCAAGCAAGGAGCCCGATGTGGGACTCGATCCCAGGACCCTGGGATCATGACCTGAGCCGAAGGCAGCTGCTTAACCAACTGAGCCACCCAGGCGTCCCTGGAGGTCTTCTTTTTTTAAGTAGGCCTATTTTTTAGAGCAGTTTTAGATTCACAGCAAAATTAAGCACAATGTACAAAGCTTTTTGATACGCCTACTCCCCACTGCACATGCACAGCTCTGTGCATTATCTACATCTCTTATCAGAGTGGTAACATATGTTACAATCGATGAACTTGGATTGACACATCATTATCACCCAAAGTCCATAGTTCACATTAGGGTTTACTCTTGGTATTGGACTTACTGTACGTTTAGACAAGTATAATGACATGTATACACCCTTTTAGTATCCTACAGAGTACTTTCACCGCCCTAAAAATCCGCTGTGCTCTGCCTATCCTCCCTCCTTCCTTAACTGCAGACAGCCACTGGTCATTTATTCTCTCCATACTCTTGCCTTTTCCAGAATGTCATACGGTTGGGATCATAGAGTATGCAGCCTTTTCCACCTGGCTACTTTCACTTAGTCCTGTGCATCAGGACTATGAGTGTGTCTCATAAGTCTCTTAGACTTTTTTTCACTTTTGTTCATTCTTTTTTATGTACTTCAAATTTGATAACTTTAAATGAATGGCCTTTGAGTTCATTGATTCTTCTGCTTGATTGAGTCTGATGTTGACTTCCTTTAGTGAATTTTTCAGTTCAGTTTTTGTATTCTTCAGCTCCAGAATTGCCATTTTTTAAATACATAGTTTTGAGATCTTTGTTTTCTTATTTTGTTCACAAATTGTTTTCCTGATTTTATGAAGTCATCTGTGTTCTTACAGCACATTAAGCTTAAGATGATTATTTTGATTTTTTTTTTTTTAAGATTTTAGTTACTTAGAGAGCACGAGAGGGGGGAGGATCAGAGAAGAAGCAGACTTCCCGCTGAGCAGGGAGCCTGATGTGGGCCTCGATCCCGAGACTCCAGAATCATGACCTGAGCCCAAGGCAGTTGCTTAACCAACTGAGCCACCCAGGTGACCTTGAATTTTTTATCAGGTAATTCATACATCTCTGTTTCTTTTTGATCGCTTTATGGAGATTTATTTTGGCTCTTTGATTGGGCCATGTTTCCCTGTTTATGTACCTTGTTACTTTTTTTTTTTTTTTTAAGATTTTATTTATTTGTCAGAGAGAGAGAGCGCACAAGCAGGCAGAGTGGCAGGCAGAGGCAGAAGCAGGCTCCCTGCCAAGCAAGGAGCCCGATGTGGGACTCGATCCCAGCACCCTGGGATCATGACCCGACCCGAAGGCAGCCGCTTAACCAACTGAGCCACCCAGGCGTCCCCCTTGTTACTTTTTTAATGTGATTTTTGCATTTGAGAAAATAGCCGCCTCTGTCTATCTTTATAGACTGGCTTTGAACTGGGGAAGATCTTCACCAGTCAGCCCAGCTAAGTTTCTGGGGACATTTCAAACTTTTTATGGGGATATGTCATCTCTGTACTTAGTGTGTGTAATCCAGCCCCCTCCTCACCCCAGGTTTGACTGTTTGTTTTTTCAGGAGGTTGGAGTGTCTTGCTCTGTCGGGGGTCTGAGGTATTGTAGGTTCAACAACCCACAAGCTTTCTCCTGTTCTCAGAGGCCCCCAGGCATCCAAAGTAGTGCTTTGAGTCAGGCCAGACTGAAGCCAGTCTCTTGGGGAGCCCCCCCAAACTGGCACAGTGGATGATCATTCTATGCTTCTCTTTCTCTTCCAAGGGAGAAGCTGCGAGGTGGGCTTTTCCTCCCAATCATGAGCTATGCTGGCATGGGGGAGGGACTGACATCATTGAAAATAAAACCTCTTTCTTACCCATTTCAGTACACTTGTTCTTGGCTTTGAGATTGGGAAAGTGTGACTTCCTAACTGGCCTCTGGAGTTTTCATAAAGGAGACCATATGAGGTCTCTTTGCTTAACCATGTATTGTTAAGTCAGTGTTTCTGTGGGGTGTTGAGTTTGGGGCTTCCTATTCTGCCTTCTTATGTTCAAAAATAATTTACTTTTTAAATGACTTATTCTGGGGCGCCTGGGTGGCTCAGTGGGTTAAAGCCTCTGCCTTCGGCTCAGGTCATGATCTCAGGGTCCTGGGATAGAGCCCCGCATCGGGCTCTCTGCTCAGCAGGGAGCCCGCTTCCCCCTCTCTCTCTGCCTGCCTCTCTGCCTCCTTGTAATCTCTCTCCGTCAATAAATAAATAAAATCTTAAAAAAAAAAATGACTTATTCTGAATTAGAGGAATGTTCTAGCTTTTGTGCCACTTTCTGACTTTGGGAATGATCTGTATCATTAGGTTTGTCATGTTACTGAACTGATGGTGGGGCATTACAACTTTTAGACCTATTTCTTAAACTTCGATGTTAGGCTTAATTTGGAGCCAGTAGACCTCCCCACCCTCCCACTCCCACACTTTTTTGATTGTGTTTTAAATGCCATTTCAAGTATATAGAAAAAGTATGGAATTTAAAAAAACCCTATATGCATCACTTGCTTTGTTAACTCCTCTGGTGTTGATTTGCATCTGATAAACACCTATAGATATAATTGAATCCCTCTCTTTAACCCTCTCACATCACATTTCCTGCCTGTTAGAGGTAGACACTTCGCTGGATTTTTTTTTAAGATTTGTTTTTTTTTTTTTAATTTATTTGAGAGGAAGAGAGCAAGCATCAGGGAGAAGCAAACGGAGAACCAGATACCCCACTGAGCAGGGAGCCCAAAGCGGGGCTCCATCCCAGGACCCTGGGATCATGGCCTGAGCCGAAGGCAGCTGCTTAACCGACTGAGCCACCCAGGCTCCCCTCACTTTGCTGAATTCTATTCTCATGCAGTTTTATACTTTTACTATACATGATTTTGTAAACAGAGTATTGTGCATGTTTTAAAATTCCATATGGCATATTGTTCATCTCTTCAACTTATATTTTTCACTCAACATGCCTCTGAAATATGGTTACGTGGATACCTGTAGCTCTGATTCCATTTTCATTGCTGCGTCGCAATGTTTCTATCCACTTCTTCATCACTTTTATTCACATTTTATTCAAAATGACATTCGTTTTCAAAGTTTTGCTCCTGTAAACATGTTTGCAGTGAGGATTTTTGGGAACCATGTCTAAGAGTGTCTCTATGGTATAGAGCCAGTCGCTGGGTCCCAGAGAACGCATATCTTCGAGTCTGTGAGATGCCACATTGCTGTCCAAAATGCTCGTGCTGATTTGCACTGCTGCCAGCGCTGTAGGAGGCTGCGTATTCCTCCACACCCTCCCACACAAGAACCCAAGTCTTTCCCATTCAATTAACCTTAGCAGGCCTGCTGAGTGTGGTTTACTTTAGCTGCAATAGGAATCGAACTTTCTAATTCCAAACAACCACGTGACAGCCACGGTTGCACCTTAGGGATCCTTACGCAGTCACTTCAGTTACGATAAGATAGTCTTGTTCCTTATTTCCCATTGCAGTCATTGTAGTTGGGAACAGGTGCTTTAAACCGTAAAGACTGAGCCACTTACATGATTGACGCTGGGGCCTGTATCCAAGGAGTCAAAGCAGAGCATCAAGTAGTGTTTTCAAAATAAAATTCAACATGGTATCACTCTGGCTTCTAGGTTAAAATAGTGCGGGTTCTGCACAGTATTGCTCCTTATAGAATTCTTGTTTTATTTAAAAGTACTGTTTTCTATCAGCTGCTGGGCTGTGTACTCTAGAGCCTATTTGATTAGTGGCTGGTTATCATGTCATTTGACTGAATCGCTCCCCTCCTAATGTCAGCCTTTTCAGTTCCTGTTTACCATGGAATTCCGAAGTAATAGAGGCTCCACCCGAAATGAGTTTATCATGTATCTAATATTAGTCAGTTGTGGTTTTCCCCTCTGCCTGTTCCTAGTAAGACTGCTTATCATTCAAGTCCAGTATCTTACATTCAAATCTTCAGGATAGAGAAGAAAAACGACAGACTGGGAGTTGGGAGGTCTGAGTCCCGAATCCATTTCACCACTGACTCACTCTTTGTCACTTGGGTGTCACCTATCTCCATGGGCCAAAGCTTCTTATTAACTAATTCAAATTGCTGAGCCTAGCAATATCGTCTACTTGGGACGACTTCTGAACAGGACACTGCCTTCTTGAATTTTAACCCAGTGTAATAGCCACAATGATTGCCTCATACTGGTATATACTGCTTATAAGTCTTATTTCCATGATTGCTACATTGGACTGGGCGTGTTAATTGTCTTTTAAATAAGTCAAGTATGAAATTTTGTGTTCACTGCACCCTCACCATTTGGTGGAGGGAAAGTATCAAAAGTATTGGAACACTGAGATTGTAGTTTACCTTTGATAGAGCAGTGTGAATTCACCAAGCTCCCTCATACTGCCTGGAGGGCTCTCTTTAAATAAGCCAGGCGATAGGGCGCCTGGGTGGCTCATTCAGTTAAGCGTCTGCCTTCAGCTCAAATCATGATCCTAGGGTCCTGGGACGGAGCCCCGCGTTGGGCTCCCTGCTCAGTGGGGAGCCTGCTTCTCTCTCTGCCTCTGCTTGTGCTCTCTCTCTCTCTAATAAATAAAATCTTGGAAAAAAAAAAAAGAAAGAAAAGGTCAGGTGAGGAGAGGGACCTTTGTGAACTCTTCCAATGGTTGGTATGTAACAAGTATCTTACAGAAGAGAGGGATGTTTGATTACCCACACTGGAGCACTATCTCAGGTCCAGTGTAGAGGTCTAACGATCAAATTCCATTGGATTTGCGTCTTTATCTTTGATGCCTTGGGATAAGACGATGGTGGTGGTTACAAACCTAGCCCCATGCAGTACTCCCCTTCTGTTGGAACCAGCAGCATCTGTAGCCCCTGGCCTAGCTCTTGCTGCTCCTGCGGTAGGGCGAGGGGGGTGGGCTGCCAGATCATGGGCTCCAGGTTCCAACTCCCATCCAAACCTGTTTCATCACGCCCAGGTTAAACCGCAAACTTGGATCCGTATTTGTCTGTGTACTTGGACGCTGCTTCCGCCTGGGCTTACCACTCCCACACCAATCCAACGTGAACCCCTGAGATGACTTCCACAGCCAAGTGAGACATTGAACCTTGCGGTATTGCACAGTCTTTAAGCACACAGGCTTCAGAATGGGATCCAAACTAGCTTAAAACTGTATTCTGCTTACCAGCCTTGTAGGGGTTATTCATTCTCTTAACTTTCCTCATTTGTAAAATAGAGCTAATGACACCCACTCTGTGCGGCGGCTGAAGTAAGGATCAAATGAGACGCTGTACACAAAGCCTTTGAGCCTAATTCCTGTTATTTTATAAATTATCGCTACTCTTATCCTGTTTGAATTATTGCCACTGTCTCCCAAATTGGACTGAAACTCTGACCCTGACTTTACTTTCAGGATCGCATCCCCTTATCTAAGTATCTTAACTCCTGGCCTTGACCTATGATGGCTTTCTGTCCTAGCCAGCGAGCTCATCAGCTCCGCCCCACTCCTGGCTCTGATCTTTGGTCCTTCCTCCAGCCCATACCCTTGCCTACAGTACCTCAGCACAGGCAGCTCTCAGATCTGTAAAGACTTCGTTGCTTCCCCACCCGCCACCCCGACCCCAAGCAAGCATCTTCCTTTGGGAGCTAAAAGCTTGGGACTCATCCTGTACTCCTCGCTCTGAAAGCCCGTACCCAATCCCACAGTGGCAGTGCCCAGCATCTGACCAACACCGCCACGTGGTCTAACCCACCATCATATGTGTGCTGGGCTACAGCAGCCTCTGAACTGGGCCCCCCCAGACCCCGCTACGGTTGACTCTCAATACAGCAGGCAGAGTGATTCTTCTACATCAAGCTGGACAGCATCCCTCCTTTAGTTAAAATCGGAATGACTTCCTCAGAGTAAATGTTCAAGTCTTTACGGAGGCCTGTAGGACATCCCTCCTCTCCTCTTTACTGAGTTCACATGGCTCCTGCCAGCAGTGCGACTCCCATCTCAGGGTGTTTACTAGCTCTTCCCTCTGCCTGGAAAGTTCTTGGCCCAAAAGGCTGCATCACTTTCTCCCTCCCTTCTGAGAAGTCTGTGTTCGAATGTCACCGTATCACAGAGACCGTGCCTGACCAGCGTAGGTGTATATGAAGTTACATCCGTCCATCACTCTACACACCTACCCCGCTTCACTCTTCTTTCCATCACATACCCTGACATCTTACCTTCTATTGTCCCTCTCCCTCCACTTGAAATAGAAGCTCCTTGCGGTCAAGGGTTCATCCCTTTTGTTCACTGCTGTACCCTCAGCCCTCAATGTAGTGCTTGACACACAGGAGGCACTCAGTATTTGTCAAGTGAAGGCATGAAGGAAACTAATGATAGCTACTGTTTTTTAAATTCCTTCTGGGTTGATGGGGCTCAGGAACAGTGAGGATAGTTCCTCATAATGGTGGATATAGTTCCGGATATACACATAGTGATGGATAGTTCCGGGGTTTGCCTATTCGTTTTGAGTTTAAGTTCAGTATTCCTGCTTCTCCAACTTTCTATAACTTGCAGAGGGGAGTGTATACGTTTTAGATTCCTTAGGTAGGGACTCTCCCAAACCTATAAACTCTAAGTTACAGTCCCAAGAGCAGTTAGAAATTCTCACAAAATGTAGTCTGGTCTGGCAGGTTAATATCCTGAATTGGGCTGTCAAATGTGGGTGCAGTTTAGGGTAATGACTGTATGGCTCCTGACTCAGCTGCTTT
Organism: Potos flavus; assembly: GCA_028534135.1. Taxonomy (NCBI): domain Eukaryota; kingdom Metazoa; phylum Chordata; class Mammalia; order Carnivora; family Procyonidae; genus Potos; species Potos flavus. The sequence goes on from CM052896.1 coordinate 44,412,560, forward strand.
CCTGTTTTCCTGTTCTCTTTGTTGGAATGACTATACCTGTTCGAGTTGCACAATATGTTCATGACCTAGTTAAGACAGTGCAAGGTGATTTGTTTCTTAACTGCCTGCGTACTGTTCCTGTTAATCGTAACCCTGCTAGATGAACCAGGCCTAGATTATATGTTACTTAAGGATCTTTGGCAACAGACACCTCCTGCTAGCCTTTGAAAAAAGGGGAAATTAACCAAGATTCAGGGGTGACTCTGGGAGTCCAAGAGCTGGGCCTCAGGAAGAGCCAGAATCAGGCCACAGGGCTCCAGCAGTCCAAAGAGGGTCAGGCTGTTTCTTATGTCTGCCTCGTTCTCGACCAGCTGGGCTTCCTCATCCAAACACGGCTGCTCATAACTCCCAGTCACATGTAACTGTTGTGGCTCTACCGAATTCTGCCTGGGCGTCCCTCCCTCTATTCTCTCCCCCAGTTCAGTTTCTCTGGAAGAACATCGTGTTGGCCCATCCCTAGTCCTATCAACGGTGGGCAGGTGATTGGGTGGCACTGAGGAAACACTACCGCTGGAGTCAACTCTTACTGATGGAGAATGGGAGGCATGGAGGGGAGTCATATTTAGCTGGCTGTCCCCAAACGTCCCTGCAACACCTGGGTAATTAACTATCTCTTTCTTCTTAGGTTTCAGCCACCTCTCGACCATTCTGAAGGGTGCTGTTTCTCCAGCTGGACCCGCTGGGGTCTTCCAGGCATTAGTCTCCTCAGCTTATCTCTTGCCGAGTTCATCAAGGCAATCTATAGCTTTATCAATCACAATTCTTTGATTTGTCTACAATGTTTATTTTTAGAGCATCCTCCTGTAGTGTGTGTGAATTTCGTAACAACTGTATGAGGCCAAGTAGAGCAGGTATTATAATCCCCATCTGCAAGTTAAGGATACATAGAGATATGAGGTAAGTTGCCCCAATTTGGGCAATGGTAGCATCAGGACTAGAATGTTTTGCACATCACTCCCGTGTACCAAATTGCCTTCCGAGGGGTTGCACCAGTCTGCACGCACTGTGAAATTTCTCCATACGAATGCCCCTTCCCCCTCATTCTGGCCCATGCTGCGTATTACTGGGGGAGTTCATCATTTTCGTGATGATTTTATTTTATTTTTTAAAAAATTTATTTATTCAGGTAATCTCTACACCCAACGTAGGGCTTGAACTCACAACCCCGAGATCAAGAGTCGCATGCTCCACTGACTGAGCCAGCCAGGCGCCCCTTTCATAATGATTTTTTTCTTTTTTTTAAATAATGACTTTAAAGACCGTTCTCTAAATATATTACACATGTTGTAAAAGTTCTTCATGATTTATATTTAAAATTTATAGTGTTTTTTTTCATTGAAGATTGTTTATTTCAATGTACTCCATTGTCCTTTATATATTCTGAGTTCTGTATCATACTTAGAATGGCCTTTCTCACACTGAGATTATTGAACCAGTCTTCTCTATTTTCTTTTATTTTTTTTAAACTTTTTAATTTAATTTAATTTATTTATTTGACACAGAGAGAGAGATCACAAGTAGGCAGAGCGGCAGGCAGAGAGAGAGAGGAGGAAGCAGGCTCCCTGCTGAGCAGAGAGCCCGATGCGGGGCTCGATCCCAGGACCCTGAGATCATGACCTGAGCCGAAGGCAGAGGCTTTAACCCACTGAGCCACCCAGGCGCCCCTACTTTCTTTTATTTTTATATATTTGATCTACCTCAGATTTATTTATTTGTCCTGCAGCTTAATTTATATAATTTATATAGCATACAATTTACCCTTTTTAAAAAGTATAGTGAAATGCTTTTTACTATATTCACAGGCTTGTGCAACCATCAGCACACTCTACACTCTAATTCCAGAACATTCTCATTTCCCCTAAAGAACCCCAGTCCCTGTTAGCAGTCACTCTCCAATCTCCAGCTCTTCTCCACTCCCCTGCAAATGGTAATCTATGCCTGTCTCTCTAGATTTTGCCTATTCTGGACATTTCATACAATGGATTCATACAATAGGTGGTCTTTTGTGAATCAGTTCTTTCACTTAGCATAATGTTTTTGTTTTTTTTTTAAACATTTTATCCATTTACCTGACAGAGAGAGAGAGAGATCACAAGTAGGCAGAGAGGCAGGCAGAGGGGGGCGGGGAAGCAGACTCCCTGCCGAGCAGAGAGCCCGACGCGGGGCTCGATCCCAGGACCCTGAGAACACGACCTGAGCCAAAGGCAGACGCTTTAACCCACTGAGCCACCCAGGCGCCCCAGCATAATGTTTTATATTATGTTTCATTTAGCAACATGTTTTAACTTGGTATAGCATGTTGGATACCTCATTTCCTTCTTTTGCTGAATAATAAGATAGACCACAATTTGTTTATCCATTGATTATTTGGTAGACATTTGGTTTGTTTTCACTTTTGGCTATTCGGAATGATGCTGCACACTTTTTGTGTGGAAGTAGGTTTTCAAGTCTCTTGAATACATACAGAGGAGTAGAACTGCGGGATGGCATGGTTACTCGCTGTTTAACTTTTTGAGGAATTGCTAAATTCTTTTCAAAGTGGCTGCACCATTGTACATTACCACCAACAATGTATGATGGATTCAATTTCTTCACATCCTTTTTTTTTAAGACTTTATTTATTTGTCAGAGAGAGAGAGAGAGCACAAGCAGGGGGAGTGGCAGGCAGAGAAAGAAGCATCTTCCCACTGAGCAGGGAACCCCATGCGGGACTCGATCCCAGGACCCTGGGACCATGACCTGAGCTGAAGGCAAACGCTTAACCAATTGAGCCACCCACGCATCCCAATTTCTTCACATCCTTGCCAATACTTGGTATTGCCTGTTTTTAAAAATAATTATTATAGTGTTCCTAGTAACTGTGAAGTGGTATCTCCTTGTGATTTTGATTTCCATTTCCCTAATGACTAATGATGTTGAGATAGTTTCATATCTCTAATGGCTATTTGTATATCTTCACTGGACAAACGTCTACCTAGACCCTTTGCCCATTTTTTTTTTTTTAAGATTTTATTTATTTATTTGACAGAGAGGAGAGAGATCACAAGTAGACAGAGAGGCAGGCAGAGAGAGAGGGGGAAGCAGGCTCCCCGCCGAGCAGAGATCCCGATGCGGGGCTCGATCCCAGGACCCTGAGATCGTGACCTGAGCTGAAGGCAGAGGCTTTCACCCACTGAGCCACCCAGGCCCCCCTGCCCATTTTTAAGTTGTGTTTTTTAAAATGATTATTGAGTTGTAAGAGTTCTTTACATATTCTAGATATACCCTCCTTAAGATATATGATTTGCAAATATTTCCTCCCATTCTGTGGGTTGTCTTTTCATAGAATTACTTGAGAAATATTCATTCTTCTTCTATTTTTTGGAAGAGTTTGGGAAGGATTGGTATTAGTTTTTTGAATGTTTTGGTAGAATTCATCAGTTAAGTCATTCGGGTCTGAGCTGAGAAGTTTTAAAACTAATTACTAATTATTAGATTTATTTTTGTGTGTGATGTTAAGGTAGGGCTCTAACTTAATTTTTTCTAAATAGAAAGCCAAATACTCTAACACCATTTCCAGACTATTCTACCCATTTCTACTAATTGTTATGCCACAGAAACTTCTTTAGAACATTTTGGATCTTGACTGCCACTTTACTCTTGATGAAGCATGAAACAAATTTGCTTTATCAGTGGCTGTAATGTCAGAGCCTTGAGACATTCTCTGTCCGGATGGCATGTGAAGTTGGAAAACAGAAGGGAGCAGGAATAGCTTATGACTTCCCTGTCTCCCCATGGATGTGTCAGTGTGGTTTGGAATGCACACAGGGCCCACCAACACCCTTAAGCCTTTGTCCCCAAGGCTGAGTGCACGCCCTTGGATGCCTGCCCGCCCACAACGCAGCCGAGATCCAAGCCGGGCCAGAGGCTACCACTTAGTCTGCTGGCCTCGCTCTTGTGGCCTGGATCCCTGGTCCCAGTGACTTCCTAGACTTTGGGGTCCGCTTGCCCTGTTGGGCTCACCCATCTTTCCTGCACCTCCCCGCATTCACATTCTTCTCAGACCCCCTACTTGGTCTTTTAACACCTGTTAGTGTCCACCACTCCCTCGAGGCACACTTGGAAATAGTCAGCCCTGTACTCTGATTTCTTTCAGATCCAGAACACTGACTGTTCTAATCAGCAACCCTCTCCTCCAATACACGCCTCTGCTTATCCCTGAATCCGTTCTGACCTCTCCCCCGACTCACTCCACAGTCGCTCACGACTCAGCACGAACATGCCCACTGAGCCATGACACCAGGAGCTATGACCTTAGACTCTGGACCCTCCCTTCTCTCCTGACACTATTCAATAGGTGTATGTGATGCCCCGGGAATAAAATGGGATGGTTGAGTGCAGGAGCTGATGGTGAGAAGGAAGCAAGACAGGGCCTCATAGAACCCCTCTCAGAGGCCAGAGCGGGGAGGGGCGGCCAGCGTGGGAGCTGGAAAAAGGGACCAGACAGCCAGACAGAAAAATCAGGAGAACCCACGGTGACTGAGAAAACATGAGATTGCTCCAGGGTGCAGGGAGAAAGCAACGGTACCGGATACCGCTGAGAGAGTTCACCTACGATGCGGACTGAAAAGTACCCAGTGGATTTAGCAACACAAAGGTCATCAGTGACTTTTGCAAACTGTCAACGTTTGGTTCATTAGGGTAGCTCCGCTGTTTAAAACCCTCAAGGCTTCCCAGTGCCCTCCAGAGAAAGCAGCCTCCATTTGGGCACCGCCTCTGACCCCTTTCCCGCTTTCACACCAGGCTCCAGCCCTGCCCGAGCTGCTTAGGTGGACACAAGGCCATCCTCTCTCACCCCTGTGCACTCCCCTTGGCCGGTCACCCTTTCCTCCTCTCAGGTTCCCCTATGTCCTTCCCGACAAGCTCCAGTACCATCTGTCTCATCCAGGAAGCCTTCCCTGACCCCCGGGTCGGGCTGGGTGGCCCTCTTCTCTGTTCCCCGTCCCATCCTGTGCTGGAATGAGTAGGGCACATTTCTTGGGCATTCTTGTCCACCTTCGTTCCCGTCTCCTGGCCGAGGCCTCTAGCACTGCGTTTCCTGGGCACGCAGGGAAGCAGGCCTTGGTGATGGAAGTGGGGCGCATCCAGCTAAGACCAGCTAAGTAAACACCTGCAGGCCAAACTGGCAGAGAGTGACTGCGTCAGCGCCGTGAGCTACAGACGCTCTCTTTGCTCTTCAGTTTCATGTAGGTCAGGTTTGCTAAGAGACTGGGGCCAGGGGTACAACTGCTGATAACCGGGCGGTCATTGGGTTGCAAAATCTCCAGCATCATCCAGGTCAGTGGCTTTTCCCTGTACTGCCTGCGCCTCTGCCTCGCTCACCCTCTCCACCTGCCCTTCCCCGCTCTGTGCACCTGTCTTTCCAACATGGGAGAGCACCCCACTGATTCACATTTGCTTCTGCATTGACTGATCTCCGCCAGATCTTCTCTTGCTCTACCGTCCTCCTTTTTCTCCCCCAGCGCTCACACTGTGAAAAGGTCACCGAGTTTGCTCTCACTGGTTTACTGTTAGAAGGTGGAGGAGGGGCGGTAAAGTCGGTTTCCTCCACTGAGAAGACACTTGAAGGCTGAAAAACAATACAAGCCACTTCGTGCCGTTTACACCCAGTTTTATTCAGGGTAACTGACTGACATGATCCAGGACACTCTGCAGCTCTTCTCTTCCCCCCGACTCAGCCCCCAACCAGCCTTTTTTTTTTTTTTTTTAAGTTTATTTGACAGAGCGCACAAGCAAGGGGAGAAAGAGAAGCAAGGTACCCGCCAAGCAGGGAGCCCGATGTGGGGCTCGATCCCAAGACCTTGGAATCATGACCTGAGCTGAAGGCAGCCACCCAACCAACTGAGCCACCCAGGCGCCCCTCAATCCCCAGCTTTTACTGAGGGGCACGGTGCTGCGGTTACCGGTAGTTATCCAAAGTGGCACCAGCTGTGGGCCAGTCACCTCTACTAATTATCTCCAGTGGAGCCTTCTGTGCACCACTTCCGGGAAGGGCAGAACAAGCCTCCCCTCCGTCGGATCGGGGCAGGCGTTCAGCTCCCCAGGCTACGAACACTCAGCCCCCGAGGGACGTCACCGTGCGGGCATGAACAAGATAGTGTCAGCTCTCCTGCATTTGGTTATTCGGCTCCCCGAGGCAAGGAGCGGGCTCTTCCCACCTGTACTTGAGGAGCCCAAGTCTTCCCAAACTGTACGTACTAACTGATTTCAGGGAAAATGGACTTTTACATGATTACTGACCAAGAAGACAGGCCTTAGAGTGCCAGAAGCTTTCGGGGCACTCTGTGCCTGGTTCCTAGGCGTGGAGGTGGAAATAGGCAAGATTTACGCTTTACCCTCGGCTTCCTTAAAATCCGACTCCAAACTCAGGACTCCGCGTGCTCCTTACTTGAAGGCCAGGCGCCCTCTTGTGGAAGAACGCTGTCACCCCGGAAAGGTCAGACCCCTCACCACTTTTAAACCACCCTTGCCCCCTTCTGGGAAACCCTTCCTGGGGCAAATGGGTAGATGAGCTGTGCTTTTTAAAACATCTTATATATTGCTTTATTCCTGATAATACGTACTCGTATTAGCAAATACAGCAAACTATGCAAGAAGAAAAAAATCACAATCCCATCTTCTGCCACTGTTAGTCACTGTTGATATTTTGGTGTTTTTTGTTTTCGTTTTTTAAAAATTTTATTTCTTTATTTGAGAGAGAGTGACAGAGTTAGCGAGAAAGAGCACAAGAGTGGAGGAGAGGGAGAAGCAGACTCCCAGCCGAGCGGGGAGCCCCACTAGCGGCTCCATCCCAGGACCCTGGGATGGTGACCTGAGTGGAAGGCAGAAGCTTAACTGACTGAGCCACTCAGGCACCCCTGCTGTTGTTTAATATATGCGCTATGTAAAGAATCGACATAAGGATAGATATAGGGGCACCTGGGTGGCTCAGTCAAACTCTTGGTTTCTGCTCAGGTCATGATCCCAAGGTCCTGGGATCCAGCCTTGTATGGGCTCCCTGCTCAGCGAGGAGCCTGCTTCCATTTTCTTTCTTTCTCTCTCTCTGTCCCTTCCCCTTCCCCTCGCTCGTGCACTCTCTCTCTCTAAAACAAATAAATAAATCTTTTTTAAAAAAAGATATATAATATGGGTGTTAAATATTTAACAGGTGAGGACATAGGTCTCTTTTGTACATAGATGTACTCCTCTTGATATCAGTGTGGCTAAACCTTATGCCTTCAAGTCTTTGTGTCCCTCTTACCCTGCTCTCCTTTCGTTTCCTTCAACCCATCACCTTTAACCTGTTTTGCAATGTTCTTAAGATTTTATTTCTTTATTTGTTAAAGAGAGAGAGAGAGCACAAGCAGGCAGAGTGGCAGGCAGAGGCAGAGGGAGAAGCAGGCTCCCTGCCGAGCAAGGAGCCCGATGCGGGCCTCGATCCCAGGACCCTGGGATCCTGACCTGAGCTGAAGGCAGCCACTTAACCAACTGAGCCACCCAGGTGTCCCCTGTTTTGCAATGTTCTTATCTTTTATGTTTATTGTCTCTCCCTCACACCCTCAGTGTAAGCTCCCGGAAGGCAGGACCGTGTGAGTTTTGTTCAATGATAGATCCCCAATGCCTAGAGTAGTACCACACACACAGAAGGTGCTTCGTAACTCTTTGTGGAGGATGGTTCAGGATTATATCTTCTAATTTTTATTACTGAAAATGAGTTGTAAATGTATCTAATAAACAAAAATGTATAATATTCCATTCTACAGCTATATCATGATTTATTTAATCAGTCCCCTGCTGTGAGTTATTTAGACTGATATAATTTTCCATCATGGTAAACAATATTTAAAAAAAATTTTTATTTATTTGACAGAGACACAGCAAAAGAGGGAACACAAGTGGGGGGTGGGGGAGTGGGAGAGGTAGAAGCAGGCCTCCCGCTGAGCAGGGAGCCCGGGTGCGGGGTTGGATCCCAGGACCCTGGGATCATGACCTGAGCCGAAGGCAGATGCTTAATGACTGAGCCACCCAGGCGCCCCGATAAATAATATTTTGATAGACCTCTTTGTACTCAAATCTCTTTTCATATTTCTTATTATTTTCTTAAACTACATTCTTAGAAGGTTAATTTCTGAGTTAGAAGGTGGTAATATTTAAAGTTTTCCCGATGGCAATACCAAGTTGATTTCCACCATGTTTGTGCTATATCATAATATACATCCAGCCTCCCCCAAATCATGCTGGTGTTGGATATATCCTCTTCTTAATCTTGGCTAACTTCCAAGCAAAAAAAAATTATGTCTCATTTTACTTTGCATGTCTTTTATTTTTATTTATTTTTATTTTTTAAAGATTTTATTTATTTGACAGAGAGAGACACAGTGAGAGAGGGAACACAAGCAGGGGGAGAGGGAGAGGGAGAAGCAGGCTTCCCACTGAGCAGGGAGCCCAATGCAGGGCTCGATCCCAGGACCCTGGGATCACGACCTGCTCAGAAAGCAGACACTTAATGACTAAGCCACCCAGGTGCCCCCATGTCTTTGATTTTTAGAGAAGTTATAAAGATTGTCACAGGTATTGTCCATTTGTTTTTTTTTTCTTCCTGTGATATGTCAATTTATGTATTTACTCAATTATGGGGGGATTTGTTTTCTTGTTGAACCATGTAAGAGCTTTGTATTTAATATTGATAATAATGTCTATGTTTTTAGGTAGTACCCTTTGTTGTATTTGTCACTCACATTTTGCCTAGATAGTTGTTTCACTTTTTAAAAAAATTAACATATAATGTATTATTTGTTTCAGGGGTATAGATCCGTGAATCATCAGTCTCACACAATTCACAGCACTCACCATAGCACATACCCTCCCCACTGTCCATCACCCAGCCACCCGATCCTTCCCACCCCTCTCCCCTCTAGCAACCCTCAGTTTGGTTCCTGAGATTAAGAGTCTCTTACGGTTTGTCTCCGTCTCTGGTTTCATCTTGTTTCATTTTTCCCTCCCTTCCCCTATGATCCTCTGTCTTGTTTCTCAAATGCCTCAAATCAGTGAGATCATATGATAATTGTTCCTCTCTGACTTATTTCGCTTAGCATAATACCCTCTAGTTCCATCCACGTCATTGTGTTGTTTCACTTTTAATTTAATTATGGCTTTAAGAAAAATTGAGTTAAAAAGTCCTTTTTTGCACTCCGATCTATCAGCCTTTTTCTTTGGTGTGTACTGTGCTGCTTTTGTGCTTCGAAAGTTTGTTCTAAATGCGGAGAAAGTTCTTTTGTGGTTGCAGTTTTTTAATTCTTACATTGATCGTGGTATACGGTGTAAGGTGGCTACCTCAGCCGATTCTTTCCCCTAAATAATTAAGATTCCAATAATACTTTTTAAAGAATTAATGACCTTCCGATAGATTTTATTATTTCATTATTTACAAAGTACTGAAGTGTATTAGGATTTATTTGCTAGTGTGTTCCAGCATTAGTACTATACCATGTTGATTATTGTAGCATTATACTTTTTAAATTTTTTTTATTATTTTTTGTAGCATTATACTTTTAATCTTTGTTTTTTTCAAATTTCTTCTTATCTTTTTTTAAAAAAATATTTTATTTATTTATTTATTTGAGAGGGAGAGAGAGAGCATGAGCAGGGAGAGGGGCAGAGGGAGAAGGCTAGCAGGGACTCCCCGCCTGTCAGGGAGCCCAACGTGGGGCTTGGTCCCAGGACCCCGAGATCATGACCTGAGCTGAAGGCAGACACCCAACCAACTGCACCACCCAGGCGCCCCTCTCCTTATCTTTCAAGAACATTTTTATCTACTCTCCATTTCTCAAAATTTTGATGAACCAAGGAGGTGATTCAATTCGATATCCTTTAACACATAGTTCTGAACATGCTGAGCTTACTGACGCTTCCCATCTTCACTGCACTGTGCAAATCACAGCTCAGGGCCACTGTCAGCGACTTTATTCTCTCCTTTTTAAAGATAAGGAAGTGAAGGTGACGTCATGTCAGGCTGTAGCTCCGGGAGAGTCCTCGTGAGCTACTGGAGACAGACCGGCGGGTGGGCAGGTGGGAGAGTCTCCCTTCCTTAGCCCCAGGTGTGCCTCTGGTCGCAGGAGGGGCTGTGAGCTTGGACACAGCCTCACGGATTTCCGGAGTCCAATCCTTGACGAGGTCAGTTCTCTTCATTTTCTCTCTGTTTTCACAGAAAGGTTTGGATACAGCTCCCAAACACATTTGCAAAAGTTGGGAACAAATCAGAAAATTTCACATAAAAATGTAATTTCCAACTTTTCTCGAAAAGAACATCAGAGGATGGAGATGTTCCCACCTGGCAAAAATCCAGGGGATCAGCCCCTTTCAGATGGTTTATGTGTTCCCTGCACTTAGTTATTTCCTTGCCTGGCCTCGTAGGCTTCCGAGGGGACAATCCCAGAGTGTACGTGAGGTGTAAGAGGCCAGACACAAAAGGTCACATACTGTATGAGCTCATGTATGAGAAGTATTTACAACAGGCAGTTCCAAGGAGAGAGAAAGTGGATTAGTGGTTGTCTAGGGCTGGGGTTGGGAAGTTGAGGAAAATGGAGAGTCACTGCTAATGAATACATGGTTTGTTCTTGGAGGAATGAAATGTTCTAAGCCACCTGGGTGGTTCAGTCAGTTAAGCAGCTGCCTTCAGCTCAGGTCATGATCTCAGGGACCTGGGATGGAGCCCCTCCCCCCTCCCAGCCCCTCCCCCAGCCCCTCCCCCCCAGCCCCACATCAGGCTCTCTGCTCAGCAGGGAGCCTGCTTCTCCCTCTTCCCCTGCCCTCTGCTCATGCTCCATCTCTCTCTCTCCAATAAAGTCTTAAAAAAAAATTCTAAAATTGATTATGGTTGTACAACTCTCTGAATATACTAAAAAAAAAAAAACCATTGAGTTGTATACTTTGGGTAAATTGTGAATTGCATCTCAATAAAGCTTTTATATTAAAAGCCAAATTTGGAGAAAAAAACAAAGTAGAGAATTACATAATACACCACTCTTTTCCTAAGAGGGGGACTAAAACTATAGTAAAAAACCACAAAGGAAGGATAAACTGTGAAGTAAAAATAAATTATTACCTATGGGAAAAGAAAGGGATGGGGCAAAGGGCCTGAGACAGAAGCTAGAATTCTCTGAACAGATTTTGTAGATTTGGCTTTGGAACCATGAAAATGTTTGTATAAGTATAGAACATTAAAAAAAATAAATTCTTAAAAGCAACGTGAACTTTGTGTCAGTTATAGTTCTAGAAAGATCTCTTTCTAGAAGTGACTTTAAAACAGTTATTCGACTACATCCCTAAGGACAAAAAGAACTGCAAGAATATCCTAAACTGTTTCCAGTAATCATATTGTTAGTGATAGTATAGGTACTTTTATCTCAAGGCTGTTGGATGTATAGTGTGTGAAAGAGTAAATGAGTGTGTGTTGAGAAGTGGGGTTTTTAGCATGAGAGAAAGGAGGTAGAAATAAAGATAAATATAGTTAAATAACAACCTTATAATCCTGTATTGGAATTGGAAGTATCAATATGAGCCCATAATGTGTTTTATTTATCCATATTTAGCAATCTGTACATTTATGAATTATCTTTATCATCTCTTTCTCTCTCTCTCTGATACTGTAATTTATAATAAAAAATATATATTTGGTCTTCATCCCCATTTCTGGCACAAAGCTCCTAGAGCCCTTGAGAAAGGTGTCTTATGTTAATGGAGTGACTTTTGGACCCTACCTAAGGCTGGGGGCCAAGGAAACCAATCATGTGACTAGGGGGTTGGAACTGTCAGTCCCACCCCCGACCTCAGGAGAGGGGAGAGGGGCTGGGTGGCTGAGTCAATTGCTAGTGACAAATGATTTAATCAGTTATGCCAATGTAAGGAAGCCTCCATAAAAATCGCAAAGGATGGGGATCGGAGAACTTCTGGGTTAGTGAACATGTGGAGAGGTGGGGGAATTGTGTATTCTGAGAGGCCATAGAAGCTCCCTGCCCCTTCCCCATACACTATTTTTTGTATCTCTTCCATCTGGCTGTTCCTAAGTTACATCCTTTCATGATAAACTGGTGATCGAATAAGTAAAATGTTTCTCTGAGTTCTGTGAGATGCTGTAGCACATGAATCGAACCCACGGAGGGGGTAATTTGAACCTCCGATCTATAGCCTATTGGAACCAACTGATCTTTAGGTTGGTCAGGAGGTGATAACCTGGGCTTGCGAATGGCATCAAAATGTGTGTGTGTGTGTGTATGGGATAGAGAGACAATCATACGGGACTGAGCCCTTAATCTGTGGGATCTGACACTATCTTCAGGCAGATAGCGTCTGAATTGACTTGAATTCTGTGCCACCAGTTGGTGTGGCCGAGAACTGCATGGTGTGGGGAATAACCTCCACACACTGGGTGACCAGAAGTGCCAGAAGTGAAGTGTTTCATCTGAGTAGGAAAGGAGACACCCAGGAAACAAAGATAATAGATGAGAACTGGGTTTTCTCCACACAGCTGGAAACCTGAATCTTTACACTATCATCTGTCATCTGTCACCCACATATCTTTGTATATTGTCCTAGCTCTGACCACCAAAAAGGCCTGTATATATAAAGGGCTAGAACAAATTATTTCTCATTCTCCATGGAGTTTACTTTCTATAGCTCTGTTCTCCTGGGAATCTGATAAGAGTGGAATGTCAGCTGCGTTACTAGGCAACGTTGCTTGTGGTAAAAATGGCGCTCTGTATCTGGACAGTGAGGACAGTGAATGAATTAGAACGACCTCGTGGGAAGTTATGGTTTAGGACTTCCCTGAGAATCATGACTTGGAACTGGACATGTCCCTTGTCGGGACACAGGAGCAAGCTAGTCCCATGGAACCGTTACTAGAGATATTGGCTCCGAATTGGGATAAGAGGTTTTTATTCATTGTTTCTCTGAAACTGAGCTTTAACTGGGCATCCTGCACTTAGGCTGGCAATCCTATGGTGGGATTGCAAACTGGCCCCTAGCTATGGAGGGCAAGGAGAGACTGAAGAAAGAGGCAGATTAGTAGATGGTCAGCAGATCAGTAGGCGGCAAGTTTAATCAGCAACGGAACTTACTTATGAGGCTTGTCTTGTGTGGCTAGCTGCAAGACGAGCAGATCTCTGCCTGCCAGAATCTGAAACGTTTATACAGAGGCCTTAACTGGGTTCAGTTACACGCACAGCCCAGATGGTCTCCATAGCACCTTACTCCTTCTAGGCTATGTCCTTGGAATAGCTCCCATTGTGGGAGGGGTAGGCAGAAGTGTATATTCCAAGGACTGGGGGTGGGGTTGGGTTGGGGGTTGGAGGTAGACTGATGGAGGGGGTGGATGGTGGTGAGGAGCCTCTGATTTTCCCAGTCTAGCTCATGGGTCAACCAGTAGCCCACGTCCTCTCGATGACCTCAACTCATGGGGCAGGGAGCGTAGGGCCTAGAGAAATGCCCGCCACTGCCTGGCTGGTGTGCTGTGTTTCCTGTCCTTGGATCCTTATTCTAAGTGAAGTCAATGCCAAGTGTGGCCTACTATAGTTATGTGAGTCCAAATGTTTAAAAGAGCCTGAAAAGAATGCCAAAGTAGGCATTGTAACCTAGAAACGGCGACAGCTCAGGATCAGTCTAACCCTGAGAACCCAGATTGGGCTCTCTAATACTTATTTGAAGGAAATGGCTGATTCCATTTGGGACAGCGAAAGTACAGGATGAACCTGGGACCTCTTGTCATACAGGAAAACAGGACCCCTTGAAGATGACTTCAAGATGAGTTCATGTCAGAGAACTCAGGAGCTTGTATGGAGAAGCTAGGATTTGCTTATGTGAAGAGACAGGGTATAAAGGAGGTATTGGGTATGTGAGGATTTGTTATGTCATTTCCTCTAAATTTGTATTTTGGGACTTGTCCATAATAGAAATCTAAAAATAATAAAATAAGAAGTGGCTGTGCCAATTCCTATTCACTCCGGGAATTGTAGAATCATAATTATCATTTAAAATGGCTGCACAGAGTTGAAGTAGTATAAATTATTTATACATCCATCTATCATTTTAAATATATATATATATATATATATATTTTTTTTTTAAGATTTTATTTATTTGACAGAGAAACACAGAGAGAGAGGGAACACAAGCAGAGGGAATGGGAGAGGGAGAAGCAGGCTTCCACAGAGCAGGGAGCCTGATGCGGGGCTCGATCTCAGGACCCTGGGATCATGACCTGAGCCGAAGGCAGACGCTTAACGACTGAGCCACCCAGGCGCCCCTATCATTTTAAATATATTTTTAAAGACAAGTTGTTATTTAGGTTGGGAGTTTGAAAACTTTGAGTGTAAAAAGACCACGTTGTAAAAAATTGCAGAGACCTAATGTACAACGAAGTTAAATGCATCGGTAATCGAAAAACTAGCTTTAACAAGTAAAGAGCCAAGGTTGAAAGAGAATTTCAATTCTGTTCAACAGAATAAACCAGAGGAACCACACTGGCTGTTGTCGGATGCAAGTACCTCTGAACTCCCTATTCTTTCCTCTGGGAGCGGAGATGGGGCAAACCAACCACCCTGGGTCCCCAGAAGACCGATTCTATGAGTCTGGAGGTAAGGCAACCTTCCTGTCTCTGCATATACAGGGCTCTTAGGGCAAGTCATCACTCTACCTTGCCACAAGGGGACGCTCTGAGACAACAGCCTAAGGTGAGTTAAGGGACCCAGAGAAGGAGGCTACTTCTTCATTGGAGGAGCCAGGGCCAGTAACTCTGCTAAGAGTTACTGTTCAAAAACCTCTTCTCATCTGTTCAGTGCCCATGAGGAAGTTGTGCTGGGACGCGGGCGAACAGCAGGGCTGTATCTGAGTGCCCTGCTCAGGCAGCGTAGATGCTGGCAAGCCCCACGCTGTGGCTCAGCCTGTACCGGGTCACCCAGATGCCCTTAGCCCATGAAGTACCCACCCCGCCCTCCACACACAATGCCACTTGCTATCCTTTGGACCCTTCTTTTATACATCCCACCCCCCACTCTCCATCTCCTCATGGAACAGGCCCTGGGCCTCAGCAGAAAGGGCTCTGGGGTTGGAGGCCTTCTGGACGGTTGCCAGCCTTGAGGTCTACTCACAGTTACTGGAAAGCAGCTTTAAAAATAGAAATAGCTGTGGTAATAACTGTGGTCAGAGCCGTCAAACCACAGTAAGGCCAACTTCTCTCTCTTGAAAACTCATTTCTGAGAAGTGGTCTGTTTCCAGCGGGGGAACACTCCAGTTCCTTAAGGTGCAGAAGCAGCCTATGGTGGATGATGGCCCTGCTTTATCTGACCCTGCCTGACTTGTCAGCAGGAAACCAATTTCTTTTTTTTTTTTTTTTAAAGATTTTATTTATTTATTTGACAGAGAGAGATCACAAGTAGGCAGAGAGAGAGGGGGAAGCAGGCTGAGCAGAGAGCCCCGATGCGGGGTTCGATCTCAGGACCCTGAGATCATGACCTGAGCTGAAAGCAGAGGCTTTAACCCACTGAGCCACCCAGGTGGCCAGGAAACCAATTTCGTAGCCCAACTGGGCCTTTTCTGGATGTGCAACTGCTGCCTAATATCTTTTAAATCAAATTTACTCTTGCTTCAGCTCCTTGATTTTTTGGGGAACAGAAACATACAATTACAATCATGCTGACAAACATTTGCTTCTAGAAAACTTCAATGTCTCGTTTTTAGAATGAAATGAGCTTGACTTTGTATGCCATTCTTCTTCTCCCTGTTAAAACACTGGACTGCCTACCTTGGGAGCACAGATTAGAGAGTAATTATTATTTTGGTTCAACACATATAACAGGGAGGAAGCACAAATGGATAGGGCTGTATTTTAGATAAAACAAAGTGTTCCTCTGCCAGGCCTTTGAGGTCTTTTTCCTCTCCTGCTGTTTAACAAGTGCCACCCCTATTGTCCAAATACTGTGCCTCTCTAAGCCTGTGAAGAGAAAATGTGGTTTTATGTGCTCTTTACTTGGCATGACATTGATCTCTTGTCATTCTCCCCAAACTCGTCTGGTATCTGTCTCTGCTTACTTTGAAGAAAAGCTCCTCTTGGTCTTCCTAACCTTTTTCTACTGATGTTCTGAAGACACGGAGAGAGACCTGGGTGCTTTCCTTTTTTTTTTTTTTTTTTTTTGGTTTGGTTTCTTGGAGAGGAGAACATTTTACCCATGACATCCATGGACTCAAATCCCTCATATCTTCTATAAAAATCAACCAGCTTATATTTATCAAGTGTCTACAGTCCCCGGGAATCTATCAGGAATAAATTTGGCTGCAAGTGACAGGAAAAAAAAGTAACCTATAGAAGCTTAAAAAGTGAGGTTCATTTTTCTCATGTAACAAAAATTCAGGAGACATGCAGCTTCTGGAATTGGTTCAGTGGCTGATTTGGAGAATATTATGTATAACATCTTTGATTGTTTTGCCATTTCATCACGAGTTCAACATAACTATTACAGCTCCATAATCATCCATATGAATCCATATTCAAGGTAGGGAGAAGAATGAGGGACCGTGCTAGCATTGTCTGTGCCTTGACATTAGGAAAGACTTTTGCTAATATCTCATTGGCAGGACTATGTCACAGGGCCACTTTTAGCTGCAAGAGTAGCTGGGAAAGCACCTATTTAGCTTTTCCCTTTCCAAATGTAGAGTCCAGGAAAGAAGGAAGTTGGGAGTGGGTATTGGGTTAGCCAAACTACAGTGTCTACAATGGGGCTCTTCCAACTATGTTTGGAAAAGTAAATGACATCAAGGAAGTCCAATATACAAACATTAGGAGTTCTGGAGGAGAAAACAGAAAAGCAGAAAGGATGGCATCATCAATAAAATGCTTCAAGAAAATCTCCCACAGGGACGCCTGGGTGGCTCAGTGGTTTAAGCCTCTGCCTTCGGCTCAGGTCATGATCTCGGGGTCCTGGGATCAAGTCCCGCATCGGGCTCTCTGCTCAGCAGGGAGCCTGCTTCCCCCTTTCCCTCTGCCAGCCTCTCTGCCTACTTGTGATCTCTTTCTGTCAAATAAATAAATAAAATCTTAAAAAAAAAAAAGAAAAAAAAATCTCCCACAACTGGAGGACATAAGTTTCCAGGTTGAAAGGCTCACCTAAGTGCCTAGCACAATGGACGAATATCACATATCATCGTGAAATTTCAGAACTCTGGGTTAAAGAGAAGATCCTACTGGCTTCTGGAGAAAGAGAGAGAGAAAAAAAAAAAAACAGTCCACAAAAAAAGGATCAGGAATCAACACTGGAAGTTAAAAGAACATTGGAAGAATGCCTTTAACAGTGGAAGCTAGAAGAAAATGGAGAAATGCCTCTAAAACTAAAAATAATTTACAATCTAGAACTTTATGCCCAAAGTATCAATCAACTGTGAAGATGAAATAAAGACATTTTCAAACATGCCAGGCTTCTAACTTGTTATTTCTCACACTCTTTCTCAGAAAGTTACCGGAGGATATATTTCAGCAAAATGAGGGAGTAAACCAAGAAAGAAAAAAGGCAGGGATACAGAAACAGGAGACCCAAGAGGGGTGAAAAGCGAAGGGAATCCAGGATGATATTGAAGAGACATTGCAGGATGACAACTGTGTAGCAGGCAAAGAGGACGACCAGCCTGCATTTGAGCAAGCCAGAGGCTCTGGGAGATAGTTCCTCAGAAAGAAGAAATTTATAAAATGCCTGATGTGAATACATGTCTTGAGAAGAGATTTAAACAGTTGGAGGAGAATTTGAGAATGGATTGCCGAAAAGTTCATAGACAGCTAAGAAAAAACTAACCAAGTAGGGTGCCTGGGTGGCTCAGTGGGTTAAAGCCTCTGCCTTCGGCTCAGGACATGATCCCAGGGTCCTGGGATCGAGCCCCACATCAGGCTCCCCGCTCAGTTTCTCCCTGTACCTCTCCTACTGCTTGTGCGCCTGTGCCTTCTTTCTCTCTCAAACAGATAAATAAAATAGATAAATGAAATCATAAAAAAACCTAACAAGTAAAAAATAAAGATAATTATTAACGCAAGGAAATGAAATGTGTAAGAAAGGAAAAATAACCATAGTTTGTTAAGCTCTAAGTGACATACAAAATTCTAATGTAAAAAAATGAATATTGATTTAAACAAAATTATCATATATCTATATCGGGTTGGGTAGGGGAACAGAAATCTGGGGGTGCAAGAGATGGGAGGGAGGGATGAAGGGCATATGTTTTCGCCTATCATGGTATGAAGATGACAGTTATATCCCAAACTGAAAATCAAGAAGTAATAATCCAAGCATTCTATTTAAAGATACAGAGGCAAATACCAAAAGAATCAGTTAAAAGAGTTAGAAGAAGTATATGGGGCTGGGAAATGGAAGGAGGGAGAAGAGAGACTGTTGTTTTTCCTAACAGATCTTATTGAACTATTGGACTCATTAAATCACCACGATGTCTAACTTCAAAACAAAAAAGTAAAAAAAAAGTTGACATTCATATAATTCAAGTGGACATTCTTAATATAAGTAACTTAAGATTTAAGTAAAATCTCTTTAAAAAATAAGATTTAAGTAAAATCTTACCTGGGTCCATTCACTTAATGAAACACAAATAGAACCACATTATCACGAAGGGTTAACTATCAGGTCCCCATTTAATGCCATGATTCTCAACCCTGGCTGCACAACTCTGGTGGGTCTCACAGGAGAGAATCACCTGGAGAACTTCTAGAACCTGCTCAAGCCACATCTCACCTAAGCCAATCAAATGGAATCTCCAGAGCCGGGAGGGGCATCCCTAGATCTTTTTAAAGCACTGCAGGTGATTCTAAGGTGTAACAAGATTGAGAAGACTGGCCTAATGACCACCTGAGGAGCATGTTTTAAAAACTTACCCTGGGGCGCCTGGGTGGCTCAGTGGGTTAAGGCCTCTGCCTTCGGCTCAGGTCATGATCTCAGGGTCCTGGGATCGAGCCCCACATCGGGCTCTCTGCTCGGCAGGGAGCCTGCTTTCCTCTCTTTCTCTGCCTGCCTCTCTGCCTACTTGTGATCTCTCTCTCTCTCTGTCAAATGAATGAATGAAATCTTAAAAAAAAACAAAAACAAAAAACTTACCCTGACATTTCCCTTCGAGACAGCTCATATGATCCTTCGTCAGTGGCCCACCATCTACTGAAGAGTTTGGCTCCGTTTGCGGAAGAAGGAGGTGATGTGGAAGATGTAAGTGGAGGCTGACGTGCACACCCAGCACGGAGGCAGGACTGGATCCGGCCAGCTAGGCTGCTTGGAGAAGTCAAAGTCAGTGTCACCACAATCCTAAGGTCAGGAGAGCGGTGGTCTCCACAATTTCAATGCCAGATTAGGGCTGCAGGGTGCAGATAACAGATTTATTTATTTATTTTTTTTGCATTTTCAATTCCACCTGAAAACCAAACGCTGGAAGATTTCCTCTTTACCAGGTGGTTGGAGCAAAAGTGAGTCAGTGACCCCTGAAAACACAAACAGGTAAGATCAAGCCTTCAAAACTATTTTTAGTGGATGATAAGAGCACCTGATGACCCATTACAATTCCCTACCTGTGTTTGGGCTGCCAGATCATTTTTTTATTAGTCTTGGAGGCAGGATGGCTTCATGATTTATCAGGTCTGCATCCTATTTTTCATTTATTTATTTGCGAGAGAGAAACAGAGAGAGGACATGAATAGGGGGAGAGGCAGAGGGAAAGAATCTCAAGCAGACTCCCTGCTGAGTGGGAGCCTGACTCAGGGCTCGATCTCACAACCCTGAGATCATGACCTGAGCCAAAACCAAGAGGTGGACGCTCAACCGACTGAGCCACCCGGGCACCTGAGGTCTGCCTCCAAGTTTTTTTTTGTTTTTTTTTGCCTCCAAGTTTTAAGAACACATTTTATGGACAAACATTAGGTCAGCAGCAACGTCCCACTTGGCATTTTTTCATAAATTAAATGCAGAAAACACTTGGAGGCAAGATGTGCCAAGATATCCGGGGCTGTATTAAGAAATTAAGGTCATTATCTTTGTAATCCAAGTCAAGAGCAATGGCTTCAAATCTCTGCTCTTAAGGCGTAGTTTGGGCAGTTATGGGGTGCCCTTACCTGAGGCATGGGATGGAAACTTGCTTTAAGCAAAATAGAGTTCCATCTTCCCCAAGTATAAACTCCCCCTACTTTCCTCTAGGCCTTGCTAGATTCCTCTGAGGCTGGCCCTGGGATCAGAAATGGAGATCGAATAGCAGTGCTTTGCGTGGATTATCATCACCGAGGACTCTAGTAGAAGAGTCCGATATCAAGGTAGAAGGCTCACGCTGGGATGGCACTGGGTTAAATACCCACAGGACAAAAGGGACTCTGGAAAAGATCTGAGGGAGGGGTGCTGGGAGGCCGTAGAAGGGGAATGTGATGGTGGTGCTAGATGGCCCTCCTTCTCGACTTCTCTTTTCTCTTTATTCAGCCCTCCTGTCGCACTCATTTCTGCTGCTTGGCCTCTCATCTCCTGGGAAAAAACACGGGACCAGGCAGGTTCTGGAGCGTTCCTGCATTCACACATACCTCCGGCCTGGTACATAAGGCCGTCTCAGCAAATGGCTCCCACCTGGTGCTGAGGTCCCCGGGGTCAGGGGGCTGGGAAGGGTCCTGCCTTGCAGTCAGAGCACTCTTGGGTGATGTGACCAGCTTGTCCTCTGTGCCTGCTTTACAAAGCCTGGGGTCTCAGTTGGGATGTTGAGCTCAGGAACGATGGGAGAACGTAGCTCTGTGATGTTAGTGGTGTGGAGGGAGGCACTGCACGGACCGGACGCCGGATCACCTTAGTAAACCGGCGATCGAGCTCAGAAAGTTGCAGCTGGTAGGTCAGAAGCACCTCCCTAAGTGTATGTCTAACCAGATGGGGACCGCAGGGCCCTGTTCCAGGTTTTTATAATCTGTGGTCACCAGCGTTTTCAATTCCTTTGAATTTCACATGGTATCAGAAGAGGCGTGGCTGAGAAACGCGAACAGATAGACGTCATTAGCCCCGTGCGCAGACCCGGAACAGCAGGTGAAAGGCGGACAAATCAGCACGCAGGCCTCAGCGCACCAGCCGCGGAGCATGGTGGGTCGGCAGACGCGCGCGCGCCTCTGCGTGGGGCAGAGGGAAGGTGACGGCGGCCGGCCTCCAGCCTTGTCTAGCAGAGGCGTCCCGCCCTCCAGCTGCAGGGACGGTAAGTCAGGCTGCGGGGGACTCTGTGGCGGGCGGGGGGCACAGGTCTCCGGTCCTATGTTAGAGGCGCAAGGTGTGTTTTGCTCGGGTTCTCCTTGGCCAGTCCTCTCCCGTTCCCCCTTTGAAACCCTAAGGCTTAAAAGCTGAAGACGGAACGCTCACACATTGCCGATGAGCACGTTAGAGAGTACAACTGTTGTGGAAAACAGTTTGGCAGTTCCTCAAAATATTAAACAGAACTACCACATAACCTGTAATTTCATTTGTCCACACGCTTTGTAAAAGAATGTTAAAAAAAAATCCTCATGGCAGCATTACTCGTAATATGCAAAAAGTGTAAACAATCTATGTCCATCAACAGATGAATGGATAAACAAAGTTGGGTATAGCTACACAATGGAGTACGACTCAGCCATAAAAAGGAATTTAGTATGGATACATGCTATAACGTGGTTAAATCTTGAAACCATTATACTAAATGAAATCAGACACAGAAAAACATTTGTTGTATGATTCAGTTTATATGCAATGTCCAGGATAGGTGGATCTATAGAGACAGAAAGTAGATGTTCTGGTTGCTAGGGGTTGGGGAGGGGGAATTGGAAGTGACCTCTTTTTGAGGAGATGGAAAGGTCTGGAATTTGCTAATGGTGCTGGCTGCTCACATTGTGAACAAACTAAAAACCACTGGGTTGTACACTTGACAATGGTTAAAATGGTGAGTTTTATCTAAAACTTGCAAAAAAATAATGGAAGAACAAAAAAACCTTTCACTTCTTAAAAATTTGCAAAAAGAAAAAAAAGCCCAGCAGATTTATTTTGGTGATGTTTTTAACTTCCAAATACTTGTATCATAGGAAGATTTTTAAGTGGCTTGTGATGCCTCCAAATCTGAGGTTAATTAATGTTTACTTCAAAGTTTTATTCTAGATTCCTCTTTGCTGCTGCTTCTTGGAAAGATTCTTTCTGGTGAGTTTGTTTGTTACTTCTGCCGTGATGTTAGTTTTCTTTCTAAGTTTGGTGATTCTTGGGGGTTAGCTAAGAGTTACTGATGAAGGTTTAGATCAGTACTTCTTAATTCTGGCTGACGATGAGAATCAGCTGGGAGTAGGCCAACTAAATCAGAATTGAGGGGGAAGAGGGAGAGGCACTGGGCTTGGGTACACGGTTCCCCTAGGTGATTCCGTGTGCCAGGAGTTGAGAGCTACTGACCCAAAGTAACAGACGTGTTAGTTCTAGCCAAGCCTGAGCCCCTGTTTCCTGGTAGGCACTCTGTCTCACGCGAGAGTAGGGGCCCAGGGATTCTACCCCAGGTGATTGTGGTGCCCAGGAAACATTCATCACAGGTGATGGTGGTGCCCGGCACACACTGTCCTACGTGATTATCTGGGTCCAGGAATCTTTAATTTAGGTGATTGTGTGGGGCCAGAATCTCTGGGTGATTGTGGGGGGGGGCCAAGAAAGTCTAATTTAGATGATTGGGGTCCAGGAAATTCTACCCTGGTTGCTTGTGTATGCCCAGGTAACTCTGGTGATTGAGGAAGCTCCTTGATTGTGGGTATCCAGAAAATTCTATCTTCGGTGACTGTGGTCCAAATAAATACCTTGATTGACTTCAGATGCCCAGGAAACTATCTTCAATGATTTCAGGGTGCAGGAAACTCTGACTTAGATCATTGTTAGCCTAGGAACTCTACCTCTAGTGATTGTGGACCCAAAAAACTCTACCTGGGGTTATAGAGGGGGCAAAAGTAATTTTACCGTAGGTGTGTCTAGGGCTCTGGAAAGTCTACCTTACGTGATGGTGCAGGGCAAAGCGGCTTTACCTTAGGGAGTTGTCCAAGAGAATGTCGACATAACGTATGTAGAGTTAGGAGACTCATCTTAGGTGGTGGTGAGGGGGAGAAGGAATCTCTGTTAGGTGATGGTGGGAACCCCAAACATGCAACTTAAGGTGATCTAGGAAGCCCAGGAAACTCTCCCTTAGTTGAGTATAAAAGACACAAGAAATTCTGAGGTGATTGGGTGGGGGAGGGCAGGAAGAATCTCAAATGACTTCGGGGTCCCAGGAAACACTCCTTCGTTGATATTCAGGGCCCCAAAAGCTATAGCTATATGATTGTAGGGGGCCAAGATTCTTATCTTGAGGTGATTTGGAGGGGGTCTGAGAACACTATCCTAGGGGATTTGGAAAGCCAAAAAGCTCCAGATTACTTGATTGTCGTAAGTGGAACACAGTCTTAGGTGATTGTGGGCACCCAGGAAAGTCTCCCATAGGTCCCAGGTAACTGGATTATAGGTGATTATTGGGAGTGGAGGGAGGTTGGGTAGGGGACAGGTGTTTGTACATTAGGTGATTGTAGGGGTCAGGAAACTATACCAATGCGCGATTGTGCATGCCAAGAAAACCCCATTTAGCTGATTATGCTGTCCATGAAACTGTACATAATTGTGGGGAAAATGGGTGCATTTAACTCTACCTTTTGGTGATGAGGGGCCTGGGTACTTGTTCATCGGGGATTGTGGGTGCCAAGGTCACTGTGACTTTGGTAGTTGTGAATACCAGGACACTCAGGTGGTTGTGCGTGCGCGTTAATCTCTGTATTAGGTGATGCAGGGGCCTAAGAACTCGAGCCTAGGCGATTGTTGGAAACAGATGATCCCAAACTGAGGTGATTGAGGCAGCCTGTAAACGCTAGTTTGGGTTATTGTAGGTGGCCCAGAAAATGTAGCTTCAGGGATCGTGGGAGCCCCAGGAAATCGAGGCTGAGGCGATGGTGGAGGGTAAGGAACACTACCGAAGTTGATGTGGGGTACCAGGTAACTTACTTTAGGTGACTCTGGATGCCCAGGAAACTGAGTTATTTTGAAGTCAGGAAAATCTACTTGAGGTGATTACGTACCATTAATGGAGACTATGTGAATCTGGCGTCCCAGGGATCTTCCACAGGTGAATGTAGGGAGGGGCCCAGGAAACTCTAGCTTTTGGGACTGTGGGAGCTAGGATAATCTAGTTTGAATGTGAGGGCTAGGATAGTATACCTAAGATGATTGTGTGGGTCCAATATCATGTACCCTAGGTAACAGTGGGGGCCCAGGAAACTCTACCATAGGGGCAGGGAAAGAGGGTGGTCAGGAAATTCTTCCCTAGGTGATTGTGGGAGACAGGAATATGTGGCTGAGGTACTGCTGGGTCAGCACATTCCAGATTAAGATGCCTATGGTGAAGCAGAAAAGTCTACCTGAGCTGATGTTGGGCTCCAGAAACTATGGGAGGTGGTTGTGGCTCAAACTCTAGCTAAGATGGCTGTGGGTATCCAGGAAAGTCTAATTTAAGGGGTTGTCCTGTCCCAAGGAATTCTATCATAGGTGATAGTAAGAGCTCAGGAAACTATACCTTTGGTGATTGCAGGGGCCTAGGATATACCTTAGGTGACTGGGGGGCCCCAGAAGTTCTATCTTATACGATCGTGGGTGATCAAGATAGTGTACCTTATGTGACTAGGTGACCCCAAATATTCTATCTGATGTGTTTGTAGAGTCCCAGGAGTGTCTACCTTGGGTGATGGAATGTGCCAAGAAAACTCTATTTTGGGAGCCAGGAAACCATACCTTAGTGACTGTGTGGGGCTTAGGCAGTTCTCTCTTATGTGTTATGGGGCCCCAAGAAACATTACCCTAGAAACTGTAGATCTAGAAACTCTATAGAAGTGATTGTGGGGGCCCAGTGAGGTCTGCTTTAGATGATTGTGGTGGGCCAGGTACCTCTAGTTTAGGTAACTGAGGTGCCCAGGAAACTAAACCTTATGTGATTGGATCCAGGCCAATGCTGCCAGATTGATCGTGGGGGCCCAGGAGACTGTAGGTTTAGGTGATTTTAGTGGAGAGCCGGGACATACTCAGCTTTGTTGATAAATTATTGGGGCCCAGAAAATTCACCTTAGGCAATTGTAGGGGGTCTAGGCAACTGCAGCCTAGGATATTTCATGGGGGGTAGGGGAAGAAAGGGGTAGAAAACTAGACCTTAGGTGATAGTGGGTGCCCAGAAAACTTGACATTAGGGTTTTGAGGGAGATAAGAAATAAACCTTAGTGATTTTTTTTTTTTCTTTTTCAACACTCCACACACCCCTACCCTGCCAATTCTACCTTTGGAAATATTGGAGGTCCTGGAATTTCTACCTTAAGTGTTTAGGGGACCCAAGAATGTATACCTAGGCAATTTGGGGAGTCCAGGGAACTCTTAGGGGATAGCGGTGGCCAGGATTTCTACCTTACGGGATTGAGGTGGTCAGGAAACCATACCTTTGTTGGTTGTGCGTATGGGGTCAGGAATGTATCCCCTAATAATTTGGGGTTATCGGGAAATTCTACTTTGGGTCATCTAGGGAACCCAGGAAACTCTCCCTTAGCTGATAATGGGGGGCCAGGAATCTCCTTTAGGTGATATTGGGGTCCCAGAAAACACTTCTCTAGGTGATCTTCCAGACCCAAGAAAGTGGTTGTTGGGGGGTGGGTGGGATTCTCACCCTTAGGTGATTTTTGGGGTCTGAAAACTCTTAGGGGATTTTGGGGGCCCCAGGCACTCTGTTGGTTGATATCAGCTATCAAGGAAACACAGTCTGATAGTTGTAGGCACCTAAAACCATCTGCCTTAGGTGATGGTGGAATCCCCGAAAACTCAATCTTAGGTGGGGATGGGGGAGGTTGGGTGGGGGACAGGTATCTATACATTTTGTGATTGTTGGGGTCAGGAAAGTATGCCTTACGTGATCGTGGGTATCCAGGAAACTCTTAGTTGATCGTGCTGCCCATGAAACTACATTTGTAATTGCAGAGTCAGGTTTTGAGTCGGCGGTGGTGGATGAACAGAAAGGAGCCAGGCAAGAAGGTTCAAGAGCGAACTTTAATGGGGATGCTCTCGGGTGAGGTTCCGCAGCCTCTGTAAAATGAGGCCAGGGAAGTC
>CM052896.1:44439326-44575909 GCA_028534135.1 Potos flavus
TCGGGCTGCTTGCTGCTCTCCGG
This sequence comes from Potos flavus, assembly GCA_028534135.1. Classification (NCBI taxonomy): domain Eukaryota; kingdom Metazoa; phylum Chordata; class Mammalia; order Carnivora; family Procyonidae; genus Potos; species Potos flavus. The sequence continues at coordinate 44,439,350 of CM052896.1, forward strand.
GCTCTGGCCACACGGGGGACGCTGCGGCTCCCGAGGCCACGTCTGTGCCCGATCTGATCGGCGGTTAGCACGAGGGAGCCTCCTGCCCCCTCAGCCTGTGTTGCCTTCACGCCTTAGAACTAAACTGCACAGAGTGATCGCGGTGTGAGGTAACCGGTGTGGCATGGAGAGAACTGTTCTCCGAAGACAAGAAATGTAGTAAATGTAGGTTCAAGTGGGCACAAGGATAGTTCATCTTTTCAGTTTAAAAAGTTGATTTGCTTCTTTACAGAAAGAAGAAGAACGTTCGAGGGCTTCTACTCATGAGACGATCCATCTGTGGGAGAAGCAGAACCAGCAGGGGCTGAGTGGCCCCTACCAGGACTCCAGCAGTGTCCGTGAGGAGGAGGAAGGCGCCGAAGCCATTAAATACCATTACCAAGGGGAGCTCCAAGGTGAGCTGGGCATGGAGGTAACCTCTCTTCTGAGGGCTGCAGAGGCTGACAGGCTTGCACGCCTGTCCCGCTGTGATTTAGTGAGGACAGCAGTACAGAGGCCTTGTATTTTTGTTTTGTTTTTCTTAGGGCCATTTTCCCACAGAAAAGCTTAGCTGGGAAAATAAGGCACCCCCAAAATAAACAAAATCAATTAAATAACTCATGTCCTTGTGGAGGAAAACGTGTAATGAGCAGTTTGCCTTCTTGTGTAATTGACCCGGCATTTAAACGTTGTAGTTTTTAATGTGTGCATAAAACCTGTGGGGTGTTTAAAAGTGATGACTCTCTCTCAGAACAAAACCTCTCAAATTGAAGTCATTTAAGCATGTCTGAAAGTTATATATCCCTTCTCATCAAAACTTTAAAAATGTTGAGGGCGCCTGCGTGACTCAGTCAGCTAAGCGACTGCCTTCGGCTCAGGTCATGATCCTGGGGTTCTGGGATCGAGCCCCGTGTCGGGCTTCCTGCCGGGTGGGCAGCCTGCTTCTCCCTCTCCCCGCTCATGCTCTCTTCCTATCTCTCTCTCTCTCTCAAATAAGTAAAATCATAAAAACAAACAAAACAAACCACAGGCTTATTAAAATACTGAATTTTAGATAGAAAAAGTGAAATACTGAGGAAGCAGGGGAACATATTTCAAGTAATATGATTGGAATGTCAGCCAGTGTAGAGTGAGGAGGAAGTGTCTCTCCTGCCCTGACCATTGCCCAGGGGAAGCCCTGATTTGTGGGGCCTGACTGGCTAGAGACAGTGTCTTCGCACATGGATTGCTGCAGGGGGTGGCCTTCTAATGTGAAGGGCTGGCTCCCCCATCAGCTCAGAACCACTTTATTTTTTAATTTTAATTTTTTAAAAAATATTTTATTTATCCATGAGAGACAGAGAGAGGGAGAGGGAGAAGCAGGCTCCCCACTGGGCAGGGAGCCCAATGCGGGGCTCGATCCCAGGATTCTGGGATCACGACCTGAGTCAAACGCAGCCGCTTAACAACTGAGCCACCTAGAAGCCCCGACTGACTTGCAAATATTGAACCACCCTTGCAACCCAGGAATAAATTCCACTTTGATCAATTGGTGAGTGATTTTTTTAAAATACATTTTTGGATTCAGTTTGCTAGTATTTCGTTGAGGATAGCTCGGAACAACTGTAGACAAAATTTCTAGAAATGTTTGATACTGAATTTTACATCTTATCTCTCATATCTGTTCAGGAGGTGAGGCCTCCAGAAAGAGGAAAGCGGGGGGTGAAGAGGAAGAAAATGACTAAAGTATGAAACATGCCCCCATTGTATACATTGTACTGACCTTTGAGGAACACAGGTTTGAACTGCGCGGGTCCACTTATGGCTTTTTTTTTTTTTGGTAAATATGGTACAGTGCTGTAATGTATTTTCTCTTCCTTATGGTTTTCTTCATAAATTTTCTCTAGCTTACTTTAAGAATATGTAATACATTTAACAAGCAAAATATGTATCAACTGTGTTATCAGTAAGGCTTCTAGTCAGCAGTAAGCTATTAGTAGTTAAGTTTCTGGGGAGGTAAAAGTTACTCTCAGATTTTCGACTGTGCAGAGAGTTGGCACTCCTAAACTCGTTATTCAAGTGACAACTATATATTATTTCCAACAGTTTGTTTTAAAGCAATCATGACATGACTTGTTTTGGTTGAAACGATGAATTGAGTCGCTTTTGCATAATCCTAGTTGTGAATAAAAAAATGTTCAGAAGCAAGTCTGTGACTTTAGAAAATCCATTTTTCCCTAACTGCTTTGGGTCTTAGGTTTTTGTGGATTTTGGCTGCTCTGCCCCACTTCATCCTTCTGGCTGGGCCCAGAGGGGGGCTTCGGTTCAAGTCAGGTATTACTTCTTCGGGGATGTCCTCCTGTCCTGCCTAGCTGGGTCTGCGGCCCATCTGTGCTTTGCCGTTTATTTCCACGGGCATGGCACAAACTTTCCGTTGCCCACGTGGCCCTGTGGTCTCGTCAGAGCAGGCACAGCATGGGAGGGCTCACTGGACACTGGGTGCTTTGCCAAGTACCCTGCTGGCCCTACCAATTCTAATCCTCAGAACTAGAAGGCAGGTGTTTTTAGTCCCACTTTACAGACTTGGAAGCTGAGGTTTAAAGAACTTTAAGACTATCCAGGGCGCCTTAGTGGCTCAGTTGGTTAAGTCTCTGCCTTCGGCTCAGGTCATGATCTCAGGGTAGTGGGGTCAGGCCCCGTGTTGGGCTCTGCCCTCAGCAGAGTCTGCTTGTGACTCTCTCTCTCTCTCTGGCCCTCCCTCCCGCTCGCGTGCTCTCCCAAATAAAATCTTTATTTAAAAAAACACCTCTATCCAAAGCTTTTTCCTCCCAAGTAAAAAAATAAGCATTTTTTAAAAAGATTTTCATTTATTTGGCAGAGAGAGAGCACAAGTAGAGTGGCAGGCAGAGTGAGAGGGAGAAGCAGGCTCCCTGCTAAGCAGGGAGCCCTACGTGGGACTCGATCCCAGGACCCCGGGAAAATGACCTGAGCCGAAGGCAGCTGCTTAACCGACTGAGCCACCCAGGTGCCCTGGAAAGCTTCACATTTGAAGGACAAAAGATGTTTGATATTGGACCCACATATGGTCGGCCACCCTCATTATTTGGTCCCTAAAAGAGCAGGGGCCACTGTGCTGGGCATGAGGACACTGTCTCCCCAGGGCCACTCAGACTCACAGGAGCTGGACGTGCCGGACAGTGCGAGTGCCTGAGCCTCCTGACTTCCAAAGGGGACCGGCATCCAGACCTCCTGCAGGAGACAGCGAGCCCAACAGCCATCCTTGGAAGGCCAGCCACCATTAAAGATGCAATAGGAAGGTCTTCATTCCCGTTTCAGAATTCTGAAATTTTTAAATTATTTGACACTTATCCCTAAAAGATTCCTCAAACCCATTAGAACACATTTCACGGATTTTCTCTTTTGCTTGGTGGATTTGGGTGACTGGTAAGAGATTGCTTTGCTGTAAAAATCATCTTTAGTTTATTAGTAGGATTAGCTCCCATCAGGTCCATAAGACTCTGTTCACATTTGTCAATTCACTTTTATGGCCAGACCATACTGAGTACCAGCGGTATTTCAACCATAGGAAATTACTATTTTTATGGGTAAAAATGGTCAAGTATTGACAATTTTATATGGCTTAATATAACAGACTGGGATAGAGTAACTATAAGAAATAAGCTTGTTCCTGAAGGGTTATATAAGAAATAAAGTTTAGAACATAAGAACTAAAGGGAAATTTCAAAAAGTCCAAGTTTATAGAATATTTGATAAACTTTATTGAAATTATTTCAGTATGATGTTGGTAAGTTCTAAATGCCTATAGTACATAGTGTTCAAAAGAAATTTCACTATTATGAATCAAGCTTAATATTTTATAATATTTAAGTATCAGTATATTTAATATCAGTAATATTTGAGTATCAAGACTTATGGAGCTGAATTCTAATGCAGAATAGAAGGACCAAATTACAATGACATAAAAATATAAAAATCTTTGCTTATAAATACGTTTTTTCAATTTAAAAATAGTGAAGCGTCTCTTTGGTAAGCCAGTCTTATGGTGAGAATGATCTAGAAAGATCAGTGAGAGCTGACGGTGAAGACAGTTTGATAGATGGTTAGATCCAAGAACTCACCCTTGTCCGAGGGCAACAGGAGTGGTTCTCGTAGGTCGTGTGTTTGGTTGTTCCCGTGGGCGCCTTGTGTTCAGCTAATACTATGCATAAGTGAAGTGGCCGTCGGGGCATTATGCTAACTAAGCCAGAGAAAAATACTGTATGATCTCATTTATATGACTATCTAAAAACAGTGACCTCAGGCACAGAATAGCCTGGGGGTTGCCAGAGGCAGGGGTGGGGTGTGGAGAGTGGTCGGTGGAGGGGTGGAGGGTGTCGTGGTCAGAGCTGGAAACTTCCTATCGGAAGATGAACCAGCCCTGAGGACAGCATGGTGACTGGTTAACAATGCTGTATTATAGATCTGAAAGTTGCTACGAGAGTAGGTCCTTAGAAGTTCTCACCACAAGGAAGAATCATTGTTTTTAACTGTGTGAGGAGGCGGATGTTAACTAAACTTGGGGTAGCTATTTCGCAATATATATGTATGTCACATCCTGTCATCCACCTTCAGCTAATAGTTATATGTTAATTATATCAATAATATTAGAAAAACATTGTTTTAAAAGAGTGAAGGGGCACTGTGATGAAGGGCTGAAGGGACAGGACTGAACTCGCAGAGGATGGCAGCTGCCGGGGACCCCGGAGAGCGCATCACCCTCCGGTCTGTGGGGAGGTGCCTGTGCGTCCTGACTCGGAAAGGTAAGGGCAAGGGAGACGCGCCTGCGAGTACAGAACCCAAAATAGATTTTATGAAACCTCATCAATCTGACCTTATTTTAATGGCAGCAAGGATTAAATAAAATGTATAACAGAACATGACTAACATTTTATCAAAGCATTTTTCTTTTATAATTTTTATTATACCATGGAATCCCCCTTTTCAGTGAAAATACATCAGATATTGCCAAAGGAAAAACAATTTACAAAGTTCTATTTACATGTAACTTTTCCAGAGTGCACTTACTGCACAAAATGAGTGTGTGGGTTACTTCATTCAAATAACAGGAATTTGCAATTTAATGAAATAATTCTCCTTGAACTCTCTAACAATCCGCTATTTTTTTTTAAACACAAAATGTTTATTTGGTCTTCTAAATGACCGGCACCCTTACCAAATGTATTTCACCTATACTTAAGACTTCTACTGCATTTAAGCTACAAGTTTATAGCACCAAAATCCATTTTAATATCAGTATTATTGCTTTTTCAATACATACAATTTCATGTAGACATACTTGCAAAATCAACTTCAGACAAATACAAATGTAAAATTTTACAAAATACGAAATTAAAAGATTTTAAAAAACAGCAATTTAAAAATGCAAAGAGTATTCTTTGGTTAGATAACCAGATAAGTTTAAATTGGTTAGCATACAGAATGTTTTAAGGCCTTAGAAAATCTTTGGTTTAGGGTTCTGAAATAGTCTTAATTTTTAATCTATTACAACATTTTAAAGCTATGTAGAAATACTGTAAGTTACTAAATGGTTAAGAGGTGCCAGAATCTTAAAGATCAAAGTAAACATCAGTTTACTCCCTTGTAATTATAATTAATTTTCTGTATTCAATTGGATGGTCATCTTTAAATATATTTATGAAAAAATGTTTTCAATTATATAACAAACTGTCACAGCTCAGAACTGGAATGGTACAAGCAAAACACTTCTTCATAGTTCGGTAAGTCATAAAGGAAAAAGATATTACCCATAAGTACGATATACATATGGGGTAGGGCCCCACCAACATATATTTAAAAAAGAAAACAACAACGTGTGGTCGAAGGGGTAACCTACTTTTCAATTCACTGACTTACAGGACAGTGCAAGCAAGAAGGCCTTGCTGTAGCTAGTGGGGACCCTTACAGACTTGCTGCATGCTCGCTCCCCACCCTGTGGCAAGTGAGCAGTCTCTAAAATCAAGTACATTTCCAAAGTCACATATGAAAAGAAAGAGACAAATACTTGCTAACTTAGAAAAAAAAAAAGTCAGTGGTTTCTAACTGAAAGGGAATAGTGCAGAGTCAATCTTTGGCCCCTTTGAAAACACTGGATACTGACTCAGAAAAAATAATGACAACCAATTCTTACAAGGGAAGCTTTCACCTGTTGAGAAAGCTTATTAGCAGAGCACACGAGCTGCTGCCTGGGTCATTAAGAGAACTGTCCAGCCCAAGCCAAAGGAGGGACATTTTGTAATTCAATTTCAAAAATTATTCTTGAAAGAATCAACAGACCTATCCCTCACTCTTAAATGGGATTCTTCCCTTTACTCCCTGTAATTGATCCAGCCAGGTCTGAACTCTGGAGGTCAGGATGAGTCCGATCTCTTCCTGCCTGTCTCCTGGAGCTGGGACGGCTCTGCCACCTTGGGCTCCGGGGCAGCCCTGAAACAGGGCCGGACCCCAGGTCCGAAGCCCCGGTCGGTCCCCCTGTGCAGGAGGCAGCCGTCACCAGAGCACGCTGTTCCCGTGTTCGTTTGAATACTGTGAGCACGGGCAGTAGGAAGAAACTTTTCTCATGAGAGATTATTTTTACGGACAAAAAAGGATAAGATGAAAGGAAACGTAATAAACATAAGATTTATGAAGGACAGTTTCCCTTACTGGTTGGACAATTCGTAGCGGGCGTCCTGAGGTGAGTCACGACCCTCTTTGCAATTCTGCAGTGCGCGCACAAATCCTCACAATCCTGGAAAACAGCTACTTCCTACTCAGGCCAGTTGCTCATTGACTTTACAGTAAATCTCGGTTTCAGTGACCGTTTTGCATGTGCCTCAGACTCAAATTCCATCACGTTTATTATCTTCAATTTCATATGTTTAATAACAGCCTTTTTCTTGTTAAATAACCAAAAGTTGGCCCTTGTCTTTTACAGAGCAGAACACAGCTTGCCTATTTAGATGCTTTTGACTATGAGCTTTTCTTTTTTTTTTTTTAAAGATTTTGTTTACTTGACAGAGATCACAAGTAGACAGAGATCACAAGCAGGCAGAGAGACAGGCAGAGAGAGAGGGGGAAGCAGGCTCCCCGCTGAGCAGAGAGCCCAATGCGGGGCTCGATCCCAGGACCCTGAGATCATGACCTGAGCCGAAGGCAGAGGCTTTAACCCACTGAGCTCCCCAGGCGCCCCATGACTATGAGCTTTTCACAAAAAAATTTAATGATGCCCAATTAAAATAAAAAACTAATGAATTTAGACATATCTCTACTTTTAAACAAAGTACGTAACCTGGCCAAGCTGGTGACTTTGTTTAAACAAGTCTAGGGGCGGCTGACTCACACGCATCAGACAAGCGCGGTGACCTAGAGGAGGCAGGAGGCCCCTTTCTCTCTCCCAGAGATGGGCTTGTACTCCTGAACAGACGACCAGATTTTGAGTCCTCTGTTTTAAAATTCCGGCATTTTGATTTCTGGATAGAAACAGAAAGCACACTCTTGCCAAGTTCATGTATTCTAAAACACGGAAAGGACTCTATGTGATGGGATAAGGAAAGAATGCTCTGATGAGGGTCTTGTACCCAAAAGGTGCAAAGGCAATTCTTCTGTCAGGTCCCTTTTTGATTTAAAAAAGATTGGTCCTTAAAATGTTCATAGTATCCTACATAAATGATTTCCTAAACTTCCTTCACAATTGTACTTTTTAACTCATGACTCATCACGACCCATTTAATTAAGCTAAATTAAAATTGATTTTAGCAGAAAGAAATGTTCTAAAATACAAAATACCACCTACTACTGATTTTACAGTTTGAAACTGTTAACATAAACTAGAAAAAAGATACATGTAGTTAAAAAAAAAAGATTTCCAGTCTTTCCCTTCTACCCAGGAAAATCTTCCATCTGACATCACCACCATGAGCTCCTGGTGACTTCTTCAAGTCTCCCAAAGATTGGGTCTTGGTGGACTTACTGGTGGTCTCCTTCGACTCGTCTTTTGCGAACTGTGAGAAAAAAAGAAAGCATGCTAGAAATCCCGGTTACTTTGTACAATGTTAACTTGCTCGTAAGGAACAAGTTTCTGTATGATCCAGTTAGAGTCGTACAGAAATGAAATGTCCATTTGTTGTTAACAAGGCCATTAAATTCACATCCTTCATCATTGCCGTTTGTTGAGAATTGAGGGGCTTGGGAATGCGAGCCACGTGTCCTCAGCTCCCCCGAGCTCCCACAGGAGCGGGGGAAATCTACACTACTGCTCCGCATTCACCTCCACGTCCCTGCACCCGTCTCATTTGTTATTTAAAAAAAACAATACCTGTTAAGACAATGACTTAGAAATTACTGTGTTAAATTCTGAAGTCACTCAGACAGCTAGGATTAGAACATATTAGAAGTTAACAACTTGCATGTTCTTCTGCCAAGGCACCACAACCCATTTCCTTAGTTTGTGAAAGAACAAAAACATGTTTGTCATTTTAAAGGTAAGTGACTTGCTACTGTTCTCCAAATTTTCCTTCTAGTGTCTCCTACAAAATGAACTGGGTTCTGACGAAACAACAAAAATACAAAGTGATGAACAGCTCAGATGTTCATGTGGTGAACATGTGGTGAGGTCCTATCTGGCGATAGGTGAGGTCCTATGTGGCGAACATCAACTCTGGCCACCAAAGTGGTCAGTCAGCTAGTTCAGTGGACGGAGCAAAAGAAAGGAGCATATGTCTCAGGAGCCCCCAGCCGCTTCACCGACTGGTGACCCCAAACTGGTAGGCCGCCCTCGGTGACGGTAGGATAGGGTCTTCAAGCAGACATTCAAGTGATGCGCAAAAAAGCTTGTCCAGCCACTGGCTGGGTCCTAGCTCGAAAGTAAAAACCAGGAGAACTGAAGTATCAAGCTCCCATGAGCATTCTTATACTTAGCTAACTGACTACAACCCTTACTCTAATTTTAGTCCACATTAACAAAAAGCAAGTCTTGCGTGTTTACTGAAATATTAAGGGGAAAAAAATCAAATAGAGACTTGAGTCCTCAAATACAAACCTGATTCATATATATAGATCTCTGAAAAATACAGAAATACTTTCTTGAAAGACAAGCCAGATTAACCCTTTGGGGTAGAACATTTCCAAGAGAATGCTGACTTGCAGCAGGGTTTGGATGTTATTGGCAGACCATTTCAGATGTTAAAATGCATGTAATAAAAAACACATGTAAAGGAGGTCTGTGACAGAAGGGAGCAGACAAAAAAGGTTGGAGATGATGTGGTTAGCTGGTGTGAGGAGAGTAACGGGAGACTCCGAGTTCACACAAATATCGCATGTGTGCTGTGGACCGTCTCTGCTGCTCGCAGCTAGGACACTTCATAGCTGGAGAGATGGGAGCAGGTAGGATTATTTCAATGAACAGGAAACTATGCGAGATAAGACATGAGAATCAACACTAAAGATCTGATACAGCCCCATGTGCGTGGTGAAGAAAAACTAGATGCCTGGGGAGTCTTTGTCTCAAATTTTGATCTTTGAGGTCTTTCTGGCGGCCACGTATCAGACTGCCAGCATGAACACAGGGTCTTGATGCTTGCCGCCTACACCTGCGGGCCGAGACCGACACACAGGGCTGGGAGCGGAGCAGAGGGTGCTGGGAGCGCACACAGCAGGAGACGGGCCAAGAACCAGGTCAGACTCTTCTTCCTTCCTCAGTGCCTACCTGCTACCAGCAATTTCTTGGTTCAGCTGTTAGATGAGAGGCTCCTAAGTTTGGCCCTATTCATTCATCTTTTAAAAGATTTTGCCAGAGAGAGAGAGAGAGCACAAGCAGGGGGAGCGGCAGGCAGAGAGAGAAGCCGGCTCTCCGCTGAGCAGGGAGCCCGATGCAAAGCTCGATCCCAGGCTGACCTGAGCTGAAGGCAGATACTCAACCGACTGAGCCACTCAGGCATCCCACCTATTAATAATTCTTCGGCAATTTCTTTCCAAAACCCACTCCACTAATAAAAGTTCTCAATACTTTATGATCAACTGCAAATAAGTTCTAACCTCACATCCGATCTCTAGAATAAAAAATATGGGTTTTTTTTTGAAGTATCATTTTAATCAAGCATCCAATGGCCAATAATGGCTCTCAAATGCCTCCCACCAAAAAATCCAAAGAAACGAAGTTTCTTCCCATCTGATTTTAGTGCCTTCTACCAGCACTGGCTTTTAATCTGCTGACATCACTTTTTCATTGTGTTAGCTTCCAGAAGCAAGTACTTATTGCGAGTTTACTCTGGAGGCAGCAGCCTGCAATAAGAATCCGTTTTCACCATCTGCAAGCTGTCCTCAGCATATAAATAACTACCTCGATCCCAAGTGTGAGCTTTTACCCATGTACTTCCCCACGCCAGAAATGTTCCTAGTCTCATCTCATGTCTGAAACTCTGGCTTGGCTCAGAAAGAGCGAGCATGAGGTGGGGGGTCTCCAGAGCTACCCACACAAAGCTGTTTGCTTTCTCTCACTTGAGCTTCGAGTCAGGCCACACCTTCAACGTGGCCTCCGCCGCCTCTATTCAAATGGCCACGGACACCTACTCAGCTGCAGTGACATAAAGCAGCCCAGGAAGTACTTTTCATGTGTTCTCTCATCTTTTGGTATACTGCTGATTCTCGATGTAATTAGCATGACTTTGCAAATTGCACTGAGAATCAATAGTACACCAAACACCAAATTTCTAAAATGCAAGAGACTAAAATCTTTAATGGGAAACTAAGTCATCAAGGGACAAGACAGGGTTTGAACTTACACTCTTCACAGTAATTTGGGTTGAGAGAAGGGAGCTGTAACTTTTCTGCTTTAGAAACCTTTAAAGAATGCAAACTCAAATATGGCTCAAGTTTAAAAGAACTGCATTACTTTGAAGTGATACTCCCTTTAAGAAGTCTTATTTTAATTCTTGGCTAAACGCATCTTTAAAAATATTTCAATGACAAACACCAAACTTAAAAGAAGAGTCGATTATTGGAAACATGTAGAAACAAAATTACAAGCATCATATTCTTTCATTCAGCCTTGGCTGGAAAACTTATTTCAAACAGGAACACAAGCCTCAGCAGTATTTTCAGTAGGAACCAGGAAAAAATGGGCAACCGCTGACCTTGACCGATGTGTGCAGCGAGAAGACAAACTGCCCAGTAATGGGCGCGTCAGGGAACCAGCGAGGACAGCAGATGCTGACGTGCCACATGCTGTACAACTTGGATCAAAACGATAATCCATATTTTATCATGTAAAAATGAATTTCTCTCTAGGCCCGTTTGATAAAAAGGGCAAAGGGCTTCCCTGAAATGTTGAAATCTTTAATAGCTCCAAGAGGAGACCTGTAACTGAGAACAAAATTTTTGTTCCAGGAAGCATTTATATTATGCTTCTGATAGAAAACTGTTAGCTTAAAGCTGTGAAATGTTCGTTTCAGGAAGATTTCACCCATGAACCCCGCAATCACTACAACACTTAAACTGAACTCTAATTCAATCAATATGAAAAGGACTGTGAAGATTTTAAAAACAAAGGCTCAAAAATCTGTGTTGAAGCTTACTGGAAAAAAAAAATCCCTCTAATACATTAGCTTAATGATACAATCCAGAAATTTGATTTGAAATGCGTATGTCTTACCTAAGTCGTTGTTTTTTGTTATAGCATTAGCTGCTCTGGTTCGGGGTCCCTGCTGTGTAAACTGATACCCAAATTTAAGGATATTTGTATTTTCCTCAAGCATCTTGGCCATTTCCAATTCTACAGCTGTCCCCAACTGCTGCCTCTGGAATAATTAAAGAGTAGTATTAATAAACTAGATCAAAATACTTTTCAAGGTAAGTCAAGACTAAGACATTCAGGTAAATGCTGCTTCTGCTATTTTGAAATTTTCCCAATTCTTACAATATACTTACATAGAAGAAACAATATTTTGAAGCTCGGTATTTCATACAGACATCAAAAAACCTGGATTACCAGAAGGAGGTACCACTTCATACCCACTATTAAAGATGATTATAGTGTTGGCCAGAACGTGGGGAAATTGGGAAGCTCGCACACGCCGGTACAAGTGCGAAATGGTGCAGTTGCTGTGGGAAACAACTCGGCCATTCCTTGGAAAGTTAAAGTTACCTACCACATGACTTTGCAATTCCACTCCTAGGTATGTACTCATGAAAAATGAAAACCTACGTTCATATAAAAACTTGTAAATGAATGTTCATATCAGCATTATTCCTAATATTGAAAAAGTAGAAACAACCCACATGTAATAGATTATTCAGCCATAAAAAAGAGTAACTACTGAGATATATTACAACATGGATGAACCTGCAGAATATTTTGCTAAGTAAAAGGAGGTAGACACAAAAGACCGTATATTATATCATTCCATTTCTACGCAAATGTGTAGAGACAGAAAGTAGGTTAATGGTTGCCGGGGCTGGTGGGAGGGGTGATTGAAACGTTCTGGAATTGGTGGTGATGGCTGCACAACTCTACGAATATGCTCAAACCCATGCTCAAAATGTTAATATTCTGGATGCTTCAAATGTCCTCATCTCCTTTCAGGCCACCACCTTCCCTAAAGGCTCCCCAAATGCCCTCCTTCCACCTGCCTCTTGAGTCCCCAACCCCTCCATGGCTTCCTCAGTTACTGCTATGGAACACGGACCTGATTGTCAATCTTGAGCTCTGCCAGGGTTTCATTATCTCTTAGAGCATCAATCAGGGCTAGAATCCCAACTCCTGTAATGAAGTTGGACTCCATATTTAAGCTCTTCAAATTTTTGTTCACTCTCAGCATATCTGCAAAAGCCTAGAAATTAAAGAAAATATTTAGAGATAAAAATAGACAGTACCCATCACATATTCTACCTGCCATAAACAAATATGGTAAGTAGCAGAACTGCTCTGTTTTTCATTAGATTGTTTTAGCTTAACAAACAACCTCAGAGGCCTCATGTCTATTTTTTACACATGCCCTGTCACGGTATTTAGATTTGTCACATGTAATCCTCTGTTGGTAATATTCTCTGCTGCTTTTCACACTCTTAGGTTCATGCATACCCTCCTCCTCTCTCCTGTCTCTCTCTCACTTTCAGTTCCTGTGTAGGACTAATTTCATCAAGGTCTCTTTGGAACACCTTTTCTTACTTGGGTCCTACTGCAGCTGGATTCCTGTGTAGCCAAAATGAACATAAATTACGGACTGATTTTCGAGGCTGAGATGGGAAAGGATGTCTAAGGCAGAAGGCCAGAAATGCTCACAGATTACCAGAACATAAAGTCAAGTTAAAAGAAAAGGCAAGAGAGGGCAGAGATACTAGAAAGAACTTGGGACAGGTTATCTATACGTGTGTACTTTTCATTAGTGACAACTAGTTATGTGGAACAAATCCCTTATCCATTCATCTGTATACACATTTCTTCAAATATTACTGGTGGCTGATTATTTGATTAAGTACTGCTCTGTAGATTTAGAACTAAAACATTTAAGTTCCTGCCTGATGGAACTTACATTTTAGTGGGGAGGGGGTGGGGAATAAGCAAAATACAGTATCAGGTGGTAAAAAGAGCCATAGAGAAAGAAAATAGGGTAGACGGAGAGTGCTGGGGGCAGGCGCGGTCAGGAAAGGCCTCACCAGGAAGGTGACGCTGGAGCAATGGCTTAAAGTGGTGACATCAATGATGTGAAATCCCTTTCGGGAGAAAGTTCTAGGCAAGAGAAACAAGGGGGAAGGCCCTGCATTAGGGGCATGCATGGCACATCTGAGGAAGAGCAAGAGGCTGTACATCTATAGTTGAATGAAAGAAAGGGCAAGTAGTGGACTCTTGATTTCAGCTCAGGTCTGATCTTGGGATCATGAGATTGAGCCCCGCATCGGGCTCCATGCTCAGCGGGGAAGTCTTGTTTGAGATTCCCTCTTTCTCTCTCCTTCTGTCCCTTCCTCTCTCTCTCAAATAAATATTAAAAAGAAAAAAATGGGGCAAGTAAAGGATTCTAAGACCACTGAACGACTGTCATTTTTATTATTAGACATGGGGAGCTGCTGGAGGGTTCTGAGTATACAAATGATGTAACTAAACAAGTTTTTAAAAAATCACTTTTGGGGGTGCCTTGATGGCTCAGTTGGTTAAGCATCTGTCGTTGGCTTGTGTCATGATCCCAGGGTCGGGGGATCGAGCCTCGTATCGGGCTCCCTGCTCAGTGGGGAGTGTGCTTCTCTCTCTCCCTCTACCCTCTCGCCCCCATCCCAGCTCGTGCTCTCTCACTCTATCTCAAATAAATAAATCACTTTTGATGCTATGTAAAAAAGGCTGGCTTTGAGGTGGGAAAGATGGACACAGGCAGCTCAGTGAGGAGGCAACTGCAATAATCCAGATGAGAGAAGATGCTAGCTTAGACCGACCAGCATGGTAGTTGAGAAAATGGTGAGAAATGGTTAGATTGTGGAATATCTAGAAGACAAGTCTGGATATACAATTAAAGTTGTGAGAAAGGGAAGTCAAGGATAACTCCATTTCTTTTTGTCTTGAGCAAATGAAAGAACGAAGTTGTCAGTTAGTCATTTAGTGAGACAAAAAAATGGGAGAGGAGCAGATGTGGGGTGGAAGCCAGGAGTTTGGTTTGGGGCCATATGGGATGTCTGTTAGACAGCCAAGCAAGGGGTTAAGGAGGTGGACATGAGCACATAGTTCAGGAGAGAGGTATGAACTGGGGATAACAATCCTGGGAGTCTGAAGCATATACAGATAACACATAGCAATGAGGGTCGCCTGGGTGGCTCAGTGGGTTGGGGCCTCTGCCTTCGGCTCAGGTCATGATCTCAGGGTCCTGGGATCGAACCCCGCATCGGGCTCTCTGCTCAGCGGGGAGCCTGCTTCCCCCTCTCTCTCTGCCTGCCTCTCTACTTGTGATCTCTCTCTGTCAAATAAATAAATAAAATCTTAACAACAACAACAAAAAACACATAGCAATGAAACAGAGTGACATCACGCAGAAAGTGGACAAAGAAAAGAAGACCTAGACTGGGCCCCAGGCCATTCCAATGCTTGGAGGTGGGGAAGATGAGGAGGGACCAGAGAAGGGATGTCCAGTGAGGAGAGAGGAGAACCAAAGGGACTGATGTCCTCAAAGCCAAGTGAAGAAAAAGGTTCATACCATGATCAAGTGGGATTTATTTCAGGAATGCAAGGTTGACTTAATAGGCAAAAGTTAATCAATGTAATATACCGTATTAATAAAGTACAAAAACCACATGATCATCTCAATACACATATTAAAAGCATTTGACAAAATCCAACACTGTAGATCCATAAATGGAATCCTCTGCAGATGTTAAAAGAATGGTGTAGGACTTTATGTAGGGATATGAAAAGATCTCTGAGATATACTGTTCAGTGAAAAATTAAGTTATAAAACAGCACATATTGCATGACTTCACTTAAGTTTTTTAAAATTATAGGGAAGAAATATAGGAAATAATAAACATAAAAGAGTAAATAATGCATTGCCTAACAGTGAGCTAAACATCAATTGAAAAGAGTAAATCTTGATCATAAAATCGGTTGAGCCACCTCTAACACACCACAGGCACAATTTCACTACTATCAGTAACAGCTTACTCACAACAGCGACGGGGTCATTGCTCCGCGTGGCCGCAAGACTGAAGTTTTTCACGTGTGTGTTGGTTTCCAAAGCTTTTGCAAAATCTTTTAGGGTTGGAACTGGGATATTCTTGAAAAACAATCATGTGAAATATGACATTTTAGTTTTTAGGAAATTCGGTCCATTAATCAAATATATTTGTACTTTTTTTTCATTAAATGTACTCAGAAATTACACGGGGGCGTGGGGAGAAAAAAAATTAAACATTTATTCTACAAAAGAAATCAAACAGCCTCCTTCATAGCTATTTGATTTCTCTATTATGGTACATTTGCACAAACTGCTGACCTAGAGCAGAGTATATATCATCATTTCTCTAGCATTTTGATTAAAGAAACTTTCATTATTCTACAATTAACTATTTGGATTATAAGACGCCAACACCTGAGTATTCAAAATGGATCCACTTTTCTACAAAGGGAGAGATGTCACTTAGTTTAAGCTATAATAAGAGAGATTAACCCTACACTACCTGAAATGTGGAATGATATAGTTCTAGAAGGCACTAATTTCTCCCTTTAGTACCAAGACTACAATTCCCTGTAGCCTGGTGGCCACAACTGGTGGTGGCTGTACAACTTCTGCATTGGTCAAACTTATCTTCAGATCATTACCTGTTGATTTAGTTATGTGAGGACTGAATTTTTTAAAAATTAAAATTAGTGATCAACTAGGAATGTTAGCTGTTTTCAAGGCTTGCTTTCTTCAGCTCATAGGAAGGAACACCTGCTAAAGGAGCACAGAGGTCTTATTCCCTTGGTTCTTATAATTCCCAGATGTTCTCTCAGCCCTTAATTCAGAAATCAAGATTTAAAATGAAGAATTCTTAAAAATAAAATTAAATTAGGGGCAACTGGGTGGCTCAGTGGGTTAAAGCCTCTGCCTTCGGCTCAGGTCATGATTCAGGGTCCTGGGATCGAGCCCCGCATCGGGCTCTCTGCTCAGCGGGAGCCTGCTTCCCCCTCTCTCTCTGCCTGCCTCTCTGCCTACTTGTGATCTCTCTCTCTGTCAAAAAATAAGTAAATAATATCTTTAAAAAATAATAATAAAAAAATTAAATGAGGAATTTTTTTTTTTTTAAATGAGGAATTCTTAATGCAGGTATTATACGATGACCAATACTCAAGAGATAATCTGAATTTACTCTTTGGTAATTAATCATCCCTATGCTCTCCTAACTCATTTCTTCTTTACTCCAAGGAAGCACTGCATTTTTTTTTTTAAAACTCAAGATCCCAGAAAGCCCAGTACTAGGTGTTTACTCCAGAGAAACGAAAACATATTTTAACATGTTCAGATGTGTTTAATAGCTTTACTATAGTCATTCCAAACCAGAGGGAATCCATATGTCTATCAAGTAGTGAATGGATAAAAAAATTGCAGCATATCATGTAACAGAATACTACTCAACAAACTACTGACATATACAACCACACAGATGAATCTCAAATGCATTATGCTAAGTGAAAGAAGCCAGACTCAAAAGGCTCATACTGTATGATTCCATTCACAGGACATTCTGGAGAAGGCAAATGAAGGAAAAGAAACCAAATACGAGTGGTCAGGGGCTAGAGTTGGGGACAGAGAATGATAACAAAGGGGACTGACATGTGCCACATCTATGGTGGTGGCTGTACAACTTCTGCATTGGTCAAAACTCATCGAACTGTACACTGAATAGGCAGAATTTCAGTAGGTTGCAGAACCTGGTTCAATACAAGGAATACCTCAAGAAACCAGATTTAAAACAAAACAAAACAAAACAAAACCCTGAAAGACTAAATGCTCTTAGAAGTAGGCAGTACTTTGGAAGCCAGAAAGATTTATACTGAGAGAGTGCAGGGTTTACATTTTTATATGATACTTTTTAAAAAGCAAGTCAGAAAAATATTATAATTTCTAAAATATATAGGAATCTGAGCATACTGTTAGAAGCAAAAACTTTACCTTTAAGTAGCAATTTAGAATCACACTCTATCAAAACTGCCCAACTCTCATCCTAAATCTAACTTACTTAAAGCAAGTCAAAACTTTATTGTTTGCTTAGCACACATACCTTTATATTATTCAAATTAACTTCAACAAGACGAACATCATTTTCTTTAATTCTCTTTAAACTCTCTTCAACATTGGTTGGATTTGGTGGCTCATCAAATACTGGAAGAATCTTTTCACCTTTTACCACATCTGTAGTTACAAACAAAAAGAGCAAGAGTCTCACTGGTTGATACTATTAGAGTGAACATATATGAACTTAACGCAAAGAACACACATGTACAAGCACGTTCAGTACAACTAACCCGAAAGTTTCCCCCACAATTTCTAAAAGATCCTTCACGTGTTAACATATTTAAAGCACTCAAATCAAATGTCATCCTCTTGTATCATTTTCTCTGAGATTTAACTAGTAATTACTGTAAAGGCAGTACGAATCACAGATTTAAAGAAACAGCCTCAGGGAGAGGAGTAAGGTGATGAAGGACATGTGACCTCTTTCTTTTATGGGGAGTACTATGCATGGGAAAAAGGGGAGGGTGAGTAGGAATGGGAAGGGGGAAACAGACAGGTAATGGTACAGAAGAGCTACCGAGACAGAAATCCCCCAAATTACTGCCCTCCTTCACTCCTGTCCCCCAATCCTTCACCATATATACCATATCCATACACATGGCCAAAATACGACTAAGCAAAGCTGAAAGAGGACCCAGGAGCCTTGAATCCTCTAATGAGATGTAAGTACACTTTGATGTGTATGTGAAGGTCTATGAACACATATAACAGGCAAACTTTAATGGATAGATTTTCTGGGGAGAAAACCTATATCAGATTCATGGCAAATGACCAAAAAAAGTTAAGAACAGGGGTGCCTCGGTGGCTCAGTGAGTTAAAGCCTCTGCCTTCAGCTCAGGTCATGATCTCAGGGTCCAGGGATCGAGCCCCGCATCAGGCTCTCTGCTCAGCAGGGAGCCTGCTTTCCCCTCTCTCTCTGCCTGCCTCTCTGCCTACTTGTGATCTCTGTCACATAAATAAATAAAATCTTAAAAAAAAAAAACAAAAAAACTAAGATGTTAAAGTTCCCTCCTTTTTAAAAAAAAAAAAAAAAGAACAACTGACAGAAAGATTGACAGGGTCACTGTCTGGCTTAGTTCTTCCCTTCTGCCCTCCTCTAGCTTTTAAGCAAAACTCATCTTAAGATGAAGTATACTGGGGCACCTGAGTGGCTCAGTCAGTTAAGCATCTGCCTTCAGCTCAGGTCATGATCCTAGGGTCCTGGAATCCAGCCCCACATCGGGCTCCCTGCTCAGCGGGGAGTCTGCTCCCTCTCTCTCTGCCCCTCCCTCTGCTCTTGGCTCTCTCTCCCACGGTCTCTCTCAAATAAGTAAAATCTTACAAAAAAAAAAAAAAAAAAAAGTCAAAGTATACTGAATAAATTCCCTCTAGGAGTACCTTGTTCTTTTCAAATTTATTACACACATACACAGATAGCATCCTGAGATCAATTTAGACGATGGCCTGAAAATTATTTTCCTGAGGAAAGTGGAAAGATCTGGATATATCTGGCCTGGATGTATATATTTAAAAAAAGTATGCTCATTGTTTTCAGATTTATCCTGTAGAAGAAGAGAGAAATTTCAAGTTGTTCTGAAAGGCAGAACAGGTATAAACTGCCTTGAGGCAGACTTTGGTTCAATACAAGGATAAGCTTCCTACCAGAGTTCTGCTAAAAGGACAGAGTGGGCTCCCTCTCACCCAAGTTCAGCAAGGTAATCTTCTTCAAGACTGTAGATCAAGGGGACTGGAGAAGAGCTTCCTCACTACAAAGAAAACTGAACGAGTTCTATCTCAATTCTAAATTTTACAAAATCTAAAGATTTCTTTCCTCACTCCACAGAGTATGTGCATTTAAAGAGCACTGCTTCTGAATGAAGTAATGGATCCAGTAAATGGGATGCTCAAACCATTAAGAAAGGCTCATGGGAGACTTTAAATGATGGATCAGGCTGCTAACATTTGAACACACTGATGAATTTTGGCACATTCCCCAAAGAGGAATGTCTAGACTTGATATGCTTCCTAATGTGATTTAATCACCACCTAGGAAGCATTCTTGCCCCCCAAACCCTCCAAAAACAAAAAACTGTACCTGAATCTGAATAAGCCGCTAGAAAATAGTAGTTTACAGAAACATAGGAGACAGAGAAGTAAGTAAAAGGATACCACAAGGGGAAGGTGGTGGCAGAGTAAGAGGACCCTAGGTTCATTTTGTCCCACAAATACAACTAGGTAACTATCAAATCATCCTAAATACCCCAAAAATTGACCTGAAGACTGGCAGAAAAAACCCCACAACTAAAGGCAGAGAAGAGGCCACATCCAAGAAGGTAGGAAGTGTAGAGACTTGGTTTGGGAGAGAAATAGATCATGGCCACTACAGTACGGAGGGAGCTGCAGTTGCAAAGAAGGGTGAAAGACAGACTAGCACAAAGGGAAGCGCGTGGGAAAAATCAATCCCCGTAGCAACTGGCCTGGAAGGTAGGAGGGCCTTGAATTTCAGGAGTTCTTGCAACCAGCGAGGCTTAAAGCCTGGAGTTTTAAAGGTCAGTGTACTTGGCTGTGGGAGACCTCAGTGGACTTTAGGGCTGCTCTTGGAGAGAAAGCAAGCAAAGAGCCTGTGGACATATAGCATAGAAATAGCAACCTGAAGAGTGCCTAGGGCACATAGTAGGAAGGTTAGCTACTCAGAGTGTGACCCAGAGAAGCAGCATTCACAGAGAAACCTCTCAAGGAACAACGGAACTGGCAGGTGCAATTTCCCTCTGCCTCTCAGCATAAGCACAGGGCCAACACTCACTACACCTAATTTGCTTACACCAAGTCCTGTCCCTTCACACTCTGGCAGATCCACCCTTCCCTGTCACACTTGCCTCAATCCCAGCACAGCAGAACCCCTCCCCCGGAAGTCCAGCCCAAATCCTTGCCAATACCAAGTCTCCTGACACGGGTGTTTTGCAAGGCCTCAGTTCCAGTGGTAGTGGTGACAGGTCTCATTTCACAAGCAGATCAGAGCACATCTAGTTAAAATGTGCTGCATTCAGGCAGGGACCAAATGCCCACAACATGCAAAGAGAACCTCTGCAGATGACTGGCCTGAAGGATAAAGCGGCCAGCACAGAACATCAGGTCACATGCAGAACACACTGGAGACAATCCTAGAAGCACAAAGCCCCGGGGAACAGTGGACACACTACGCGGCAGGGCACTACAAGATCTCTCTTTTTTTTTTTTTTTAAGATCTTATTTATTTATTTGACAGAGAGATAGCAAAAGAGGGAATACAAGCATGGGGAGTGAGAGAGGGAGAAGCAGGTTACCCGCTGAGCAGAGAGCCCTACACGGGCTCAATCCCAGGACCCCAGGATCACAACCCGAGCCGAAGGCAGATGCCTAATGACTGAGCCACCCAGGCGCCCCACTACAAGACCTCTTCATAAAGCCATTACCCTCAACAACAGGAGATGCAGCTGACTTTCCTAACACAGAGAAACAGGCACAGAGACTTACGCGAAATGAGAAGACAAAGGAATTTGTCCCAAATGAAAGAACAAAACAAGGCCACAGCAGGAGATCCAAGCAAAACAGATTTAAGTAACATGCCTGATGGAAAATTTAAAGCAATGATCATAAGGATACTCACTGGATTTGAGAAATGAGTGGAGGACACCAGTGAGACCATTGTCATAGAGGTAAGGAATAACACACCACAGATAAAGAGCTCAAAAAACAAATGGGAAACATGCTTCATGGAATTAACAGCAAGATGGAAGAAGCAGAGGAACAAATTAATGACCTAGAAGACAGAGCAATGGAAAGTAATCAAGCTCAACAAAAGAGAGAAAAAAGAATTATGCAAAACAAAAATAGGGAACTCAGTGACTTCATCAAACATAACCTTCATATTACAGGGTTCCCAGAAGAAGAAGAGAGGAAAAGGGGACAGATAATTTATTTGAAGAAATAATAGCTGAAAACTTCCCTCATCTGGGGAAGGAAACAGAAATCCAGATCCAGGAGGCAGAGAGAGCCCCCAACAAAATCACCAAAGAAGGTCCACCCTAAGACATATTGTAATTAAAATATATAGTGATATATAGTAATTACTAATACAGTAATATAGTGATAAAGAAAACATATTAAAAGCAGCCAGACAAAAGACAGTTACAATACAAAGGAAACCCCATAAGGCTACTGGGATTTTTCAGCAGAAACTCTTCAAGCCAGAGGAGAGTGGCATGATATATTCAAAGTGCTGAATGGGAAAAACCTACAGCCAAGAATACTCTATCCCAGCAAGACTATCACCCAGAAGAGGAGAGATAAAGAGTTTCCCAAACAAAAACTAAAGGAGTTCATTACTATTAAACTTGCCCTGCAAGAACTATTAAAGGGGACTCTTTGATTGGAAAGGAAAGACCAAAAATGACAGCATGAAAGTAGGAAACACAAAAAGCAGTTAAAATGAGTATTTCTGTAAAAAAAAAAATCACTCAAGGAACACACAAAGTAAAAGGATGTAAAACATGACACCATATACCTAAAAGGTGGAGAGGAGAAGAGTAAAGAATGGGTTCAAACTTAAACAACTATCAACTTAACATAGACTATATGCAGATGTTATATACCTAATAATAACCACAAATCAAAAACCCCTAACAGATATGCAAAGAATAAGGAGAAAAATCCAAATACATCACTAAAGAAAACCAGCAAACCATGAAAGACAAGAAATGATCAGAAAAAACATCTTCAGAAAGAACCACAAGTAATAAGATGGCAATAAATACATATCTATCCAATAATCACTTTGAATGCAAATGGACTGAATGCTCCAATCAAAAGACAGTTTCAGAATGGGTAAAAAAAAACAAGACCCACTATATGCTGCCTGGAAGAGACACATTTTAGACTTAAAGACACCTGTAGACTGAAAGTGAGAGGATGGAGAAACACTTATCATGCCAATGGATGTCAAAAGAAGTTGGAGTAGCAGTACTTATACTGGAAAAAATAGACTTTTAAAACAAAGACTTAACAAGAGACAAAGAAGGATACTACATAATCATAAAGGGAACAGCCCAACAAGAAGATATGACAAGTGTAAATATTTATGCATACAAATACATAAAAGTCATTAACAAACATGAACTAATCAATAACAATACAATTATAGCAGGGGACTTTTACACCCCACTTACATCAATGGACAGATCATCTAAACAGAAAATCATCAAGGAAACAATGGATTTGAATGACACACTGGACCAGACAGACTTAACAGATATATTTGGAACATTCCATCCTAAAACAGCAGAATACACATTCTTTTCAAGTGCACACAGAACATTCTCCAGAACAGATCCCATATTAGGCCACAAAACAAGCCTCAACAAATCCAAAAAGATCGAAGTCATACCATGCATCTTTTCTGACCACAATGCTATGAAACTAGGAGTCAACCACAAGAAAAAAATCTGGAAAGACCACAAATACATGGAAGTTTAAAAAACATGAAAACATGCTCATCACACTCATCATCAGGAAAATGCAAATCAAAACTATACCTCACACCTGTCAGAATGGCTAAAATCAAAAATACAAGAAACGACAAGTGTTAATGAGGATGTGGAGAAAAAGAAACCCTCCTCTTGCACTGTTGGTGGGAATGCAAACTGGTGCAGCCACAGTGGAAAACAGTATTAGAGTTCCTCAGAAAGTTAGAAATAGAGGGGCACTTGGGTGGCTCAGTGAGTTAAAGCCTCTGCCGTCGGCTCAGGTCATGATCTCAGGGTCCTGGGATCGAGCCCCGCATCAGACTCTCTGATCAGCAGGGAGCCTGCTTCCCCCTCTCTCTCTGCCTCTCTGCCTACTTGTGATCTCTCATTGTCAAATAAATAAATACAATCCTAAAAAAAAAAAAAAAAAAAGAACTACCAGATGATCTAGCAATCACACTGAGTATTTACCCAAATACAAAAGCGCTAATTCAAAGGGATACATACACCCCTATGTTAATGGCAGCATTATTTACAATAGCCAAGATATGGAAGCAACCTAAGTGTCCATCCATAGATGAATGAAGAAAACATGGTGTGTATATATATATATATATACACACACACACACACACACACAATGGAATATTACTCAGCCATAAAAAAGAATGATATCTTTCCATTTGTAACAACATGGATGTACCTAGAGGACATTATGCTAAGTGAAATAAATCAGACAGGGAAAGACAAATACCATATGATTTCACTTATATGTGGAAACTAAAAAATAGAACAACAAATAAACACAACCAGGCTCTTAAATATAGAAAACAAAGTAGTGGTTAGCAGAAGGCAAAGCAGTTTGGGGACAGGCAAAATAAAGGGGATTAAGAGGCACAAACTTTCAGTTATAAAATAAGTCAAAGAGATGAAAAGTAGAGCATAGGGAATATAGTCAATAATATTATAATAACATAATATTGTATGGTGACAGATGATGACTACATTTATTGTGTTGAGCACTGAGTAATGTACAGAATTGTTCAATCAGTATGCTGTACACCTCAAACTAATATAACATTATATGTCAACTACACTTAAGAAAATCGTAAGGAAAATACATTTACAGTACTATACTATAATTATCAAAAAGAATCCATGTATAAGTGGATCCACACATTTCAAACTTGGGTTGCTTAAGGGTCAAAAGTAATACTATTATTGAAAAATTAAGTTACTAGAAATAGCTGCAGTATGATCTCATTTTTATAAAACACAAAAGACTATGTGTAAAAGTATGTATAGATGTGTGTATATAACATGCATATATATATGTATATGTATAAGTCTAGAAGGATATATGCCAAATTGTTAACGGGTTGGGGGTGGGAGGAACAGAAGGCACGATGGCTATGAACAGAGACACTTTTACTTCTTACCTCACTTACTTAGGTATTGTTCAAATGTGTTACAAAAGTATGTATTACTTTGGTCCATTTAAAACACCCTATAAATGATTTTTTCTTAAAAAGCCTTGCCTTAGGGGGCGCCTGGGTGGCTCAGTGGGTTAAGCCTCTGCCTTCGGCTCAGGTCATGATCTCAGGGTCCTGGGATCGAGCCCCGCATTGGGCTCTCTGCTCAGCGGGGAGCCTGCTTCTCCCTCTCCCTCTGCCTGCCTCTCTGCCTACTTGTGATCTCCCTCTCTGTCAAATAAATAAATAAATAAAATCTTAAAAAAAAAAAAAAAAAAGCCTTGCCTTAGGCTGTTTAATATTAGTATCAGATTAAAACGTTTAGGGGTTCAGTGGTTCAGTGATTTCTCCTGAATCTGATTTTATAACATAGTTTTTTTGTCAGCGTTGTAGATTTCTTGAAAATCAGTAACATTGAAAATAAAATGTCAACAAAAGCTAAGTTTGATTAGTTTTTATAGTATTTACTATTAGTATTATTTGGTGAGGTGAGAGTGGTTCCAATTACATTTGTTGACGCATTAAGAATAAAATATTTAGGGGTGCCTGGGTGGCTCAGTTAGTTAGTTAAGCATCTGCCTTTGGCTCAGGTCATGATCTTCAGGTCCTGGGACTGAGCCCCACTTCGGGTTCCCAGCTCAGTGGGGAGTCTGCTTCCCTCCCTTTCTCTCTCCCTGCCTGTGCTCCATCTCTAAAATGAATAAATAAAATCTTTAAAAAGAAAATACTTAATATTCTTCACAGACATGTACCCTGGGGCAAATAATACATTATATGTTAATAAAAAAAAAAAAGAAAGAAAATACTTAATATTCTATTTTCAATGGTTTTCTACATCAATACTATCTAATTGGAATCTCATGTTTCAAGTACATATACAAAACATTTGGTATGTATATACTGTAGTATATGGAGAAAACAAAATACATTTTACAAAGTATTGGAATTCATAATGGATTATAAGTACTTACTTGAAAAATGTTCTTGGTCGACACCATTACTACTTCCCACTATATTACATAACTGGGCATTTGTTATCAAGTTGTGCATCCCAAGAATAGCTATAAATATAGAAAAAGAAAGTTAATTTTTATTTCCATCAGTTTCAAACACAACGGACTTTACAACCAAAAATTTCTGAATTTAACATTTTCTGAACATTTTATTTTGGAGCCAAAAAAGGAGACAATGTGATTAAAAAATCACCTATAATCTCTTTCTCATTAATACCCCTATTACTTCCCCCCTCACTTGGGATTTAGATTTCCCCACATTTATGAATTCAGACACGCAACTGAAGCCAGCCTAACCCTAAATGTAAATCTATACTTAGCTCCATCTGGTGGCTAAGAGAGAATACTGAAATGATCTATTTTTGCTGTCCATCTTTCTCACAAGGGTTCTAGGAACAACACGATATAAGGCAGATTTTCAATTTTGCCATTATTTTTACATTTGTTAACCTCATGTTCATTAACATTCATATTTTAGTTAAGAGTAGAATGCCAAAAGTATAGCGGAATTCTCATCTTTAAGATTAAAGTAGCATCCCTCAAAAAAGACAGGAGAAATTTGGGTTTCGGTTCTGATGCCCTTTTGCACACATGTGGCAGAAGCTACAGTATGCCCCTGGCCCATTCCACTCTGATGAAGCACCATTTACAAATCCAACAGTCTTCAGCATCCCAAGGAATCAGACACCTGCTCTAGCACTACACACTGATTGTCCCCTTCCTTCCCAAAGAACCATCACTCTTCCTTTCAAATATGTTAGCTTCAGGGGTTCCTTGGTGCTAAGATATCCCCATGTGTCATATTTTTCTACCTAGGTAAATGGGTGCATGCAGAGGCAGGTCGGGCAGATACCTGTCCAGGTAAGAAACCAGCAATGATGAAAACAACAGGGAGGTTTGGAGGTTCCAGATACACTTCGGAAAGTAGGGAAAGTGGTAAGGATAGCTCACGACTGTTTGTCTGCTTTCCAATTACTCAACTTGGGGTCTTTCTTTTTTTCCCCAAAGTTTATTTATTTTTAGTAATCTCACACCCAAGGTGAGGCTCGAACTCACGACCCCAAGATCAAGAGTTGCATACTCTTCCAAATGACTCAGCCAGATGCCCCTCATCTTGGAGTCTTAACGATAAAATGAGACAGGAGTTGACCCTGGAGACTCTTTCTCAATGCTTAGATGGGACAGCTTCTAGCTGCGCACCAACTGGTAAAAGATTTTTATAAAGACTTTCAAATATGGTAACATGGGAAAAGATGTCAAATAATACATTCCATTAACATCAAAATTTCACCACTGAGAGCATTTTAAAAAATGAAATCCTTTGTCAGATTTATAGTGCAAAAGACAAAGCCAAATACGTGGTCTACGGATTCAACAGCACTTTACTAGGCAAAGGAAGCATCTGTATGATGTAAGTGCTGCCATTCCCCTCCCCTCCCCAACTCTCCCCTCCACACGCATTCACCCATTTGTTTTAGGAGATACCTGCAAGGTCACACAATTCTGTATCAGAAGCACTTGTCAAAGCTTCTTCTAATTCTGGATCAAGAGATACTTTTTCTTCTGTGAAAGTCTGCATAGGTTTCTGTTTCGGGATAAATATTTTCCCTATAAAATAAAGCAGTTTGTTAATTCCGATATTACTATGAACTAACTCGTTACCATTTTACTCTTTTAACGAAAATTATGAAAAGTATGTACAACTGAAGCTGAAGGAAAAAGTCAAGATAAACATCTACAATAATGTTGTTTCATCTTCAGATTTTTTTCTTTTATTTTGGCGGGGGAGTGGGGGGTTAGAAAATTCATTTACTATCCTGCTGTAAGATTAAGAGTCCAAAAACACTTTGGGAATATCTTTACCTATAAAATGGCATAATGATGCTTCACTTAGGAACTGTTTTGAAGCTAAATAAAATAATGCTTATTTAAAAAAAAAAAAAGCAGAGTGTCTGGCTCAAATAGCATTCTTTATCTTGGCTCTATATGAATTATTTTCCTTATTAATGTAAAAAATTTCTGTGTTAGCTTCACTGTATTTATGATTTTCAATGTCAACTACCTCAAATATTGTTTTTTAAATAAATAAAACATACATGAATGCATTCGTAAAAAAAAAAAATGTTGTTTCATCTTCAATATGTATTATAAGTTTCCAGGGCAATACTAAGGGTGGCTGTACTAGTTGGAATGAAGGAAAAAAAAAATCAACTAAGAAACTGCTCTATTTGTGAAAATAAAAATAGGCTTTTTTGGAGTAATTACAAGTTACTCAACAAATACTGAATTAAAAGATGAATGTAGGAATAAATTTTAGAAATTTATAAAACTTTTAGAGATTAAAAAAAAACCCGGAATCCACTTTCTTACTCTTAAGCAACAAACTGTCGGCCAAGGTAACAATCAAGTTTATGAGCCCAGAAATTCAAGAACTAATTGCAAAGAAATTCCTGTATGTCCTAAGGGGTATCTGGAAACTTTAGGTCACTATTCTTCTAAGCCTCAATGGACGCTAACAAGGTTACCTGTTAAGAAACTAACAGGTTTTTAGAAAACTAAAATCTTTATTATGTGAAAATCAGTATTTTATTATTGTATGTTCAATGCAAGATGGAAAACATAAAGGAAATAGAAAATGGTAATGATGTAACTGCAGCACAAGCTGACCAAACAAGACATACTCACACATGGTGGGCACTGGGTTACCTAGAATGCCTCTTGGTTTCTCTCCCAAGTGAAAAGTCTTACTAAATGATCTAGAAAGGTCTATGCATACGTTCACAGAAGCGCCAATTTCTTTTCCATTAGGAAAACTACCAGGGAAATATGCAAGAATATGTGGCCTGATGAATCTATTAAGTGTTCTATCAAAAGAATGTCTGTGGGCTTATAAGTAGTATAGCGAGGGTTGTGTACTGCTTATTCAAGATATACATCAATCCGTGCAGCCAAAAGGAATCCTTCCACAACACAGACTGCTTCTAGCAATCTGGCCAAAACTGTTCAGCTATTTTCTACTAAGCCATCTAAAGGATCTTAATTTCTGATATTATGTTTTTTATGGTGAGCATTTCCATTTGGTTCTTATTAAGAAAACAGTTTCCACATCTCTACTGAAATTCCTCATCTCTTTATGCATGCTGTGTACCTTGTCCACTAGATTCGTTGGCATTTTTGTCAGTTATTTTGAAGTCCCTAGCTGATAACAACAATATCTGGGTCATGTCTAAGTCTTATATTGACTTATTTTCTTGAGTATGGGGAATATGTGTCTTAAGATCTTTGACTGCATGCTAGGCATTTTTGTGTAAAAGTATAGCAGAGACTGAAGGAAATGATATTTCTTCTTAAAGGCATGTCCCATAGGTCAGGGCTGAATCAATACACTCTACAGTTGAGCTGAATCTGGGCTTTGTCACAACTTTAGTTTGAGTCAGTTCCTCACTGGCTTCAAACATTTTGAATATAGGATCAGGACTTTCTCTTCAGTAAGGCCTCGGATTACAACCCTTATGAGGTTCTGGAAATCTGTGCTCCCTCCCTGTAAACTGTGAGGAATTTCTATTGATATGAAGCCCAGACTGCCAGCTTTCTGGATGAATAGGGAGCTGCCCTTGTTTCCCAGTCCCACCCCTTGATTTTTGGGCTTTGGCAGAGCTCTCAGTCCCCCTCATCTAGTCTACCCTAGACTCTGTGAAGTTGGGGTTGGCCTGGAAGGGATTTCTCCCAGCCCTCCTGCCTCTCCTTCAGTCTCTCCCAGCTGAAAACCTCTGCCTTAGGAATTTTCTCTCAGCTGTTTCACTGCCTTTGTTCTTCTAATATACTTAGCACTAAATGAAGACCTAAGGAAAAGAACTGGAGGTAGTGCAGTCTTAGCATCTCTAAAGCTGCACCGTCCAATATGGTAGCCACTAGCCACATGTGATTAAATTTAAATTAATTATAATTAGAAATTCAGTTCCTCAGTCATACTAGGCACATTTCAAGTATTTGATAGCTACATTTGGCTAGTATATAGCTACCACACTGGTTAGCATAGACACTGAACATTTCCATTACGGCAGAAAGTTCTAGTGGATGGCACTGCTGTAGCACTTCTCTGGATTTCTAATCTATCATCTAGTCCATACATAGTTATTAAAAGTTTGTTAAAAGTTAGGCTGATTTCTCCTAACTCCTTTCTATGGTGGTTTTCTGTTTCTCTTTATATTTCAGTCAGCCAAGAGAGCAGAAATGCATCACTGATCTAATGGAGGGCTTGTCACTGTCTAGACTCATTTAGGTTTGTGTCCTCAAGCTCTCCGATAGGTTTTTAAAAATGATAACAATGTACTTAATACCGCATGTATGGGTTAGTACATAAGAATAATGGTCTCTTGCAACTTTCTACATTCGAGTTAGAAGTCTTTCTGGTCAAGCATTATTTAAAAAATGGCCTTTGGTCAATCCACAATGTATTTGTATTAGTAAGGATGTTTTTAACTGCACGTAATACTCAATTAAAAGTGGTTTAAAGTGTTGCTTCTCAGGCTTTAATGTGCACCTCACTCACCTGATGATCTTATTAAAGTACAAATTCTGATCAGTAGGTCTCACATGGGATCTGAGTTTCTGCATTTAACTAATCTCCAAGATGATGCCAATACTGATCCATAGACCACTTTTAAAGCAGCAAGACTTCAAACAATAAGTACTTTTATAATCTCAGTAAGTCCACATGAGGTGGTTGTAGGGTTGGTTCAGCGGCTCAGTGTTGACATCAAGGATCCAGGATCTTTCCATTCTTCACTTTGGCTATAATCAGCATAAAGGCCTTTGTTCTCAGGCCATCAGTCTCAAGATGACTTTTGCAACACTAAGTATCAAGTCCTCATGCAACAAGATCAGGGCAGGAAGGAGGGGCATAATTTTTATAAGGAAATCTTTATAAGGAAAATTGTGCAGATTTCTCCTCAGGTTTCTCTGACCAGAACCAGTCATATGTCCAGCTGCAGGGGTGGCATTTTCATTCTATTTCAGAGATAGGTTCTGCCAGTAAGGATGAAGGGATCTGTGATTGTTACTGAACAGGCCAACTACAGAGTGTGTTCGATACTGAACCGGATGCAGTACGGCTCTGTGCTCCCTTGATTCCCCGAACATTTTGCTAGAGCTATAGAGACACATTCTGCCTATTTATCTATCTTCTGTAAGCTTTACAAAGGCATGGCTTTTGTTCTCTGTTTATCTCTACATCTTGCCTAGTGCACAGCAGGCAAGCCAATTTGTTGAAAAAATAATTTGGTGATCACCTCCAGTTCAATGACATCATTTTACAAATGATGTATAAAGTATATAAAGTATAATTATAAAGTATAATTTAAATACCCTGGTTCAAAGTTACACAGCAGAGTGAACACCAGAACACAGGTTCCCAAACTCCTAATCCAGTGCTTCTTCCAATAAACTGGTAGCTTTCAAACTTAACTTTTTTAGCAGTGGACTTTTCCCCTCAAATACCTATGTATATGATGGTATCCATAACTGATCTTGTTAGTACCAAATTTTGGAGTTCTGATGATTATTAATCTTTTATCTTGGTTGACAAAGGCAAATCCAAATCATTACATCCTGATAACTCCATAGTACTTTTCTCAGTGGTTGACAGTATAATTTTCTTTAAAGGTTTTATTTACTTATTTGACAGAGCACAAGCAGGGGGAGCAGCAGAGGGAGAGGGAGAAGTAGGCTCCCCACTGAGCAGGGAGCCTGATGCAGGACTTGATCCCAGGACCCCAGGATCATGACCTGAGCCGAAGACAGACGCCCAACCAACTGAGCCACCCAGGGGCCCCCGTTGACAGTATAATTAAAGTGGCATAGAATTCATGCCTTTAATTGTCATTCAGTCTCACCTGCATTTTCAACAGTCTATGGCAGGAGTTCTAGAGAAGGGCTGAATAGTGGATTCACCTGGGGAACTTTAAAAAATTCTGAGGTCCAAGTCCCACCCCAGGGATTCTGATTTAATTGGTCTGGTGTGCTATATGAGACATCTGGATTTTTAAAAGCTCTCTAGGGATTCCAATGCATAGCAGTCAAGGTTGAGAACCACTAGGTTATGGTATTCACTTACTAAACGAAACTACACAAGCTATCAAATAGCTGCCCATGTCTTATTCTAGGGACCAATGGAATCTAAAGCATTATAAAAATCTAAAATGTTTATTTTTTTATCCTCATCTACATCCCATAGAGGCATTATTCATATATAATTTTTCCCATACATAAACTTTTGCTAATACTTACAAATACAAAATGAATCTCATAAAAAACAACAAAGCAAAACAAAATTTCAAAAGACTTATGGAAATTTTCCTGTGATACAGAATTTTACTGTTAATTTATAAAGCTCTGAGACAGTTTGGTACCTCACCTAGCGCTCCTCTTTATACTGAATTCTCTGTATATAGACCATTTTGTTGTAGAGGTATTCAGCCTATACAATATTTTAACATATGAAAAGTAATTACTTCGTATTTCTTCATGGTTAGCTTAACACTAACACTGTAACAATGATCTTTTAATGCATATATACAAAATCTAATTATAGAAAACAGTAAGGAAATTTAATTTTATAAGAAAGAGTAAGCTAGGCAAAAATGAAGTTTAATATTATGAGTACAAAACCTAAGGAGACCCCCCAAAATTAATTTGTAGACTTAAACAATCTCTTTCAAAATCTCAGCTGACTTCTTTGCAGAAAGTGACAAGGTAATGCTAAAATTCACAGAAATCCAAGGGACCCAGGACAGCCCAATAATCTTGAAAAAGAACAAAATTGGACATACACTTCCCAATTTCAAAACTTAATACAAAGCTACTGTAATCAAGACAGTATTAGGCTGCATAAAGAAAGACATCTGGATCAATGGAATAGAACTGAGAGTCCAGAAATACACCCTTTATGTTTATGGTCAATTGAATGTCTACAAGGGTACCAAGACAATTCAAT
This sequence comes from Potos flavus, assembly GCA_028534135.1. Lineage (NCBI taxonomy): Eukaryota > Metazoa > Chordata > Mammalia > Carnivora > Procyonidae > Potos > Potos flavus. The sequence goes on from CM052896.1 coordinate 44,472,113, forward strand.
GGAGAAAGAACTGTCTTTTCAACAAATGGTGCTAGGAGAACTGGATAGCAACCTGTAAAAGAATAAAGTCAACCCCCTACCTCAAACCATACAGAAATATTAATTCAAACTGGACTATAGACCTAAATTTAAAAGCTGAAACTGTAACACTCTAAGGAAAAGCTGTAAGAGTAAATCTCCATGACACTGAGTTAGGCAAAGGTTTTTAGATAAGATATCATAAACACAAATGACATAAATAAATAAATAAATACTATACCAAAATTTACAACTTTTGTGGGGCAAATGATGCCATCAAGAAAGTGAAGAGAAAATCTACAAAACAGTAAATTTTTCTCAAGTCATGTACCTGATAAGGAACTTGTATCCAGAATATATAAAGAAAGCTCATCAATATTAAATCAATTGACTGATATAAAACATCAGGAATTTTTTTAAGATCTTATTTTAATCACTCAGCGCTCATCATAACAAGTGTACTACTTAATCCCCATCACCTATTTCACCCACCCCCTACTCACCACCTTCCTTCTGACAACCATTAGTTTGTTATCTAGTTAAGAATCTGTTTCGTGGTTTGTCTGTTTTTTTCTCTTTGCTCAATTGTTCTGTTTCTTAAATTCCATATATGAGTGAAATCATATGGTATTTGTCTTTGTCTGATTGACTTATTTCACTTAGCATTATACTCTCTAGCTCCATCCAAGTCTTTGCAAATGGCAAAATATCATTCTTTTTTATGGCTGAATAATGTGTGTGTGTGTGTGTGTGTGTGTGTGAGAGAGAGAGAGAGAGAGAGAGAGAGAGAGAGAGATATCTGCTTTATCCATTCATCTACTGATGGACACTTGAGCTATTGTATATAATGCTGCTATAAACATAAGGGTGCATGTATCCCTTTGAATTCGTGTTTTTGTATTCTTTGGGTAAATACCTAGTAGTGTGATTGCTAGATCATAGGGTAGTTCTATTTTCAACTGTTTGAGGAGCCCTCATACTCATAATCCTGCACCAGTTTGCACTCCCACCAACAGTGCAAGAGGGTTCCTTTTTCTCCACATCCTTGCCAATACTTGTTTCTTGTGTTTTTGATTTTAGCCATTCTGACAGGTATGAGGTGATATCTCGCTGTAGTTTTAATTTGCATTTCCCTGATGATGAGTGCTGATGAGCAAGTTTTCATGTGTCTGTTGGCCATCTGGATGTCTTCTTTGGAGAAATGTCTGTTCATGTCTTCTGCCCATTTTTTAATTGAGTGTTTGGTTTTGGGGTGTTGAGATGTGTGAGTTCTTTCTATATTTTGGATACTAACCCTTCATCGGATATGTCATTTGCAAATATCTTCTCCTATTCAGTAGGTTGCCTCTTAATTTTGTTGTTCCTTTGCTGTGCAGAAGCTTTTTATTTTGATGTAGTCCCAATAGTTTATTTTTGCTTTTGTTTCCCTTGCCTCAAGGGACCTAGCAAAATAATTTTTAAAAACCTAATTTAAAAATGGGCAAAAGATTTAAAGAGACATTTCTCCAAAGAAGATACACAGATGTCTAACAGCACATGAAAAAAAAGCCTCAATATCATTAGTCATTGGGGAAATGCAAATCAAAACCACAACACATTATCACTTCACACCTACTAGGATGACTACGATCAAAAGGACAGACAAGTGTTGACGAGGATGTGGAGAAACTGGAACCCTAATATATTGCTGGTGGGAATATAAAATGGTGCAGCCACTTTGGAAAACAGTTTGGCAGCTCTTCAGATTGTTAAACATAGTTAACATATGACCCAGTAATTCTACTCCTAGCCATACACCTAAGAGAAATGAAAACATGTGTCTACACAACAACTTTTACACAAATATTCACAGCAGCATTACCCATAACAGCTAAAAAGTGAAACAATCCAAATGTCCATGAACTGATGAAAGGATAAAATGTGGTATATTCATACAATGACATATGATTCAGCCATAAAAAGAAATGAAGCATTGATACATGCTACGACAGGGATGAAACCCCAAAATATTTTGCTAAATGAAAGAAGCCCATCATAAATATAGATTATATGATTCTATTTATACAAAATGTCCAGACAGGCAAATTTAGAGATAAAAAGTAGATTAGTGGTTTCTTAGGGCTAGGAATAGAGTGAGGAATTGACTGCTAGTGAGACTGACTGCTAATGGGTAGGCACATGATTTCTTTTTGGGTGATGAAAATGTTCTAACCTGAAGACTGTGGTGATAGTTGCACAACTCTGCAAATATACTAAAAACCATTAAATTGTATACTCCAAATGGGTAATTTTATGATGTGGACTGCATCTTAATAAAGATGTTCAAAAAACCACTAAGGGGCTGATACGTCAAATATAGGTTTTCTGTCTTCCCAAGTAAATTTATATTCACCCCCTAAAATGTAAAGAAAAAAGATAATGTGGGGCACCTGGGTGGCTCAGTGGGTTAAAGCCTCTGCCTTCGGCTCAGGTCATAATCTCAGGGTCCTGGGATGGAGTCCCGCATCGGGCTCTCTGCTCAGCGGGGAGCCTGCTTTCCCCCTCTCTCTCTCTGCCTGCCTCTGCCTACTTGTGATCTCTCTGTGTCAAATAAATAAATAAAATCTTCTAAAAAAAAAAATAAGAAAGAAAAAGAAAAAAAAGGAAAAAAGATAATGTTCTTGGATATATTGAGTGAGACAGCAGGTTTCAGCTTCTTAACCAAAATCAGATGTTTTCTGAGAAATATATCATTAGCAAAATGCTGGATTGATTCCATATAACAGAAAATGCCTTTCTAAACATGTGCCCTAATTAAATCTTTTATCAGTTAGATTTAAGCTAAAAATCTTAATGACTTTGAGACATTAACGAATATAATAGATCTTTATAATGGTTAGTTTGGTTTGTGCCCTCAGTATCTCGCAGGATGAGTGAAATGTTAGGCTTCTGTTAGATGCAGAGGTGTTTTATACGGTGGTGTTTTTGCAGACAGTAAGGAAATGCACAACAAATTTGATACTGATTTTACATAAAACTATTAAACTTATTAGTATTCTACTTTATTATGATTATCTTGATTCTTCTGTGTTTTTTCAAAACATGGATTATTTCTTTAAAGAAATCTCCATCTCATTCTGGTAAAATGACAACATATATAAAGGAATTGGTATATAACAAACATAATAGATACACATTATTCTTATATTCTTATTCTTAATATTCTTATATTTCCCTTGGAATTTCTTGCATAGGTGTGTGTGACAGAGACAGAGATGGAGTTTTCCAAAACAAACTAACAAACGAAGAAGACTGAAAACCATATAATCCCAAGTATCTTTATTAGTGGTTCTTAAACTCAAAGAATGGAAATAGGCTAGGCATGGTTATTTTTGAAAAAGCTCCCTAGGTGATCCTGATAATTACCTACTCAAATTGATAACCACTAATCTGTATAATTAGAGTTCTGAAAAGATCAGGATGAGTTACCTTAGACTATTCTAATTTAATTTCCCTCTCCTTGAACTATGGTCAAAAAGCCCTGACTTGTAACTTTTAATATGTGCATTTATTTGAAATAACATAACGTCTGAGGAAATAACTGCTCATTTTTGTCCTTCAGTAGACAGCGCTCAATCTAAATGACTTTAATTTCCTTGTTTAACATAGCAAAGTCCAAAACTGGAATTTTTTTAAAAAACTGAAATTACAATTCTTTATATTGAAGCAAAATAAGAAAATAAACAATGACTAGATCAGAAAAAAATCTGTCAGACAAGTATGTATGACATGCCACCCCACCCTCAAATGGAACAAAACAAACAAAACAGGGCTATGACTCTCGGTTGCTAAGAATGTTAAAATAGCTCAGTAACGTTTATGCAACTACCAATGACAGCTAAGGAAATAAAATCAACCAAGATAAGAATTCATATAATAATAATAAAAAAAAAAGAATTCATATAATAGCAATTTAAATGCATGGCACTGAGTCAAACTCCTGTTTGTGCCAAGGGGGCAGGGGCAGGGAGGGAGGAAGATCTTGCCAAGACCCTTGTTATTGTCACAAAATCAGTAAGAGATACTGCTAACCATGTTAACAATTTTATTGCCAGACCTTTCTTCACTAGTCCTCATCTCTTTTGCTATGATACCAAGTTACAGCTACCACAAATGCTGAGAATTATCCTAGTCATAGCTTCAGCCTTGCTGAGCATATCAAAGATATAATAGCAAGAAACAGAGATGGCTCTTATTTACCTACAGAGTTTAGGCCCTAGCTAATTTTACTGTTTGTTGGTTTATGAGTTACCTGTTCCGAAACAGAAACGAGGTAATTAGGCCACTTTAATCTCCAACGGGCTTTGGGATATGCCTTTTGACCAGATGCACACCAACCTCCAATCAACCAAACTAAAGAATGAAGGACAGAACCTGGAAAGGCATTTTTGTTTTCACCCAATGACACATGATAGCTGCTCAATACTGTAATATGATCACCAATAAATGCTCATTTATTCAACAAATGTTTAGTGAGTTTGTGTAAACTAGATAATGAGCTAGCAAGACACTGTAAGGAAAATAAGAGATCTTTACTTTGCGGAGATAGGATTCTGGGGACTTCTACTTCTGGCCAAAGTGAAATAATAAAGACAGGATTTACCCACATGCTTGAAACCCAAAAATGGACAAGCTATATGAAAGGTTTCAAGACACTAATAATCATCAGGCAACTAAGGACAGTGATCCCTGAGAGATGAGAAACAAAGCGAGCTCTCTGAGCGCTCAGCTTGCTGCCTAGAGAAAGTGTCCAGCTGCAGCACAAGGGAGCGGGAACCCAGGCAGAGCCTGGGAAACGTTCTGAACTGAGGAGACAGAGCTGACAGAAAGACCAGAGCAGCTGGCATCTGCAGGACAGAATACCAGAGAGGAGAGAGTTGCAGAGATGGCGCTCTGGAGTTCTGCAGAGGGCTACCTTTTCATCCTCAGCAGAGTACTACTTGGCACATGTGTGAGGAAACTACCTGGGGCCAAGGAAAACATACCTGAGAAGATGCCAGATAATAGTGCCTGTGCTCATGCAGGGCTGGGAGTAAGACCTGTTCCCAGCAGCCAGACGTAAAACCTCATAAACCATAGGGCCCCGTGAAGGGAACTCAGAAGGGTCTTGCCCCAGTAGTGGAGAAAGAATTAGCCCTAGAACGAGCACTGCTCCAGTCCCACCTAACAAATCTTAAAAACAAGACCCTAAAAATCAAACGGTTTCCAAGTAACTTGATCACGTCCCAGAATGAAACGCAAGGATATTTACAGGAATACCAAAATATCCAGCACCCAACAAGTTAAAATTCATGTCTGAATCCAACAATAATAATGAAAAAATGACTAGTATGGTAAGAAGCAGGAAAATTCGATCCATAAGGAAGGAAAAATAGCCCATCATAACTGACTGAACAATGGTAGATATAAAATTAGCAGGTAACGATATTAAGTTATTGTATTTCATGGGTTCTAAAAGTGATTAAATTGGGACGGGGAAGATATGGAAAAAAAAGGAGGAAAAAGAGAAGAACTGATGGGACAACAGAAAAGATGTAACATCCTAGCACTAATGAAAAGTAAGCTTGGCTGTATTAATATTACACAGTGTGATTTCAGGCTAAAGAATATTTTACCAGGGGTAAAGAGGATCACTTTATAATGACAAATGGTCAATTCATCAAGGGTATTTACCAATCCTAAACGAACAGAAACTACTAAGAGAGCCTCATGGTATATGATTCCAGAACAATTAATACTAGTACTGAAAGTATGTAAATCATATACAAAAATGTTGGAGGGAAAGGAATATTCAGTCCCTGTTTATGGTTATCCAGGGAAAGTTTCCCATAAAATGAGGTCTTAACATGAGTGATGAATGATCCATCTGGTTAACTCCTTACCCCAAAGGGGTAACGAGTGAATTGTTGAAAAGACACAGTGACCATTCTGAAAAGGAGATACCAGCATCTGCATTGCTAACTTAAACAGCCCATTTCAAATACCAGCTTCGGTGCCAGAAAAAAACACTTTTTAGAGGTCCATATGAGGGACATTTAGACTCATAAGACATGAATAGAAAAATAAGATTCCATCTACATCTTGAATTTAGTGAAAACCAATTGCCCACTGGCAGTTACATAATCCTAGTGATTTAGGCAGGTTATAATCATGATCTTTCTGGTTTACTAAGGGATGAGGCCTGCCTTTTCTCAAAAGAAATCGTGTACTCAGCACGAAAAGGGAAGCTTCTTTTAGTCTAAGAGTGAATACAGTAAGTTTTCTGGAAAGCCAATGTAATTGTGAATAATTAACTTGGAAAGTGTATGAGAAGTTTTTAGTTTAAAACAATCTGGTTAAATTTACCCTCAGTAGGGGCGCCTGGGTGGCTCAGCGGGTTAAAGCCTCTGCCTTCAACTCAGGTCATGATCTCAGGGTCCAAGCCCTTCATCGGGCTCTCTGCTCAGTCGGGAGCCTGCTTCCTCCCGCCCCGCCCCCCCCCCATCTGCCTCTGCCTACTTGTGATCTCTCTCTGTCAAAAAAAAAAAAAAAAGAAAAAAAATTTACCCTCAGTAATAAGCGGGGTAAGGTAGGGCCTATGGGATTTGTGGGAAAGAAACCCAAGGGCATTCCCTTCGCAGGGAGGGGAAGGGGAAAAAAAAAAGCATAAATGACTCTACCCTGAGGGCCAACAGGGAGAACAAGAGGCTTGGCAAGGAAGGGAGGAGCCCCATGTGGGTGAGTCAGTGGCTCAAAAGGAACTCTCTGGTCCACCAGTGAAATAAGGGACACTTGGGGGAAAAAACTTAGGCTAGGTTAAGGGTGAAGTGTGATATCAGAAATGCAGAGAAAGACTCCTGGCAAAGAAAAGCAAAATGAGAAGCAGTAAAAAATATTAAAGACTAGGGCAAATTATTTCTCCAAGTGTCAAATTCATGGCAAGGATCTACGCCTTCTCTCTCTTGGAGACAGAATATTCAAGATATATAAAAATACGATGGGAAATAATCACCAGCTATATAGTCAGCACTCTGCATTTTCACCATTCTCGAGAGGGAGAAAGAACTCAATGAATTCTCTCCTTCATCCTTGTCTTGGGTCTCTGCTGCAGTTACGTATCTTGTAAAATTTCAAGGAAAAAGAGGTGAAAAGCTCCCAAATATTTTAATATTTTATTTTCAAATACAAGGGATGTATATTGGAATTACGTTGTTTTAATTTTCTTACACACTTAGTTTCTCGACATTTTGAAAATAGTAGACTCCTAAGAAAGACCTTTTTCTTTAATACTTGCCCAGATTCTTGACACCATACAAGACCTAGCATGAACTTATTTGATTTTGATGAACTTAACAGTTGCATCCTGTAAATTCTACTATAAATGATGCATTTAAAAACAATCTTTAATGGATCTTTTGTCAGCTGCGCCTTACCTTCTTTTTGCTGTTAATAAAACTACAGTATTAAAAGAACATTTACGGGGCACCTGGCTCAGTGGGTTGGGGCCTCTGCCTTCGGCTCAGGTCATGATCTCAGGGTCCTGGAATCGAGCCCCGCATTGGGCTCTCTGCTCAGCGGGAAGCCTGCTTCCCCCTCTCTCTCTGCCTGCCTCTCTGCCTACTTGTGATCTCTCTCTCTGTGTCAAATAAATAAAAAATAAATAAAATAAAATAAAATAAATTTTTAAAAAATAAAAGAACATTTACTAGTGTTGGACAAAATGTTCCCAAAATGCGTGTAAGACATCATGCCTTGAATTTCACTTAATTAGGATTAATTCTTCCTTCATAGATGTTGACATACACTTTCAATTCTGTAAAATATACAATCATAATCATTTCACAAATCACAAAATGAAATTACTAATTTATCTATATATAACAACTCTCAAGCGTCCTTTTTAGTCTGTCATGTCTTTTTTAAAACATCTTGAGGTGATCTAGAAAAAAATTTGGCACGAGTATATAGTTTTTGTTCATGACCAAAAGAAAAAAAATCCCAAAATGTCCAATTTTCAGTTTTATGTGGATTCCCTTCTGTCACACCAATCCTGTGTAATTTTAGCTCCACAAAGAGGGTGTGTCTTTTAAGTGAACAAGTATAATTAATCATCATTTAATTAGTCTCAGAATATGAGAAAGTAGTCAGCTTTAATGACTGGATAATCATTTAGTGGTTCCCAATTTTTGGCTTAAAAAAAAAAATTGATGGGACACTTGGGTGGCTCAGGCAGTTAAGCGTCCGACTCTTGATCTCAGCTCAGGTTTTGATCTCAGAGTCATATGAGTTCAAGCCCCACGTTGGGCTCCATGCTGGGTGTGGAGCATACTTTAAAAATAAAATACAAAAAATTGAGTAGCTACCTGTTTAAGCTTTGACAATAATTTACAATGTGAGATCCCTACGTGATTTTGGCATACGCCCGGGAACTGAGGGACTTTGCTATAACATGCCCTGGCACGGAAAGCTAATGCTGTCACTGGTACTCAACTCTGCAACACATCATCCTAGCGTGACAAAAAATAAAACTGAGAGACTAAGAGCACATTTTATAAGTTCTAACAAGTCCCAACTATACCAAAAAATAGATGTTTTGTTTAACAGGTTTGCAAACTTTTTTCAAAGAACTAGGAGAGCCTCTACTGCCTAGAAGGCATCCTCAATCTAAAGTCTATCTCCTGTGTAGGAAGTTAAGAAATTCGGGGCTCAATGCAGGTGTTCAGGGTAAAAAGTCATAGGAGAGGCATTTAAAAAAAAAAACAAACAAGCTTTGGGATTTTCAGAGCTAAGGAGGGGATTCACATTTAGCTCAACTGGGAGGTATGCTAATAAGCTGTGGGTGAATTATTCTCAGGATCTTCCAGAATGTGATCAAGATCTTGAGGATGAGACCCAAAGAAAGGAAGACATATTAGTGACCAAAGATAAGCAAGCTAACTGACTGAAGGCTGAGAGCCAACGGTGGATTTGAGAACATGAGAGCTGGCTTTTAGCTCTATTTCAAAGTAGAGCTCTACAACCAAAGTTCCCAACTGCTGAAGACGAGTTTGTGCCTCTTCGGGTCTAAGGCACTGTAACGTGGCTTTTACGGCTTGACCCTCCCCTTCCAGGGTGGTGGTATCTGCTTCCATCAGAGGGGCTGCTGATAGTAGGCAAAGCAGATACTCAGACTGTATGGTTCCTTTCACAGTAATTTCAAACAGGCAGGACTAATTTATTGTATTAGAAGCTCAGATGGTGGTTACCTCTCAGAAGGGAAAAGTGGGTAGGAAGAAGACACGTAGTAACCACATGGCTGTGCTCACTATATAATCCACTGAGCTATATCCTTCTGATTTGTGCATTTTCTGTAAGCGTGTTATGCTTCAATAAAAAGTTCATTATTTTTAAAAATGCCACAGCCTTAGTCACTGCATCATAGCTGCCCGTAAATAGTATTTAACAAATATACATAGCTAGAAGAAATAGTAAAAATATTGAATGTATTTTTTTTAAGATTTTATTTATTTATTTGAGACAGAGAGAGAGCAACCGAGTGAGCGTGAGTGGGGTTAGGGAGAGAGGGACAAGCAGACTCCCTGCTGCACACAGAGCTCAACACAGGACTTGATCCCAGGACTCTGAGATCATGACATGAGCTGAAGTCAGATCTTAAAAGAATGAGCCATCCAGATGCCCCCAAAATACTGAATGTATTATAAAAAGAAAAAAAACTAAGGGGCAACCGGGAGGCTCAGTTGGTTAGGTGTCTCTTAATCTTGGCTCAGGTCATGATCTCAGGGTCGTGAGATCGAGCCCTGCCTTGGATTCTGAGCCAGCAGGGAGTCTGCTTGAGATTCGCCCTCTCCCCCGACATGTACGAGTACATAAGCACATGAGTACGCATACGTTCACTCTCTCACAAAAATCTTAAAAAAAAAAAAACAAAACACTGGCTATGAATGCAAAATTACCTGCTTTTTAACTCGACTATTTCTGTTTATTTCATACCCATCTAAAATCTAATAAGATAAAATTTTAAAAAGTTATAAAAGGAAACAAAAGTTATTACACTCCAGTTGAAGATGTTTTTTGACATATTCCTCATCTCTATCATTTTTCCCTATGATATGTTTTTGTTTTCCACAATTCTTCTCTACTTTCTTTCCTACTTCCTCTAATCCTCCAAGATCTTTCCCTAGGCAACTGGAGATTATGAAACAAGACCATACTGGAAGCTTCCTGGGTCGGCTCAGGACAAACTCCACTCTTGCACATCTCTTATTCTCTTCTTGTCCTCAAATTCCACATTTTTTCCTGCCATTTCTTTTTCTCACATCTCTCCCTCTGCTTCTACCTCCATTCTTCTTCCAAATTATACCCCTTGAGTTTACTTGAAACACACATAATAAAGGTGATCAGTATTTATTCCAGAAAATTATGTTTTCCTATATAAACAGGACTGAAGCTATAACACTGTGTCATTGTAGGTATGGCTGTTCAGATGAAAACATAAACTAATAGTTGTTTCTATGAAAAGCACAAAGGAATTGATGCTTTTGCTCAACTTTGTGATTCTCCATACTTCAAACTATGCATTCATTGGTTTTTAATCTTTTTCTGGCCCTAAACATTTGAGGGACAAGACATTCCCATCTTTAACAGTAGTATCATGGTTAATCTTATGAGCCAATTTGGCTGGGCATGGTGCCCAGATAATTGGTCAAATATTATTCTGGGTGTTTCTGGGAAGGTGTTTTTTAGATGAGACTGACATTTAAATCAGTGGACTTTGAATAAAGCCATATGTGGTGGGCCTCCTCCAATCAGTTGAAGACCTTACCAGAACAAAGAGTGATCTCCTCTGAGAAGAAGGAATTGTGCTGGCAGACTACGTTTGGACTTGAACTGCAACTCTTCCCTAGGTCTCCAGCCCACTGGCCTATCCTACAGATTTCAGACTTAATAAGCCTCCATAATCACACATATCAGACACATAATCACACACATAATCACAGCCAATTCCTTATAATAAATCTCATCCTCTCCTCAACACATAGACTTTTGGTTCTATTTCTGTTTCTCTGGAGAACTCTAATACAAGTAGCTAAGGTAGTGATGCTGAACTAGAGATAAAGGGGATGTGGGGTCTAGTGAAAGAGCAGAGGAATTGGGGATGACAGATAATTTTTTAAAAGGCTTAATGCAGACCTCCTGAATTACCTACTCAAAAGTCATTTGCTAGCCTTCTGCTATTACAGAGACTAGAATGCTAAAATGAATTTTCCAGCCTCCCTTGCCACTAAGGGGTAGCCATGTGACAGAGCCGTGGCCAAATTCTTGAGAAGGGCTTCCTTCCTAAGTAAAAAGCTAAAGCCTAACTAGCAGAAAGCACTATGCTTTAACCGTTCTTCTGGTTCGGATTACTAAGGATTCAGATGTAAAAACGGTGCCCAGAAGAGCTCATCTTCAGATCTTGCAACTGCTGCCACCATTCCCCAGGGTTCCACACCCTCAACAAGAGAGTGCAAGTACACTGTGGCTTCTCAGGCCAACCTGTACGAAAGCTGAGAAACTTAACCTACTTCGCGTTGTGTTATATAGAGAACTTTAAGATATATAGCTGTACTCAGTCTCCACTCGGTTTACCTAAGGTCCAAGTCTGCAGTGGGAGGGACTTGGAGTAGAAAACTTTCCTGAAAGTAACGGTTATAAAGCGTTGACAATTATAGCTAAGAATTACTAAGGAAGGCTATAGGTTATCCTTTAAAAAGGGTCTTTAAAAATACAGCCTGAATTATTTGATGGCACTTCTCCTTAGAGGAGTTAGAACAGAGAAGTGCTTTGTCATCATTTGCATTCTGAAATACACTAGTGAATTTAAAATTTTACCTCGGCACACTTTTAAATTTGTTACAGTAGAGAACTAGAGTGCTATATAAAATCACTGTGTTATAAAACCTCACTTACAGGGACGCCTGGGTGGCTCAGTTGGTTAAGCAGCTGCCTTCAGCTCAGGTCATGATCCCAGGGTCCTGGGATCGAGTCCCACATCGGGCTCCTTGCTCGGCGGGGAGCCTGCTTCTCCCTCTGCCTCTGCCTGCCTCTCTGCCTGCTTGTGCGCTCTCTCTCTCTCTCTGACGGATAAATAAATAAAAAATCTTAAAAAAAAAAAAAACCTCACAAATCATTAAAAAGGAAATTATTGGCCAAGTTGATGAAAAATGCAAATGGAGTGCCAAATTACCTAACAAGTTTTTAAGTCAACAGTGTCCCATCTTTAAAGCTACTAATGATGCATCTCTAAAAATATTATTTCTCCAGACCTACCCTACCTATAAAAAGAAAAATCAAGTGCTACCAAATAATGACTTCAAAGTTCTGTGTTTACCTTTTTTTTCTCCAGTGTAGGGCACATAGTCTTCCCTGTCCTTATGCTCCAATGCTTCCTTCTCCAGGTATGAAAGGAGGTGTTCTCTATCAAACGGCCCTGTGGCAGACTTTGACGTCTGGTCCTTCTGCCGGAACCCTGCAGGCAGAAGGGCATTCTGCCAAAGAGAATGAATCAGTCATTATGACCATCAAGAATGCCAACACTATATGCTTCCACAGATTACCCATTTAAGAAAGAATTACAGACCGGAATGTGATACAGACATGAAATACTTCATTAGAGGATTTTAGGGTAGCCATGTAAAAGTGTTCCACACAAAGTTTTTCTTTATTAGGTAGAATTCAATCACATTAATAAAATAAGCACGTACACATTTTCTTCGGAAGTATTCTGCTAGAAGGAAACGCTCTTTACTTTTGAAATGTCCTGGATGGTAATAAAAAAAAGTTTTCTTAATGATTAATAACTGCTCAGCATATATCCATATACAGAAAATAATTCTATTACAAAGGAATTTTAAATGACATATACATCGTATTCCTTCATAATGATTTCTATTTCACAGTAAGGACTTTTCCATATAAAAAACGTACATGTTTTGTATGCTGTACAGTAAGATATCAGGACATTAATGTTCACTTGTTTGTGTCTAAACACAATGTGAAAGGTTCAACTTCCTCACGCATGTATGTATACATCAGTACTAGGATGTATTTGCAGCAGCCATTGTCATTGCTCCTTACGCACAAAGGCACACTGAGGTAGTCATAGCAAGAGCTACATCCCCAGGTTTCCCTGTGGGTACAGTCTTTTTCAATGCATGGAGGGACTGAGGGTGGGGAAGGGGGAGAGGCGATGCATTAAAATTGTCTCTTCAAAGAGAATTTTCTGAATTTTTACTAAGTCCAGGAATAATAAGCAGTGATTAGACAACATGAGCTCCATCCTTTTGCTCGTTGATAGGCAAAGTGGTAATATTGCTTTGTCTCGCTATTCCTAGATATTCCTTTGCTTTGGAAATGGAAGGCAGCCTGAGAAGTCACACAAAAGGGGCAGCCTTCTTTTGCAACACATCCCAAAGCTGGCAATAATGCTGAATCTCATGGATGTTATAATTTTCATTATAAAGGGAGATCTTATATATAGATAATAATAGGGAATGTACGTTTTATAACTAGAAAAAATAGCACTTCAACTGTGGCCATTTGCTGAGATCCAAGGTAATTTTCATAAAATCCACCTTTGTGTTCTCCTCCTGTAATGGTAGGCATTACACAGAAAGCTCACCTATAAATATGAAACACAAAGAAGGTCTTCCTACCCTGCACTAAAAATGTTTTTGTAACACAAAATTGTACACGGGAACATAAATAAAGAAACAAGATTTCTACCTACCAACTTTGAAAAAGAGAGCTACACATGAAGAATCCACTCCCAATGAACCATCAAGTTCTACCCATTTTTACTTCCTAAAAAGCTTATTCACCTGTTTACTTCCCTCTATCTCCAACACCATTACTTTGGTCCAAGCTATGATCAAGCTGGCATGGAATATTACCGTAGCTTCTCAAATGGTCTCCCTAGATCAGTTGTCTGATACTCCTCATACCTCACTGCCACACTCCATGATCTATTACTCTAGCCTCACCTCATATACCCTCCCCATTCTAGCCACTCTAGCCCTTGTTCCTCCGCTGTGCTTGTCACACACTTCTTCTACCAGAAGCCTTCTCTAGAATGCTCTAGAGTCCACCATTTTTTGCTACTCATTTTTTAAAAAGATTTTTTTATTTATTCATATGAGAGAGAAAGAAAACCAGCAGGAGGGAGAGTCAGAATGAGAGAGACAAGCAGACTCCCCGCTGAGCAGGGTGCCTGACTTAGGGCTTGATCCCAGGACCACGGGATCATGACCTGAGCCAAAGGCAGATGCTTAATTGAGCCACCTAGGCGCCCCTTACTACTCATTTTTAAGACTGCAGCTCCATTTCCCCAAAGGAAGCTTTTCCTGATCTCCCATTATATACTCTTATATTAATATGGCATGATTATTTGATTAATGCCTACCCCCTCCCATTCCTCCCAGCCTGCATCATGAGGGCAAAGACCACATTTGTATTGCTTACTCTTGTATTCCTAAGCCTAGCATAGTACCGGAATCTATTGGTTGCTCCCCAAATATATATCAAATATATATATGTTATTTATATATTTTAAGATTTTATTTATTTATTTGACAGAGAGAGATCACAAGTAGGCAGAGAGGCAGGCGGGGGTGGGGGGGGGGAGAGCAGGCTCCCTGCTGAGCAGAGAGCCCGATACAGGGCTCAATCCCAGGACCCCAAGATCATGACCTGAGCTGAAGGCAGAGGCTTTAACCCACTGAGCCACCCAGGTGCCCCTCCCCAAATATTTATTGAATAAAGATTTGAGAATACTTTTTTTTTTTAAGATTTTATTTTTTAGAAAGAAAGAGTGAGCACAAACGGGGGGAGAGGCAGAGGGAGAAGCAGACTACCCGCTGAGCAAGAAGCCTGATGCGGGGCTCGATCCCAGGACCCCAAGACCATGACCTGAGCCAAAAGGCAGGTGCTCAACCGACTGAGCCACCCAGGTGCCCCTGAGAATACTTTTAAAGAAAAGTGCTCATTAAGGCAAATTAATCAAAGTTACTCTCCATCCCCATCAAAAATGCATACTGATCTTTTGCTGTGGTAGTGAGGGAGTTGCACTATTCCCATGTATGATCAAGCCCATGTGAAACATGTAAGTTTTCAGTGATAGGTCAGCTGGAATCCTGGCTCCTTAAATACAGTTTCTGAATACAAAATAAATGACAGGTAACTGGCTTTGCAGGCTATAAACCCAGCAACCATGCTTTATTGAAAGTATACTTTAGTCAAGTTAATAGATAATAATTACTTAAAAGAAACAGATAAAGATCTCATTAAAATGATTGCCATGAAAAAGTACATGTTTCTCCCTCATAGAATTTTGTTGTAATTATATATTCCAAGCCTCGGAAATGAAAAAAATAGCTTTTGCCTAGGCTGGCTAGCTGGCTGTCTTTAGAGATGGGTGTTTTGAGAAAATGCACTAAGTTGGCAAGTAAATACACTGAATGCAGCATAAGAGAAGTAAAATGGCTCTCCAAAACATAACAAGGAGCTATATAAACTTCTGTCTGCTCTTCTCTTATCTTCTGAGACTTTGTAAGTTACAGAAGTGTTTCTCTGCCTGGAGTAGCTGCTACTACCTTGCTCTCTTTTCTTCCCTCATCTCTCACTGGCACTCTTCCCCAAAATTTTACCCAACAAGTGGCATGTTGTCAATAAACATCACTGTTCTTCTAGTTTCAACTAATAGTATCTGAGGTTGGGGGAGTTGCAACTGGGGTTGGGGAGCTTGCAAAATACACCCACAAGTTAGAACTCAAGCCTCCCCATACAAGAAGCAGGCCATAGTTTTGCAAACAAGAAAATATAAACCACTGGCTTTTACACATATGCACAATGTGTGCATTAATAGGGGCCTCACTGCAGTTGAACAGAAGGACCACTAGACTTTGCCAGGGAGCAATAAAGCAATGAGGGATCTGGTCTCAGTTCTTGCCCTAATTGTAGGAATTGAGGCAAGTCAGCTAACTTTTGTTTTCCATCTGTAAAGCAGAGGGCAAGTGCTAGCCCAGTGTTTCTCAATCGAGATGCTCCCACAGGGGACGACTGGCAATGTCCGGAAACATTTTTGGTTGTCAGAACTAGAGAGAGGATTTTTGGTTGTCAGAACTAAGGAGAGGAAGTATTAATCATGTTTATTTTTTGGATTTCATGATGCTTTGCCATCTGGGGGCCTTGCTAATGTTAGAAAGACTACCCCTTCTTGGGCTAGCTAATTCCTAGGGATAGCAAACAACTCTCCCTGCCCCTACCCAACAGTGTGCTTTCCATATGAAAACTAACCAATCCAGAGCTCAAACTCCAACCACTTCCTTTATCTCTCTCTCATGCCAAGCCAATATCCCCTGCACACACACCCTGAATCGCCCAGAACCAGTTAACTAGACAACTGGAGACTACTCCTCTGGCCCAAAGCCCACTGAGATCACTCAAATTATCCAATCCTAAACTTGCTCAAACTTGCCAACATTGTCCCACCCATTCCCTCTCTCGGAAACCACAGGAAAGGTTCTAGGCCACACATGCTCCTTGCTGCTTCTGCTTCCTGACCAACCCAGGTGCTTTCCCCGGCGGCCTTGTGTGCTTCCTGCTCTTGGAAACTCTAAGTATTAAACTATTTCTCCATGTCTGTAATCTTACCCCAGCTAATTAAAACAAAATCCCAGGTCCATTTTAAACAGGGGCGTGTGCTATTGGCATGTAGTGAGTAGAGATCAGGATGCTACTAAATAACTTAAAGCACAGGATAACCCCCGGACCAAAGAATAATCCAGCCCCAAATGTCAATAGTGTCAAGGTTAAGAAACTCTGGGCTAGGTGAGCTCTTACACCCCTGCCAGTTGTACAACCACTTGATTCAAACAGGTCTAACAGGGTGAACTGCCTGTAGAAGATATTGCTGTGACACGACCAAAACAGTACTGTTATCCTGAGTTATCCCTCAGACTCAGGAGTACCGCAAACTTTTCCTTGTGGTAACAATTACGATTAAGGGTTTTCATCTATGGTATAGACACATTATTGAAGTGCTGAAGTAATGCTGAGAAAAGGAGTATAATTCTCAAAAATTCAAACACGTTCTAGCAAGAAATGTGTTATAATAACAAGAACAATTTTATAAAACAACCTCTACCTCATTCTTAAAAGGCACTAAAAAATCAATGTCTCAACATAAAGAAACATGTAGTAAAAAGAAGAAGCCTAGCAAATAACCCTAACCTTCAAGTTAAGCAGCCGTAACCTTTGGGCTCTGCCCTCAATGACTACCCCCCCATACCTACCAGAGAATAACAATTCAGAAGTCAAGGGGCTGTACCTTAGCCTTGTGTAACTTATAAGACAAATAACACCCACTCTGCAAATTAAAACATTTATACATATATTCAGGTTTGCTCCACAAAGATTGCAGTATTGCTGTGTATTTAGATCTAGTCTACTAATGACCAGAAACAATTTGGTCAGCATATTTCAGAAAGGTACAGTTAGATTTAAGGTCACAAAAAACCTTCTAGAGACACTCTACACAGGGCCATCATAGTACAGAAGCTCTGAAGAGGCACAGAGGTTGGCATACATCAAAGAGCTAATTATCTGCTTCATTACACCAAAAATGTTCCTCCCTACCCAGAGAGAAAAAAAAAATTTTTTTTTTTAAGATTTTATTTTTTTTGAGAGGGAGAGAGAGCAAGAGAGAGCACAAGAGCAGGGGGAGGGAGAAGCAGACTCCCCACTGAGCAGGGAGCTCGACATGGGGCTTGATCTGAAGGCCCCGGGGTCATGACCTGAGCAGAAGGCAGAGTCTTAACCAACAGAGCCACCTAGGCACCAGAGAAAAAATTTCTTAGAGGACCGACTTCAGAAATTTGAGAATAAGGGTGTTGGTGAAAATAGTTCAGAACAGGCATGTCAGTGGAGCTGTAGGGGCAGAAGTGGGGAACGGAAAAGAGGCAAGAAGTTCATCTGGATAAAGAGACAACGGTGGGGATGGGGAGTGCCAGAGAAAAGTCAAGAGAAAGATAACTGCTCAAGGGAAGTTACTTAGTTTCAAAGGGTTTGAAAAGTTATTTCATTACCACCTACCTCAGGGTCAAGGTCATCCAGAACAGTCTCCAGTTGTTTCAGTTCTGTTTCTGATAGATGCCCAAGGAGCTCATCTTCATCTAGGTCCTTGTACTTTTCTAAGTCCTTCCCGAATGGTAGTGCCATGATTTGCAGTACAGGAAATCACTTAATTTTTGTTATTCAGTACAGTCAGGAATGATTTCTACTTTTTCTTAAAGCTATAGAGAGAAAAAACATACACATTTCAAATATTAAGTCACCTCCACCTACTTCGATCTATTATTAGGTTGAGTAAAAGGTAATTTCCAGCTGTCATATATTCTTTGGCCATCTATTACACACTACCCTTGTCTATGGATCATTCAATGTCCTTACCTTTTATTTTTTGTTGTTGATAAACAAAATCAACTGGGAAAATAGGGGCAGGAGGGAATATAAAATTCAAATCTATAAAGCAGCCATTTGGTAGAATTTAGAATTTCTCATAACTGAGTTGTAGGAGGAAAGAACTCGTGCGCCAAAATAAAATTTTTCCCATTAGTGACTTTCAAATTATTGCTACCAGAGTACTTTGCTTAAGCACATTATGTTTAAGACGCATTTGTTTTACTGTAAATTGTGTAGAACACTGTTTTCCAGCTCAATATCAATAAGGGGGGGGGGATATTAATACACTCCCCCAGGGAGAAGTGGCCAGTTGCCACTAGAAACAAAAACAAAAACAAAAACATGGGTTTTGAAAAGGTACATCAAAAAAGTTTGGGGGGGAGGGGCACCTGGGTGGCTCAGTGGGTTAAAGCCTCTGCCTTTGGCTCAGGTCATGATCTCTGGGTCCTGGGATCAAGCCCCGCATCGGGCTCTCTGCTCAGCAGGGAGCCTGCTTCCTCCTCTCTCTCTGCCTGCCTCTCTGCCTACTTGTGATCTCTCTCTGTGTCAAATAATCTTAAAAAAAAAAAAAAAAAATTGGGGGGGGGAAGGGGTTTTTAAAGGAAAAAAATGCAGCTTTTTGAAAATGTTTCCATAAAATACTCCAAATCGTGCTGGGATATGTCACCCACTGACTGGCAAGGGTGGTCACGAGGGTCTCATTATAGGAAAGGACTTTCGCCATTTCTTCACCATGTGAATCTTTCCTAAATGATGTAAAGCTCAACAAGCAGCCTTTTTCCAGGTATAGCAGAACTGTTCCTAAGAAAAGATAGTTCGAATAAATCCCACAAAATGTGCGAAGTAAAAATAAAGTATTTCTATAAGTTCTAGCTGTAAATGTGGATCATTTGTTTCATAAAATGTTCCTACGTGAACAAGAAATAATCCTTAGACTTAGTGATTTGGCTCAATTTTTCTTGGCTGCAAAACACCCAGTACTTCAAAGTCTGGATGTATTTCTTATACTACTCCCTTGTCCCAAGTTTTTCCAACTTAATATTTAAACAAATATATTTTTCTCCTCAACAGTTTATGGATCCTTTTACGTGTTTTCATCTCCTAAGAAGAAAGGAAGGTTCACCACAGGGGTCTGTCAGCTCCTGACCTGACTAGCAGCCACTTGGGTCCAATAACAAGCAAATTAACAGAACTGTACTGATGCAGATGTTAAACTGCAGGCATTTTGTGTAACTGCCTGAGATAGGTCTGGCTTCCACCTGTTCTACTTGGCATCTCATCTGGTTTAGCAATTACCCTGGAATTTTTCAGTTTGTTTTTTTTTTTTAACAAATTATTATTATTATTATTACAAAGTTTGGTAAATCTCCACTTGTTATTTCCAACTTTAAGATACTAAGCTTATGAGATATCTTCAGAGTATATTTTCTCAGTTAAAAATGATACACTCAGGGCGCCTGGGGGGCTCAATCGTTAAGCGCCTGCCTTCGGCTCAGGTCATGATCCCAGGTACTGGGATCGAGCCCCACGTTGGACTCCCTGCTCCGCGGGAAGCCTGCTTCTCCCTCTTCCATTCCCCCTGCTTGTGTTCTCTCTCATGCGGTCTCTGTCAAATAAATAAATAAATAAAATCTTTAAAATTAATAATAATAATAATATACTCTGCAGAGAAGATTCCATAGAAGGTATAAGCACTTTTAAATACATTAACCATAAAATGCAATTTTAAAGAAAGTAGCAGGCAATTTTGGGGGTAAAAAGAAAAATTAGGAACATTTGGAAAAAACAGTTCCTTCATAAAAATACCAATGACATGGTATTTGAGACAGATAAAGGTAAGAAATTGATAAAAGTATATAAGCACATACCAAGAGTAATTATTTAGTGTATGCTGTTTTTTAATGCTTAGACAATCATTATAAAAAAGTTTTTAATGTGGTTCGATAGAATTTATTTTTGAGATTTACAGTATATAATAAAGCCAATCTCTTAATCAACAAATATTTCCCCCCAAAAATGCTAATTATTTTGAGGGGCGCCTGGGTGGCTCAGTCGTTAAGTGTCTGCCTTCAGCTCAGGTCATGATCCCAGGGTCCTGAGATGGAGCCCTGCATTGAGCTCCCTGCTCGGCAGGAAGCCTCACCCATTCCCTCTGCATGTGTTCTCTCATTCGCTGTGTTTCTCTCTGTCAAATAAATAAAAATCTTAAAAAAAAAAACAAAAAAAAACTAATTATTTTGAGCATCCCTTCCCTTTACTTTCAAAAATGTTTCAGTACAGGCCATAAATTCAATAGTCATCCTACTAGTAAGGCACTATAATGGACAATATGATTGATATTAAAGGCGAAGGCAATGTTCTGTCACCCAGGGTCTATAGGTTTGGAATACAACAGTCCTTGGAATGACTAAATAGCTTACTCCAACAGATTGCTCTTTATCTCAGAGTATACTCTGTTACACAAAGATGCTTATAGTATGGCTTAAAGAATAATAAACACCCACGAATGCACTGTCCAGCTTGAGAAAGAGAACATTACAAGGACTCACACGTTCCCCTTTCCAATTGTATCTCCTTCCCTCAACAAAATAGTTACTGGACTGTATGTGGAATTAACCATTCTCTTGCTTTCCTCTACAGTTTTACATTACATGTACATGTCCTTAACAAGTTTAGGTTTGTTCTTTTTTTGCACTTTATACAAACGGACTCCTACAGCATATATCTTTTAGGAACTTGCTCAACTTTGAGTTCATGCTTAGAGCTGTACTTCTTACATTTTCATTTTTATGTAGTATTTCATTGTATAAATGAACACTTGACTGAACTGGCAGTCTTTCCCCTCTGTTTTTCTGCTATAAACAATCTCGTTACCTATTTCCTGGTATACATGTGCATTATAACATCTCCAAGTTAATGAAACCTAGGAATGGAATTGCTGGGGAAAGTGTATGGTAATACTCAACTTTACTAGGTAATGTTAAACTATTTTCAAAGTGGTTGTATCAATTTACATTCCTAGAAGATTCAGTGCATGACAATTCATGTTGCTCATCCTTGCTAACAGGTTTGCTGTTAGCTAATTGTTGGTCTTAATGGTTCCTTATCTATGTTGCCATTATCCTTGTATATACCTCCATTTTAACCACAGATTTTATCTAAGTATCTTCCAAACTTAAGGGTTTAACTGATATTTACGAACATACAATGGTAAGAGATGGTTTCCCAAAGAAGCAGATAGGATAATTTACTACTGAATGGTGGTAACATAACTAAAGAAGCCAGTAAGCATGCAGGTGTAAGAAAATGGGGGTCATCAAGCAAGATCTGGCCTCGTTCATTAAGCACAAGGGAGGCCCGGTGTCCCGACCAGCAGATGTGACTGGCTCCTCCCATTCCCATTACAGCGCTGATATGGAGAAGCAGTATCAGGCAACCAAAGCCTGATGCCATTTGACATTTACATCACCCAATTACTTCCCTTTATTCTTCTCCATGCTCACCAAAACCTGGCTATTCACATAGCTTTCCTCACTATAAATTACTAAACTGGTATTTTGGCTTATGTACCAATCTCTTATGACTGTGGTTAGTATGGGCCACTTTTTAAGAGATTAGGCACCTACTGGTGGATTGAGATCAGGTCTCTATAAAAAAGTAAAGCTGAGGACCACCATGGTAATCCTAAGCATGGACTGACGATACCTATCTCATATCAAACCAACAATAACACTGTATTAGAAGTCATCATTCGTCTGTCTTCCTTGCTAGATACTCTAAGCCCCTGAAGAGCAGACATTCCCTCCTATATCTCATCCCTTCTGGGTTGCCATCACCAGGAACAGTACCTGATGGCAGGTAATTAAGCCAAATTTGATTGAATTGGATCATATATCATCCCCCTTTCCCTTTTTTAATAGTTCCCTCTTCCTCCCCCAGAAATCTAGTGTCCCTCCTGCTCACTAACTCTACTCTATCATAATTAAAAAGCAATGATAATTAGTTTTTGATATGTCTGTAAACCCTGTGCAGCCTCCTCATTACTCACTTTCTCTTCCCTCAGTGTCAGCCCATTTTGGCTTGATATTCAGAGTTCTCCACTGTCTAATCTTCCCCAGTTAAAACAAAACACATCTGATTGTCAGTCATTAGAGCTCTGGAATTAAACATAAACCCTGATGAAAATTTGATTTTCTTTTGGGTAAAGAAATGAGTTTCCTCCTCAGGAAGCACCAAGCCTCACTGTTCAGATGTACTAGGCTCAAGACTATATGTCTTTTCCTCACTGGCTTCTCTTAGGACTGAACCAAGCTGACCTACCACATCAGAAAGTTTTCTCTCAAAAAAAAGAAAAAAAAAAAAGAAAGAAAAAAAAGAAAGTTTTCTCTCAAGATCCCAGATGAGTATTTGTTTTCCAGTATCTGTGCTGTTCATTCAAATATTTTTGAGTATCCTCTGTAGCAGGAATTGAGTTGTTCCAGACAACAGGCATAGACAATATACAAGTTTCTTGCTCTAATTTATTTTGAAGGTGGCATACAGACAAAGAATGACAAAGGAACAAGATAATATCAGATAACAACAAATACTATCAGGAAAAACCCCAGGATAATTTTCTATGGGGGAGATGAGGATCAGGAAGGTTATTGTAAGTGGTAAGAAAGACTGTTCTGAAAGGTGACTTTTGAGCCAGGACCAAAAGGTCCCCAGCAGCTCTCCTAGTCTAGGCCTCTACTACCTAGGTGAGAAACAACAGTTGTAGGGTTGTAGCTGTGGAGATGGAGAGAAGTGGATAAATGTGTGACGTATTTTGAAAGCAAAGCTAAGAGGACTTGTGCACAGATTGGTTGTAAGGGGTAAGGATAAAAGATGCACTAAGGGATGACTCCTATGTTAATTTCAGTTAGTATTTAGTATTATTTTTTTGTTCCATACCTATTTTTTCTGAGAGTTTCGTATGGCCCTACAGCACCTCTATTTCTCAGTCTGGTTTTTAAAAAAAGTTTCTTGGTTAATATTTTCATAATGGCTTTGAGATCCACACTGTGAATTGTTCTAATACGACTACTGTTGAACAAATTTTTGAACAATTTTTGAACAAATTTAATAATAATAACCAATGAACTATATAAACCAACCAACTGTAAATTACTAAATAAAACAATGGCTGACTATGGCCTTTAACACATTTTAATGCTAAACTAAGGCACACGTCTGTGTTAATAACCATTTCTGGTATCATCTTTTGCAAAGAGCTAAATCTAAAAAGTGAAACAAGCAAATAATCTGTCATGATTTTTAAAAAAGGTTACACAGTTACTTTATTTTCTTTCCAATATTTTCCATTAGGGGCACCTAGGTAGTGGGGGTCCTGGGATCAAGCTCTGTATCAGGCTCCCCTGCTCAGCAGGGAGTCTGCTTCTCCCGCTCCCTCTGCCCCTCCCCTCCGCTCGTGTTCTCTCTCTCTCTCTTGAATAAATAAAATATTAAAAAAAGCAAAACCCCAAAATAGTCATTTCAATATTTTCCATGCTTCAAGTCAAACTGCTAAACAAGAGATGGTCAAGAATTTGGCACCCAGCAATCATAGTGATTTTAAGATCTGCACACCTACCCTTCCAACACCTAGTCTCCGACCTTCTCTCTTCTGATGGTTCAGTCCTCTACCCTACCTCAGTCCTACAGTCCCATGGTTGTAACCTAATCCTTATCATTACCAATGATTGTACTACTCCACTACTCTCAACAATTTTGATCCTGTCTCTGAACTCCTCTGACAAAACCCCAACCCTGGTTAAAACTCTCTTCCTACTCCTCCCCTGCGCAGGGTGGCAGATCAGGTGGGAGAAAAAAACACATACTAAACAGCCATATTTATGATTTATAAAGAATACTGTCTAGTAATCCTATGGCATGTCCCTAGTCCAGCCACTCTCCCACTCTCTTACATGCCTATTTTGCCTCTTTTTCCCCCTGATATCTTTAATATTTCTTATTGCTCGCTCTCACACACAGACCTAATCCTAATATTTCAATGAGACTGTAGAAACAATCATAAAAGGACAGACATCTAAGCTCCCACTGCTACACATACCAGCCTACCTACATCTATATCCCTATACTCTATCTTCCTTATTGCTTTTTTTTTTTTAAGACTTTATTTATTTATTTGTCAGAAAGAGAGAAAGAGAGTGTACAAGCAGGCAGAGGGAAAAGCAGGCTCCCCGCTGAGCAAAGAGCCCAATGCAGGGTCTAGCCCGGGACCCTGGGACAGTGACCTCAGCCGAAGGCAGATGCCTAACCGACTGAGCCACCCAGGCACCCCTGTCTTTTTGCTTCTGTAGATGAACTGTCCACACTCTTATCTAAAGCCAATCTCACCTCTTGTGAGTACATCCCACCCCTTCTCCTTTATATATGATTGCTCCAATAATTGTGACCCTTCTTTACTGGATCATGCCCATGAGCATACAGACTGTAACATATCCCCCAAATTAAAAACAAACTTTTCCTTTGATTTCATATCCCCCTCCCGATACTACCTTACTTCTTGGTTCTTCTTGATAGAAAACTCCTTGGGGTGCCTGCAGGCTCAGTAGGTTAAGTGTCTGCCTTCGGCTCAGGTCATGATCCCAGGGTCCTGGGATCCAGCTCCCAGTTGGGCTCCCTGCTTAGCGGGGAGACTGCTACTCCCTCGGCCCCTCCCCTCATTCATGTTTTCTCTCTTTCCCTCTCTCAAATAAATAGATAAAATCTTAAAAAAACAACAACAAAAACAACTCCTTGAAAGAAAAATTCAGTATCCCTAGGCCTCTCCCTCTTATTCTCTCAAACCTTCTCCGATCTAGCTTTTGTCCTCAGCACTCACTCCACCCCAACTGATCTGGTTAGCACTAATCTGCACAATGCCAAATCCAAGTCAGTTCTTACCCCTCATCTTATGGGGCCTATCAGCATTTGACAAAGAGATCATTCCTTTCATCCTCAGTTGGCCCTGGAGACATTATTTTCTCTTGGTTGCCCTTTACCTCTTTGGCTGTCCCATCTCATTCTCCTCTACTGGTTCCTCCTCATCTTGCCAATCTTTAAGTGTTAGAGTATCCCTAGGACCTGACCTAGTTCTCCAGACAGCTTCTCTCTATATTCACTCCCCAGGTGATTCACACATCGATAGCTCTTGGATTTATATCTTCAATCTGGACGTCTCTCCTAAATGCCAGACTTAGAAATACTTCTAATTTTCTTCCCTATACCTGCTCTTACTATATTTTTCACCTTTTAATAAATGGCAACTCCATTCTTTTAGTTGGTTGGGCCAAAAGTCTTGGTGTTCACTTTGACTACTCTTACACTCTACATCTGATCCATCGAGCAAATCCTGTTGGCTCTAACTTGAAAACATCATGTCATACTATCTCCACTGCTTCCATTCTGGCTCAAGTCATCATCACCTCTTACATGCCTACTGCAATAGCCTCCTACCTGGGGACCATACTCCCACTCTAATGCCCATAGAGTCTATAGTCTATCTTCTGCAAAGGTGCCAGAACTATCTTGTTCTTTTTTTTTTGAAAGAGAGAGAATGAGAGAGAGAGAATGAGAAGGGGGAGGGTCAGAGGGAGAAGTAGACTCCCTGCTGAGCAGGGAGCCTGATGCAGGACTTGATCCTGAGACTCCAGGATCATGACCTGAGCCGAAGGCAGTCGCCTAACCAACTGAGCCACCGAGGCACCCTATCTTGTTCTTTTTAACTGAAGTTTTTATTGAGATAATTAGAGATTCACATGTAAGAAATAAAACAGAGGGATCCTTTGTACACTCTGTCCAGTTTCCCAGTGGTAACATTTTGCAAAACTGTAGTACACCATCATACTCACATTTATATAGTCTGCTAATCTTATTTTGATGTCCCTAATTTTACTGGTACTCGTGTGTGTCTGTGGGGGAGTCCATATAATGTCATCACCTTGTAGGACTGTATATCCACCACCACAGTCAAGATACTGAATAGTTTCCACACGAGAATTCCTCATGTTGCCCTTTTATAACCACACCTGCTTCCTTCTCTAACCCCTGGCCAACTACTGATTTGCCTCTATTTCTAAAATTTTGTTTTAAAAGCGTTACATGTGGAGCATAAGGAAAAACATGGAGCATATTGTAAAGGGAAGGGAGGGGTGAATTGGAGGAAATTGGAGAGGCGATGAACCATGAGAGACTGTGAACTCTGAGCAACAGACTGAGGGTTTTGGAGGGGTGGGGTGGGGGGTTGAGTGAGCCTGGTGGTGGGTATTGAGGAGGGCACGTATTGCATGGAGCACTGGGTGTGGTACATGAACAATGAATCTTGTAACACTGAAAAAATAAAAGTATTTGGGGAAAAAAAAAGCATTATATACATAGAATCATACGATATGCAACTGTAGGAACTGACGTCATTAAACATAAATCTGTAGACACTCATCCAAGTAGCTATATCAATAGTTCATTTGTTTTTTAAGATTTTATTTATTTATTTGCCAGAGAGAGAGAGCGCACGTGCATGCGCACAAGCAGGAGGAGCAGCATGCAAAGGGAGAAGCAGACTCCCTGCTGAGCAGAGAGCCCTATGTGGGACTCGATCCCAGGACCCCAGGATGATGACCTGAGCCGAAGGCAGATGCTTAACCGACTGAGCCACCCAGGTGTCCCAGTTCATTCCTTTTTATTGTATTTTATGGTATGCATGTACTACAGTTTAACCATTTAGATATTGAAAACCACCGGGAATGATTCCAGTTCTTGGCTATTACAAATAAAGTGTCAGTGAACATTCGTGTACAGGTTTTTGTGTGATAACTAGTCAAATAGCGTTAATTCTACTGCTCACAATCTTCTAATCGCATACAATAAAATAAAAAATGAGAATAAAAGCCAAATGGTCCACAAGGCCCTACATGATCTCCCTGGAAGCCCCACCTCATTTCCAACCATTCTACCCCTTGCTCAGAGCACCTGATGTTCTTGTTCTTCCTCCAACAAACTGGGCACATTCTTGCCTTAGGGCCTTTGCACTTAATGTTCCTTCTGCCTAGCACACTCTTCCCTAACACAGCTAAATAATCTGCTCCCTCACTTCCTCTTTAAGGTCTCTGCTTAAGTGTCAACTGATTAGCGAAGTTTTTTCTGTTTATTATATATAAAAGATGAACCCCACAGCCCCCCCTCAGTGCTGCATGAGGCAACCTCTTCTTACCCCGTATTTCCCTCTATATTATTACCTGATATTACATATTTATTAATTCGCTGTCTGAATTCCATCACTAAAGTCTAAATTATATTCAAGCAAAGCTTTTGTTTCGTTCACTCCTGCATCCTCAATAGAGAACAGATTGTGGCACATGCTAAGTAATAAAAAATAGCCAATATAATTAATTTCAATGCTAACAGTAAACTTACGAAAGTCTTATAAGTTAACTTGGAGTCAGGGTGCCCAGGTGGCTCAGTCAGAATCCTGGGATTGAGCCCCACGTCAGGCTCCCTGCTCAGGGTGGAACCTGCTTCTCCCTCTCCCTCTGCTGCTCTCCTTGCTTGTGCTCTCTTGCTCATGCTCTCTCTCAAATAAATCTTTTTTTTTTTTTCAAATAAATAAAATCTTAAAAAAAAAAAAGTTAACCTGGAATCATCCAAGATTATTGAAACGCTAGCCTCTTAACTTTATATGACAGTAACTTTGTTTTAGGATGGTTCTTCCTGAATCAGATCTTCCTAAATTAGAAAGCTATTTAAGAAATAAAAAATCAAGGGGCGCCTGGGTGGCTCAATCGGTTGAGCATCTGCCTTCAGCTCAGATCATGATCCCGGAGTCCCAGGATCAAGCCCTTTGTCAGGCTTCCTGCTCAGTGGGGAGTCTGCTTCTCCCTCTCACTCTGCTCCTCCCCCCACTTGTGCTCACTCACTCTCAAATAAATAAAATCTTATTTAAAAAAACCTACAAAAAAATCAATAAATATTTCTTTTTTACACTAAGGCTATGAAACTTAACCCCTGATTAATATGGCTCACTCCATATTCTTAAGTTTTTCATGTTAAGTTGCTAGGCCTAGGTTCTTCAAAATGTTTTTTTTTTTAAGTTGTATTTACTTATTTAAGTAATCTCTACACCCAACACGGAGTTCGAACTCATGACCCCAAGATCAAATTCCATACCCCCAAGTGAGCCAGCCAGGTGTCCCCTTTTTAAACACACACACACCCAGCATGGCTACACTAAAAAATGATGAAAATGAAAAGTGTTGACAAAGACATGAAACAACTGAAACTCTCATAAGTTGCTAGTGGATGGATTCAACCACTTTGGAGAACAATCTGGCAGTATCTACTAGAACTAAACATATTCATACCATAATAACGCACAATTTCATATGTCCAAGGGATATTAGTGTTTGTTATAAGATATACAAATCTTTAATGCAGCTTTATTCATAATATCCCCAAACTAGAAATGATGCAAACGTCCATTACCAGGAGAATGCACAAATGAATTGAGCTACCGTCATAAAATAGAACACTCATAGTAATAAGGTTCTGGACATGTAAAAACAGGAGTGAACTTAACATGTATTATGTTGAAAGGAATAATAAAAAACTAGAGAAGAAATACATACTGCATGCTTTTGTATATGAAATTCAAGAAGAGGCAAAAATAATCCATGCGGACGGAAATCAGAATAGGGGGGCGCCTGGGTGGCTCAGTGGGTTAAAGCCTCTGCCTTCAGCTCAGGTCATGATCTCAGGGTCTTGGGATCGAGGCCCGCATCGGGCTCTCTGCTCGGCAGGGAGCGTGCTTCCCCCTCTCTCTTTGCCTGCCTCTCTGCCTACTTGTGATCTCTCTCTCTCTGTCAAATAAATAAAATCTTGGGAAAAAAAAAAAAGAATAGCTACTGAGGGGTTACTGATTAGGTATGGACATTAGAGAACATCCTGAGGTGATGAAAATGGTTATATCTTAAACTGAGTGATGGTTATACAAGTATATACACATGCATAAAATTTATTAAGCTGCCCACTTAAAATTTTCTTAAGTTATACATCAAAAAAATTAAATAATATACTTGCTTTGGGCAAGTAATTACAAGTATTTGATGTTGAGGATTAAAGTTCCCACAAACAGTCATGGTAACAGTCATCAAAAAACCCAAAAACCAAAACCAAGGATTTGCCTTTGCAAGCCAATCAATCACTGTCAGCTTCTCATTTTTTTTTTTTAAAGATTTTATTTATTTATTTGACAGAGAGAGAAAGAGAGAGACAGAGTGATTGAGGGAACACAAGCAGGGGGAGTGGGAGAGGGAGAAGCAGGCTTCCCACCGAGCAGGGAGCCAGTTGCAGAGCTTGATCCCAGGACCCTAGGATCATGACCTGAGGCAAAGGCAGATGCTTAACGACTGAGCCACCCAGGCACCCAGCTTCTCACTTCTGAAGGTCAGCCAATCAAGAAGAGACTCCCTCCACTAAACACTCCTCAGTGCCAACCAATCAACAGACTTACCCAAATAATCATGCTTCTCTGTATGATGTCATTTTGGCCTGGGAGAAGTATGCCAGTCCTGGAATTCCACACTTTCCCAAAACCCTATGTAGAAAATTGGTCTCCCTGCTCAGGCTATACTCAGCCAGCATAGCTTTCCCTTATTATAGTTTAGTATTGTTTAGCTTTATCTTCTTGTTTCAGATACTGAAGTCTCCTTTCATGCTAAAGAAAACTTTTAGTCATTACTTATGTTTATTTTAGATAAAAGTATTTCAGTGTTGATACATAGTAGGTAATAGTAGTTAGGACCAAAATATTCCCTCTAGATAAATATCCATCTAAGCATTTGAACTGGATTACAGCTCACCATCCAATAATTTCGTAAGTATCTGCTTCAATTTGCTTTCATTAAAAAAAAAAATTCAAGTTGACATTATTTTTTTTGTTTGAACCTGGCTTCAGAATTAATCCAGAAACAATTTTAGGGGCACCTGGGTGGCTCAATTGGTTAAGCAGCTGCCTTCGGCTCAGGTCATGATCCCAGGGTCCTGGGATCGAGTCCCGTATTGGGCTCCCTGCTCGGTGGAGAGCCTGCTTCCCCCTCTCCCTCTGCCTGCCTCTCTGCCTACTTGTGATCTCTCTCTCTGTCAAATAAATAAAATCTTTAAAAAAAATTATTATAAAAATATCCAGAAACAATTTTAAAGTAAGTTAACGCTGTCTGGAGATTTTAACATTTAAAGCACCTAAAATGCTCTCTTATTTGATGCTAGGCCTCAGTTTCATCTCTGCTGGTTTGAGGAACATTCTCTTTGATGAAGAAGGCTGGAATAAAAGAAAGACATCTATTCGTTCCTGGCATTATCAAAGCAGAGACTGAGTAAGAATATCTGTCAGGGACAGTGTGCAGCAGCTTCCTCAACTGGAAGGGAGTTTAAGAGTCTCATAAGATCATTTCCTTTTTATGAGCTTATGGTCCTAGATAACACTAATTATAACCAAAACATGTACTTCGTGCCCACTGCATCCAAAGCACTATGCACACAGCGTTTATCTTCTAAAAAGTAAAACCATTTTATTTTAGTTATATATAATATGTATTACTTTTATAGCGAATAAGACGTTTTTTGAAGAAAAAAAATTGGATGCTAAATCCATCCTTCTGTTCACTACATCTTTTATACAATGAGGCCTAAAAGACAGTACATGAAATAATTTTGTGGAGTTCCGGGGATGGTATGGTTGACCCAGATGAGGGCACATCTGAGTGAGGTAGGTGCTTTGCACACAGAAGTTTGAGAAAATAGTAGCTGATTATTCTGTGTAAAAATTCCATGGAAATAGACCAACCCACATATGAGATTAGCTAAGTAGCCCCATCTTTCCTGCCACTGCTACCGATGCCACCTCAAATTACTAAAAATGAGATCTACAGATCTCAAAAGCATAAAGAAAATAAAATGTGAAGTCTGAAGGCAACCTAGAAAAACTTGTTAGGGCCAGAAAAGAGAAGAGATTTAATTAGAAGCAGGTCACTCAGGGCATCCTCAAAGTAGAAAGTAGCCAGATAATTTCTGTGACTATTACAAGAAAATACTTCACAGGTTACTCATACCACTTCAAAAACAACCTCTCAACAAAACTGAGAGACTTTGTGGCTCCCGTGTACCCCTCTTCCTTCTCCGGCTCAAAGCAGCCAAGCCAGCTCCCAGTCCTGGCCCACCTCCTCTCTTTTTATACTTCTTGGTGTTGTTGTGGCATCAGAGATACAGAGCAAGGTCAGAGAGGAACCACTCTGTGCACACCACTGATGAATGCCAAAACAGCCACACCCTTAGCACACCCAGTTTCTCAGAACCAAATGTTTTTCAGTCTTCTTCTCCTCCTCCTCCTTTTTGGTTTGTTTAATAGATTGGGTAGGCTAGGAAATGCTGAAGCTTTTAAAAAAAATTGTTGCAAACTCAAAAAATCTTAAAATAGCAATTACATCATATGAACAAGTCTCTTGGGGTAAGAAGGTTACAGAGCTCTTTATCTTTGCTGGTTAACCTAAAAGAGCCTTCTACCAGTCATCCGGTGGACAAAACCAAATATGAGATGAGGTAGCTTGGGGGAAGCTTAACAGTGCTCAGATATCAATCAAAATGCTGAATCCATTCCAAGTATATAATGGAGAGACCAATGTGAGGGCCTTCTTTCTCTTTCTCTCCCAAAGGGAAGTATCTCTATGACTCATTCCTCCTCTAGCAAGAATTTTCTTAATCCACCAAGTTAGTAAGCATTGAACTATATACAAAATCTTAAAATAAACTAGGCTAGGTCTAAAAGAAATCATGCTGAGAGCAAGCTGAATTTCATGCAGTGAATAAAAGGTGAATGGTGGTAACATCATTCCTCAGTTTCATCCCTTCTGAATTTCCTGGGCTTCAGACCAGATTCTTTTTTTCTCTTCATTCTGAAAAGCTCTCCTTTTTCAACCTCACCAACTACTGCATCTTCAAATCAATATATATATATATATACATATATATATATATATATATATATGTATGCATGTATGAAGTGCCTATTACATTTAATGTACTGTCCTGGGGAAGGGGGAGCAATGAACTGGAGGCGTAGGACATGGAGAGAGAAAGGGACCATGGGACAGGAGGAAAAGAATTTGAGAAAATTTATAGAACAGATTCTTGACTTTTTTCTCCCCGCTTTATAAATGCTTCTCCAACTGGAATTTAAGACATCACAGGAATCAAAGATGATACAATTAGGGCATAGAGACTTTAATAACCAATTGTAGATTTAATGTTAAATGTAGGTACATACTTAATAGTTTTCAATTTTCTTTTGATACAGTTTTGCTCTCCCTCAGTTTTCAAAAGTGGTGACCAGCAAAGTTGGGTATACAGCAAAAGTAAATCTGATTCCCTCTCAGACCCTCCTGCCCCCTTGACAGCAGAGTCTAGCCTGAGCAGCACACTGCAAAGAACCCATCACTGGGATGTCTCTTCTCTTCCTCCACTTCCCCTTTTCATCCATGGGTATGCAGAACCCTATCCTCTAGCAATGCTATGTATCGACAACTGTGCCACAATAAAGATTAAGAAGCAAATTGCTGTTAAACTGAAAATGGGTTTATACAGAAAAATATACTTCCAAATGAGAAACTACCCAGGGAGAAATCAACAAAATGTGCCTAGATGAAGATATACATGATGGTTGTTAGCCACACCTGCTGATTAAGTTAATAAGGCGGGGTGCCTGGGTGGCTCAGTGGGTTAAAGCCTCTGCCTTCGGCTCAGGTCACGATCTCAGGGTCTTGGGATCAAGCCCCGCATCGGGCTCTCTGCTCGGCAGGGAGCCTGGTTCACCCTCTCTTTCTGCCTGCCTTCCTGCCTATTTGTGATCTCTCTCTCTCTCTGTCAAATAAATAAAATAAAATATTAAAAAAAAAAAAAACAGTTAATAAGGCATGGAAATACTTTGTATGAAAGCTGCTCCAGCATTCTATAGACTGTAAAAAGGTTAAGGTTTTGGTAAAACATGGAGAAAGTGCTCTAAGGGCTTACCACAACTAACTTAAACCACCAAAATAAACCTTCAAGATGTGGAAAATATCAGAGAGAATATTTTTTATATGAAGATTTCCCAAATCAATGTTTTAAAAAATGTGAGCACACAGTATACAGGACTATTGTTATTTGCATGTATTGTGTTATTTGTAATTGCAAAATAATACATGATCTTGACCAAAATGGCAAGCATTACAGTAGACAAACGTCTAAAATAAAAAATTCTTAAAGTATCTCCTTATCCTGTCTCATGCTGCTAGTGTTTTAATCCTTCATGACCAGATTTCGTTTTGAACCAACAACTGATCTTCAAATAAAATTCATTCTTTCTAAATAAAATTCGGCTTTTCCCTCCTTTTTGGGGAGGGTGGGTCTGGTTGATTATAATGGGGATAAAATAGTATGAAGTTCTAAAAATTTAATGGGAAAGCCTTCAGTCTTAAAAATAAATGAAAAGAAAATTCTCAATTTTAGATAGACTATGTAGCTCAAGCTCCTTTTCTCTGCTAAAATAAGGACAATCGTATCTTTGGACTCCCTGACAAATACTTCTGAGTCTTTCCCGAAGACACAACAAACTGACAAACTTCAGTACCTGACAGAATTCAATTATTACTCAAGGAGGAAAAACGACACAAAAAATCCAGAAGGAATACCAGAATTCTTAGGGAGAAAATGCATAGCACTTTGCTCCTAGCACTGAACTGGGCTTAAGAGCTCTGTGACCATGAGCGAGTCTCAGTTTGCTTGGGTAGATGAGGAATAACTAAATTATGGCCTCAGTTCTGACAATGGACTCATCCACGAGCACAGTGGACACTACAAATCAAATAGCCTTTTTCCCCAGGGAGCACAGACTCCGCCTTAAGCAAGCCACTACCAACAGATGAGAAGTGGCAAAAGGACGAAGCTTGTTCACTCTATCCGTGGGCTCACGGGCCTCGGGTTTCTTCTAGCTCTAATAGTCCGTCATCTTAAGGAAACCCTATTTAACTCAACCTTGGGGAAAAAATAGTAACTTGCCCTCATCATTGCCAAGATGAACAATGTAGAAGTAGGAAGGAAATACATAAAAAGCTGAATCATGCTAGATAAGGACAAAAACAATAAAGTAAAATATTTTAGGAAAGGGACTTGAAAAACCAGAACAGACAGATTAAACAATGAAAAAAGTAAATAAAGAAGTCAAACATGGGCCATTGTTGTGTAATAGAGAAAAAGAAGTTAAAGTGGAATGACCATATTAATAAATGCTTTCCTGAAAAGTCACCAAATAAAGCAAATTTCTATCATTTCCTATTTTCCTGTAATAAAATAGAAATGGTTTATGAACACATATATTCCCAACACATCATAAATTATATGAATGCAAAAAAATTTTAATCACAAAATATGTTTTATTAATACAGTAAAAATTCTAAAGTAGCACATTCATTTCTGTCTTGTTCTTTATTTCATTTTCTCCCTTTAAGTTTAAAAGTATCTAACTATTGTCTCTATTTATATTAAAAATTTTTTAAAAGATTTTATTTATTTATCTGACAGAGAGAAATCACAAGTAGGCAGAGAGGCAGAGAGAGGGGGGGAAGCAGGCTCCCTGCTGAGCAGAGAGCCCAATGCGGGGCTCGATCCCAGGACCCTGAGATCATGACCTGAGCCGAAGGCAGAGGCTTTAATCCACTGAACCACCAGGCGCCCCTCTATTTTTATTAAATTTTAAAACCAAGACACTCAAGAGCAGGACAGTACTGGAAGATATTACCAAAGACTTAAGAGTAAGGAAAATAGGTTAGGGAAGTAGATTTGGAATTTAGGAAAGAGACCTTTGGGAAACAGGCTTCATAAAGGCTTCAGTTTCAGATGGTGATATTCTAAGGAATTTTAAAGAGGTCACCCAACCCCATTATTCATCTACATCCATTCCTCAAATGTGGTCCACTTTTCTCTTTTAGCACAAGAAACTGTAAGGGTTGGGGCACCTGGGTGGCTCAGGTCATGGTTTACCAGGAGTCCTGGGATCAAGCCCCTGTGCATCATTCATCAGGTTCCCTGCTCAGTGGGGAGTCTGCTTCTCCCTCTGCCCCTCCCTCTGCTTGTGCTCTCTCTCTCTCTCTCTCAAATAAAATCTGAAAGAAAGGAAGAAAGGAAGAAAGGAAGAAAGGAAGAAAGGAAGGAAGGAAGGAAGGAAGGAAGGAAGAAAGAAAGAAGGAAAGGAAAGGAAAAAGAGAAGAGAAGAAAAGAAAAGAAAGAAAAGAAACTGTAAGGGTTAACAAATGACTCCTAAGATCCTTCCAGATCTAAGAGTCCAAGATCACTCAATTTTTAAAAATAGGTGTCTTGGGAATAACTCTGGAAAGATTCATAAGAACCAAAGACAAACT
Organism: Potos flavus; assembly: GCA_028534135.1. Taxonomy (NCBI): domain Eukaryota; kingdom Metazoa; phylum Chordata; class Mammalia; order Carnivora; family Procyonidae; genus Potos; species Potos flavus. Next base: position 44,508,112 of record CM052896.1, read on the forward strand.
GGAAAGCTTAAGACACAGGGACAGTCTCTCTCTATATATATCCAGTGGTCACTGTATGTCCTGTGGTCTTTGAGTTATGTTTCATATGCACTTGAACCTATCGCTGGTTGCACTGTGATGCTGTATATGAAAAAACAGTAACAAACACTGTCTTTGACTTCTGAATTATGCATGCTACACCCAGGAACAGCAAAAGTACTTTGGTGGAAAAGCAAAACAACAGAGAGCATTAGCCATCAGAGTCCTAGTAAAAGAATTTCAGAATGTTAATTAAGAAAAAACCTAACAATCTATAAGACCAATAGTAAAACCATTTAAAAAGAGTTTTAGGAGGTTTTTTTCCTTTTCCCTAAAGAAACATCAAGAGAAATAACTAACTTTTCTGAAGTTTTGCTCAGGCCTTCAAAGCCTTTTGTTTCTGGACCCTGTCCCTTTCCAGGAACAATTCCAATACCTAGGGAAATTTCTGGAGCCATATAAAGAGAGGAAGTAAAAACAGTGCTTTACCAAGCCCTCTCTCCCAGGGACAAGCAAACTCCTAGCCTGAATCTAAGCTCTTATTTTCCCACTCTAAGGATCTTGCTTACAGTCACCTGACTATGCTTCCTCTAACAGTGCTTTTACATTTCATTCTTTTGCTTAAAATTTTTGATTTGTTAGGTGTTTCTATTTTGACAGTTTCTCAGGTGATTTTGGTAAAACTCCACCTTCCTACTTCCACTAAGAATTACTAGGAATCCTCCGCTCTAACCTGGCTGCCTTCCTCAGGGTCTCACAAATAAACTCACTACACCCCTTTGCCTCATTTGTTTCCCATGGTGGTGTGTACTTCTCTTCAACAAGCTTCCTTACCCCATCCTCAAATTTCACTTCTCTGTTCTATCCATATTCTGTACATGCTACAAACACTAGCTGAAGTCCAACATCTCCAAAGCCCTTCCTAGCTCTTCCAGCCCTACTTGGTCTCTTTTCTACTCTGAAGGCCAACAATGCTCAGGATGCACTACACCATTTGGCCCCAGTATTTGCCATTGATTCAGGTGTCTGGTGCCCTGACCAGTATGAATGCATGCTCCTCCAGACCATGCCTCACTCCTATATGGTGAAGACATTTCATACACCTTCAGAGACACAGCACACTTGTGATTTTTAGAGATACCACCAGTTTTACTCTAACTAATTTCAGGAGCCTGGGGATATAACAAGCTTTGCTATAGCAATTAAATTAATTTTCAGACTAACATGGAAAAGCAGATATAATGTCTGAAAAGGTACATGCCTACAATATGCACAAGATGTCTTGATGTCTTGATGTTTTGATGTCTCAAAGGGGAGATGGGGACTACAGAACCAATCAAAGAGATTGTAGATCCTGGAGTTAGGGTATAATTCTCTTCAGGTGGAGAATATTAAGAGAGAATGAGTTCCATCAGTCAACAGTCAGGCAAAAAAGGAGCCATTCTTCAAGACAATGGCACTACCCCCACCCCAATCTTGACCCTAAGTTCCAAGTGTAGAGAACCTCATCCTTAACCAGTTACTATAATATTTAGAATGAATAGCTGAAGCAATAACCAACAGATGTAGTACTTGTAAGTAACCACAAGGCAGCCAGGAGCAACATCCACATATCCCACATAAGTGATCTTGCGAACAAAAGAGAAAAGGGCAAATTGACTATCATCTTCTAGACCAAAGATAGCACTGAAGCGTTTTTGATAGGAAAAGTTATTTGGTATTATTGAATTGTACACATATAATGGATGGATTTTATGGTATGTAAATTATACCTCAAAAAATTGTTTAAAACAGATTTAGTGACGTGAGCTGGAGTATCTGCATGTGGTGAAGCATCCAACAGTCCAGTAAGGACAGGGTATCACAGGTTTTTATTGGGATTTTAAGACAGAAGGCAAAAAAAAAAAAAAAAAACAAACCTCTGGTATAAAAATAAACTTTTCATGATACTAACATAGGAGAGTTCCTTATAAATAATAAAAACTATAAAAAGATAACTTCTGAAAAATACATATACGCATACTATAAAAACCAAACCACATAAAACTACTGAAATAATGAGGACCAGACGGCTAATGGGAATAGTTTCTGGGAATGGAGAAATGGAAGGGAGTGGGGAGGAAAAGAAAAACTAATATTTAAGACTGATGATAGCTTTAAAAAAAAAAAAAAGGCAGAACTGATGAAAGAAGGGAAGTCTTAGGAATCATTGCTATTGGCCAAGAAGCTTGGTTACTGCCCTCAGGGTCATAAGGTTTGCCTTGGCACAGGTCTAAAAGGGGCTGATGGACAGTTTTCCTATAATAATAGACAAAGGGAATCAAGAGAGCCACACAGAAGGAAAGGCAATTTAATGCAAGGAAGAAGAGGAGGTTGCTGAGAGGACCCAGAACAAAAGTTCAGGATAATATTTCTCAAATTAACAATTATCATACCAACTGAAATATATATATTTATTTAGATTTTATTTATTCATTTGAGAGAGAGAGCATACAAGCAGGGGGAAAGGCAGAGGGAGCGGGAGAGGCAGGCTCCCCGCTGAGCCTGATGTAGGGCTGATCCCAGGACCTGGAGATCATGACCTGAGCTGAAGGCAGATGCATAACCATCTGAGCCATCCAAGCGCCCCTGAAATATATTTTTAAGTGATAGAATAAGACTATATCTTACATCTTAAAAACATATTTCTTTCATTTACCTGAGTTTCTCAAATTAACAAGGAATCCAGATGCCATATTCCGATATTATGGAGGCAAAAAAAAGGAATCAGCTTTTATCTGCATACCTATTATATGCTAGGAACTTTACTATATACATCTCCTCATACTAATTCTGCAAAATATTACTATTCCCATTTCATAAATGAAGAAACTGAGGCTCAGACAATAAAGTGCCTGCCCAAGGATATACCTTCTTTCTCAACAGTGGATGTGAGATTTGAACCTGACCCCAAAATCCATGCTTTTTACACTATATTACACTGCCCCTATAAAATACTCACTTTCTACCATGGTTTTACTTTTATGTTATAATACACTACACATTGATAGAAACAAATTACTGGGATGCCTGGGTGGCTCAGTTGGTTAAGCGGCTGCCTTCACCTCAGGTCACAATCCCAGGGTCCTGGGATCGAGTCCCGAATCAGGCTCCTTGCTGGGCAGGGAGCCTGCTTCTCCCTCCGCCTGCCACTCTGCCTGCTTGTGCTCTCTCTCTGACAAGTAAATAAATAAAATCTTAAACAAAACAAAACAAAACAAAAAAAACCCCAAAGAAACAAATTACTAAAGTGAGAGTAACTGGCAACAAGAAGCCACAAAAGAAGGACAAACTATAAAATAACTAAAACACAAAAGTGTGGAACAATGTAATGCAATTACTAAGAGCCTATAAACATCAACAACCTCAGAAGGCAGGTCAAGAGCACAGAATAATACCCAATGCACACAATGAATTCTCATTTTTATATCTTCCAAATCACCTTGGTTAAATTAAGTTTGAAGGATTCCACTTAAGATCAGTCATCAACAAATAGTGCTGGGAAAACTGGACAGCTACATGCAAAAAAATGACACTGGACTACTTTCGCATACACAAAAATAAACTCAAAATGGGTTAAAGACCAAATGTGAGATCTGAAACCATTAAAATCCTTGAAGAGAGCACAGGAAGTAATTTCTCTAACATCGGCTGTAGCAACACTTTTCCAGATATGTCTCCAGAGGCAAGGGAAACCAAAGCAAAAATAAACTATCGGGACTACAACAAAATAAAAAGCAAAGGAACAGTCCTGTACAGCAAAGGAAACAATCAAGAAAACTGAAAGGCAACCTAATGAATAGAAGATATTTGCGGAAGATATATTCAATAAAGGGTTAGTACCCAAAATATATAAGGAACTGATTCAACTCAACACCCAAAATTAACAAATAATCCAATTAAAAAATGAGTAGAACATGAACAGACATTTCTCCAAAGAAGACATACAGATGGCCAACAGACACATGAAAAGATGCTCAACATCACTCATCATAGGGAAATACAAATTAAAACTACAATGAGATATCACCTGACACCTGTCAGAATGGCTAACATAAAACAACAACAACAACAACAACAACAAAAAACAAGAAACAACAAGTGTTGGTGAGGATGTGGAGAAAAAGGAACCCTCTTGCATGGTGGGAATGCAAACTGGTGCAGCCACAGTGGAAAACAGTATGGAGGTTCCTCAAAAAGTTAAAAATAGAGCTACCCTACAATTCAGCAGTTGCACTACTAGGTATTTACCCAAAGGATACAGAAATACTGATATGGAAGAAGTCCAAGTGTCCATCAACAGATGAATGGATAAAGAAGATGTGGTATACAATGGAATATTATTCAGCCATAAAAAAGAATGAAATCTTGCCATTTCTAACAATTCATTTTGTATTCTAGGATGCTGGTGGGAACAGATGGTTACTGGTGGGGTGGAGTGGGGGAATGGTTGAAATGGATGATGGGAATTAAATAGTACACTTATCTTGATGAAAAAGAAAGAAAAGAAGAAAGGAAGAAAGATCAGCAAAACCTTATAATACATTTAACAAAAAAATGACATTTAAAATAGTTTTAAAAAGATTTCAATCTTCCCACAAAGATTTCAATTGGTAACCTTGGACAACACAGTAAACTATCTTTGTCCCGGTTTTCTCATCTGTAAAACAAAAATAGTAATAGTATGTGTCTCATGGGGCTGATATATTAATTCATTAGTTGATTAATACATATAAATCACTTAGAATAGTTCTTGACACACGGCAAGTATTCACTAAATGTTAGCTAATAAAGTCATTATTTATTCTCGAAGTTCATTTCTAAGGAATACTTCATTAATTAATATTAGGTAAATGAGATATTACTATGCTGTGATCCTATAATACAGTTAATTGCAGAGATTGGGTAAAAGAGATGAAGACTAAAAAAGAATACATAAAAGTGAGAGATGGGTATATACAAAGAGAACAGTAGAAAATAGGTGCCAAGTTATCACCTTGCCCACACTTCGATCAAAATTTATCTCACCACACAATAATCAGTTGTGTAATATCTGTTTCCTTCATAGGCTGTGAGCACTTTGAAGGCAGGTACTTACTTTTATATTATTTTATATATTCTTTTATATTCTTTTATATTTTATATTATTATTTATTATACCATCATAGTGCCTGCAACACAAGAGACACTAAATAAGTGTATAATAAGGGGGGATCAGTAAGCTTTTTCTTTCTTTTTTTTTTTAAGATTTTTATTTATTTGTCAGAGAGGGAGAGAAAGAGAGAGCAAGCACAAGCTGGGGGAGTGGCAGGTACCAAGGAGCCCGATGTGGGGTTCAATCACGACCTGAGCCTAAGGCAGCCGCTTAACCGATTGAGCCACCCAGGCGTCCCTGGAGATCAGTAAGCTTTGAGATCAATGATGGAGTACCTAATTTAACCATATCCTACCTGGGCCTAAGGGTCAGAGTCAATAAAGACCTATTATCACTTTTTATTCAATTGATTATCAACACTCTATTTCCCTTTTCTTTTTGAACTAGAAAATAAATTTCAAAAATGTTTAAAAAATAGTTAATTTAAAAAAGTAAAAAATAGTTAATTTGTTCTAAAATTAGAAATCATTCAAATGATAAAACAAATTTCAGTAATTTATTTTAAATATTACAAATATTGCTCTGATTAGTCTGTTATTTCCAAGGTTAATTCTAATGGTCAAAAGGTCAGAGTCACAGCAATAAACAGATAAGAGACATACCTACTTTTTAGCTGTTAATCTGCTAGATGCACTGCAGATACAGAAAACTAAAGGCATAGTCACTTTCCTCTGACCTCAGGTACCAAAATAAGCATGTTTGGGGATGACCAACCCTGAGCCCCCTTGTCTGGGACCAAACTTACCCCAGGTCCTGTTTAGTATGCAGCCTAAGCAACCATCAATGCCCCCTCCCTCACAGATATTTGGTGCAAGGGATATCCCTAGCCCAAGCAGGATACATCAATCCAGTTCTTCACCAGGAATATGGAAAGCTGGGAAACAAAACCTAAACTAAGAGATCACGTATCATCTGGTCCGGGGGCAGCATTACAGCAAGTTAAAGTCACACTTATACTGAAGCTAAGGGGAAAGCAAAAGCCAAGAGAAAGCAGAGAAAGCCAGTCCAAAAAGGAGACCGATGGAGCAGGGGTGGGGCAAGGGTGAGGGAGAAAGGCACTCACCCTGGGTGCAAGATTTAAGAGGGCACCAAAAAAACCTCAGTAATCAAGAAAGGTAAATACTGTAATGCACAGTCTTAAAAAAATCCAGATTAATGTCCTACAATGGAACAGAGGTACAAAAGGAAACTGAAGAGAGTCCATGCAAGCTGCAGGCAGAGGACGGAGTACAGAGGCTTTCCAAGTGCCAGCTCTGGGTTCCAGCTGAGAACCCAGCTGTAAGGGAGCTCACGTTTTAACAACAATCCACTACAATTCCCAGCCCTGCCACCATACCTTCTGGAAGGCTAGCTTAAGTGGGTCATTTTTCCTGAGACCTAAGAACCTTAGCTAATACACTCTCTTTGGGAAAATGAGACATGCACATAAAACTCTTTAAAAGAAAAATCAAAGCAGGGGCGCCTGGGTGGCTCAGTGGGTTAAGCCTCTGCCTTCGGCTCAGGTCATGATCTCAGGGTCCTAAGATTGAGCCCCACATCGGGCTCTCTGCTCAGCGGAGAGCCTGCTTCCCTCTCTCTCTCTGCCTGTCTCTCTGCCTACTTGTGATCTCTCCCTCTCTGTCAAATAAATAAAATCTTAAAAAAAAAAAAAATCAAAGCAAAATAAAATTAACTGATAAAAGAATGGGACTGGTAAGTAGTGCAGCAAAAGATCAGAGATCACTGTGGGTGGTCAGAGAAGGACAGATATAGCTAGATAGAGAGAAGAAGTAATATACTAAGCAAAGAGATCAAAGTACAAGCTAGGGGTGGGGAAGGAATGGGAATGGAGCCAGCAAAAGGATAGGAAAGTAAAAGGGAAGGAGTGATCGTCACACACCCTGTATTCTGGCCAAAGTAGTACAGTTCCTTGCTTTTCTGCCTCCAACTCTCAGATCACACTGTTCATTTTATCTTTTCCCCTTTTCTCATGTTCAAATCCTTTAACATCTTTCAGGGACAGTTCAAACGACATTTCTTTGAAGAGGCTTCCCTGGTATCCTACTCAAAAGGAGGTGTACGCCAGAAGTGAGGTTTTGGCAGTGGGAAAAGACAAAAAGAAAAGAGGCTATGGCGGGGGAAGGCTAAGGAGCTGAATGCAGTGGCGAAAGCACTACTTTCTGGAGAGCAAACTCTACCCAAGAGTTCACCTGGGATGCAGTACCATGTCTTAGGACAGCAGAAAGATTGTTTGAATAGCCAAACTATGGAAACAGCCCAGATGTCCATCGATAGTTGAATGGATGAAGAAGATGTGGGATATTACTCAGCCATCAAAAAAAAAAAAAAAAAGAAAGAAAGAAAGCTTACCATTTGCAACAACATGGATGGAACTAGAGGGTATTATGCTAAGCAAAATAAGTTAATCAGAGAAAGACAATTATCATATGGTTTCACTCATATGTGGAGTTTAAGAAACAAAACAGAGGATCATAGAGGAAGGGAGGGAAAAATAAAATAAAATGAAATCAGAGACATACTGTAAGAGACTCTTAACTATAGAGAACAAACTGATGGTTGCTGGAGGGGAGGTGGGGGAGAGGTAACTGGGTGGTGGGCATTAAGGAGGGCACTTGATGTAATGAGCACTGGGTGTTAAATGCAACCGATGAATCACTAAACTCTACCTCTGAAACTAGTAATACACTATGTTAATTGAATTTAAAAAAAGATTGTTTGACAAAGAGGAGTAATAATGAAGGCTCAAAGTGGCAAAGCAAAGGTAGGTGGAAAGGATATGCTGATGACTAATGAGGCCTTGCAGAGGTGAAAATACGTGTTTGACTTTCAAATAATCACATATTTATTGGTATTTGCCAATCTAATTAAGCATTCTGCCCCACCACCATCTCGCTCCCACCTACTCCCATATTCCCACTAAGCAGGTATAACACTCTAGTGGCAATATTAAAGAGGAAACAGAGTTCTTTAAGAATACTAACTTGGGTTAATGATCACCCACCATGAACAAAAATAAAACCTGGGGTTATTTCAAAATTTCAGCCCCATGGTAAGGGCTGCCTGAATAGACGCCTAACTTATAATGTATACATTAAGGGGTCTCCTCTCTTTTCACCGTATGCATATCAAAGAAATATTCCATAATGACTCTTCCTTAAAAAGATAACACCACGCCCGGGGAACCAAAATATTTCGTTGGTTATAGTTTTCCATATGGAAATCCCTTTACCTTATAATAACAATTAATAACCTCCTGCTCAAAGGGACTGCTATGCAATAGGCTCAGGAACTTCAACACTCTTACCTATATGCCTATATACATATTAAATAATATATAAATGTCAGACCATTACTTCTGGTTAAAACAACTAAAAGCTCTAAGGAGTGTCTTAAACACCCAGAGAATACACGTGAAATAAATTCAACCTGCCATTTTCACATTTTCCTTCACGCTTGTCCCGAGCCGTCATTTTCTTCCAGCTTGCCCTGTTTTCATCCATTTTTTCTCACCCACTTCAGGAACTGTATTCACTTGCAGGTACTTGTAATGATATTAGTGCTCAGATATGCTCTGATAGGAAAACTGTTTATTTGTAAAGGGTTATCTCTGTGTATCAGGTACTTTAGTTTGCGAGTTTGTCTTGGTGTGTTTGTGTTCTTTAGTGAGTAGGTGTAGGTGTTTGAGCATATGTACCTGAGGGAGTGTATATCTTTACAGGTCAAGAAGTATGCACATCTGTGAATGAAAGCTCTTTGTCTGTATTTCAATGATTCTCAAACTATTAAGAGCATGAGGGCAAAAGAAACCAGTCACAAAAGACTATATACTGTATGATTCCATTTTGATGAAATGTCCAGAATAGGCAAACCCACAGAGACAGAAAGCAGATTAATGGTTGCCTGGGGCAGTGAGGGACGGGAGAGGCTGGGGAAAGCCAGCAGCAACTACTAATAGGTAAGAGATTTCTTTTTCAGCATGATCAAAATGTTCTAAAATGGATTATGGTGATGGTTGCTCAACTCTCTGAATATACTAAAATTCACTGACTGGTACTCTTCCAATGGGTGAATTGGGTGGTGTGTGAATTTCAATAAAGCTGTTATATATTAAAGAGAGAAAATAAGGAAACCGGAGCTGTCCTGTATTTCCATAGAAAGATAACCTGTCTTTGAAAATATTAACTTTGCTTCTATTTTACTTAAGCTTTGGAGTCAAGATTCCCCACTAACAAGTTCCCTAACTGCTCTTTTCTCCGTCTCCAGCTTTCTCTTTACTAACAAAGATGACACACATGTGGGAGACAGTGTTTACTGATTATTGCTCAGTGTCTGAACAGAAAAGAACAGGTCCACCATGATTATGCCCATATAAAAGTAAGTGTATGGATGAACAAAGCCCGGAAGGAAATGAGGAAAAATCCAAATAGTTACACTAGAGTAATACAGTTTGGTGTGGGAAACAAAGGCAAAGGAAAAACTAAATTTCCTTACTATTTGCAGCCCATCGACAAGTCCCTGCAACAGGCAGAGTAACATTCCTCTAGGAACTCAGCTGACTGGATGTTAATGCTTTGCTAGGGGCAAAAGGCATCTTAGCCTGACCCCCAGAATCCTGGGGGTCTACATTAGGGTATGAAAGTTCCTTTGGCAACTTTCTCTATCTCTACCCCCAAGATCTATGCTGGCAGTTATCCCCCATATAACCCACTGATACACACCTGAAGGGTCTCATGACTAAGGTTTATTAGACATAACAAATGACCTTTTCCTAACAATAGCTAGCCTTATCAAGGCCCCGGAAACCTTGCTTCCAAAATTCCTTAGGGACTTCTCCATTTCTAACCCCCTCCCAACTTGAAAGTATACAATGGGCCACTCCTCATAACCCAGTGCAGCTTTTTCTGCCCACAACTCCTTCCCCATGCTTTAATAAAACTACCTTTTTGCACCAAAGATGTCTCGAGAATTCTTTCTTGGCCGTCAGCTCCAAATCCCAACATCTTTCCTACCTCACAGTTGAGGTGACACTCTTTAAAAAATAATATTGTATTGTGTTATATCAGCCACTAAAATCTGGGAGAAAAAATAACCAACCTAACTCCTTAGAAATTGTTCCGAGACAAAGTCAGGAATTGTGTGGCACAAAGGACAGGACTAGGGTAGTGGAGTAGAAAGATGGAAACTAAAACACATGGATTATATATAGTTATATCTATTTTCACCAAATCAATAAACCAGAAAATATTAAGCTCCCTACAGCTTGCTCTAATAGAGTCCTAGGTGATCTCTCTGGGCTTGAATATCCTTTCTCCCCAGTATCAGCCTGGCTTCTGGGCAGGGTGTAAGGCTACTGAAACTAAGGTTGCCTCCATTACCTCAATCCACAGGAAAGCCATTTCAAATTCAAATTCATTATTAGCATCCCTGCATCACAAAATGTAAGGTAACCAGCCCAGGAGCAATCTCAGGGTAGCTGCAGTCTGGAAGAAGTGCATAAAAGGTTTTTGTATTTTCCTTTTGTTTTCAAAGATACAGGGCCCATGCTTAAGAAACTAAAAACAAAAGCACAATGAAAATAAAAAGTAGCTCTACTGATTTTCAATTAAGATACCAAGTCCATCTAACGGAGAAAGGCAAAAAAAAATTTTAACTATGTTGTGGGCACAACTAGGTATCTGTATGGAGGGAAAATGAACCTAACTCCTACCTCCCATCTTTACAGAAAAACTAATTTGAGAGGGATCACGGACCTAAATGTAAAACCTAGTACAAAAATGCTTCAGGAAAGAAACAGAGAATATCTTTGCAACCCTGGGGATAGGCACAAAAAACACTAACCATGAGGTTAAAAACCGCTAAAACGGACTTCATAACAATTAAAAATTTCTGCTCAACACATCATCAAGAAAATAAATAGAAAAGCCACAGACTGGGTAAAAAATATTGTACATCTGAAAAGGACTTGTACTCACAATATATAAAAAACTCCTACAAACAACAGTTAAAAGATGAACCATCCAGTGAAAAAATAGGCAAAAACATTAACAGATACTTTACAAGAGAAGCCAATTACTATTTCAACATCCTTAGTTGTCAAAAAAAAAAAAAAAATTAAGGGACACCTGGGTGGCTCAGTTGGTTAAGCAGCTGCCTTCAGCTCAGGTCATGATCCCAAGGTCCTGGGATGGAGTCCTGCCATAGGACTCCTTGCTTGGTGGGGAGCCTGCTTCTCCCTCTCCCTGTCCCTCTGCTTGTGCTCTTTCTCTGACAAGTAAATAAAGTTTAAAAAAAAAAAAACTAAAACCACAATGAGGTACCATTTTACAGCTTCTAATGTGGCCACACTTGAGCCCCCTGCCAAGTCCTGAGCTGAGTCTGCTTGTCCCTCTCCCTCTGCCCCTCCCCCTGTTTGTGCTCTGGCAAAATCTTTTTTTAAAAAAAGTACAACCACTGATACAACACAGATCAATCTCAAAAACATTTTATTACGTGAAAGAAGCCAGACACACAAAAAAGCATATACTACTGTATGACTCCATTTACGTCAAGTCCAAGACTAGGCAAAACAAATCTATGGTGTCAGACATATGGAGCTGAAAGTGGTTGCCTCCAGTGGAGGAGTGTGGGTGAGGAAATGACTAGAAAGGGGCATGAGGGAACTTTCTATGGTGATAAAAATGTTTTCTATCTTATTTTGGTAGAAGTTACAGTGCATAAAGTTGTTATAACTTCTTGAACTGGACACTTAACATATGTGCATTTTATTGAATGTTAGTTATACCTCAATAAAAATACAAAGTAGCACTTTGCTTCAAGATGTTATTTTGTTTCAAATGAAATTCTAGAATATGACATAATAGACAACTACACTTTATTATTTATTTATTTTAATAATAAATTTATTATTTGCCACTCTCAATTACACATCTCTATTCCCTCATCACTGCAAATACCCTAATGGATTACAGACGCAGATATTAAAATATATGTTCATAAATTTTTCATAAATAGCAAATTTAGTTTGATTCTACACAATTTCAATATGTACCTAATGGACTGTCAGAAGTCCAGTGGACTTTTCTGTTTTCTATAGCATTTTCCTCTCAATATGATTTTACAGTTGTGATTTATAGTTGTGTCGATATCCTATAAAAATGAGAATAAGTGGGGGCACCTGGCTGGCTTGGTGGGTGGAACAAGACTGATCTCAGGGTTCCAGATACAGAGATTACTTAAAAGGATAACACCTTCTTAAAAAAAAAAAAAGAGAGTAAGTAAGACATATAAATCAAATGTCTTCAAGGAAAGTCACTGACAGGAGAATAATGCTTTAGCCACTATGACAGCCTAGAAAATAATGCCCTCCTCAACTATTCTAATCAAGACAGAGCCCATACATATTTAAATTTAAGAACAATTGGAAGCATGATGAATAGTTTGCCAGCTAATTGGATCTTTAAAAAATAGCCTACATAACAAGATTTATCACGTTAGTTATATATATTAGTACATCCGACTGATAACTGAAAACCCATGGAGCCCTTTTCTCCTGTTTTACTAGGTCCTCTTTCGTCTTTCTTTCTCATCTTTTCCTCTCCCTCTTTTGGTCTTTATCCCGGTATAGTTTTATCCCCACCGCCTCTCACTCTCCCTATGATATTGCTAATTGAATTTCATATAGCCAGCTCACCCCAGGTTCCAAATAAATAAATTTACAAAACTGTACTGTATTCTATGTAGATTTGTCACATACTCAAAACAGTATGGAGAGTATAGCCTGGGGGACCAGGGAGGGGGGAGAGGAAGGAACAGTGATGACCAGTGAGTGGGGGGGTAAAAGATGATTCCATTGTTTCCCACCCCCACAACTGTAAAAGATCTCTCCTTCTGAATACCTACTGCAGGCTTTTATTCCCTACACATGGCTCTTACAGTAGTGCTCCGAACTATAAACAAGTACACATGCCTAATATCACATAGAGTAAGCTCCCAGACAAAAAAACATATTTTATACGTCTGTATTCACCATGAGCCTAAGATAGTGCCTTGTACAGGATGGGGCAAAACACATACTTGTTGAATTAGTGAATTATTGAATTAATGAGAATGAAAACAGTTGAAGGTGGAAGAAGGGAGAAAAAAGCTGAGAGGACAAAGCAAAGAGAAAGGACGGAAAGAGGAGATAAAAAGGAGAAAGAACAGAAAAAACTTGTGAAAGCAATTATTTTTGTTAGAATGAACAGGACTATTTTTAAAAATTGAGAGTTGGGAAAAGCCATTGCTATGTATCTAATATCACAGCAATCAGCACCGGCCATTATAAACACCTTCCATCCCTTGATATTTAAAGTGTGAAAGACTACAGCATTCCTTATGTGACACACAGATTGTAGCGACCTTCTTCAAACCTACAAGATCCTGGGTCATTTATGCATGTTGAAGTTTGAGAAGCACCACCCTACACCCTTCAAGTCCTTCCTGTTGTACTGACCCTGTGTTTTATTTAAATGGGCCAGTAGCTGAGACTTGAAAAATCTGATTAGAGTGAAACTGATCATTGTAATGGGATGTGACCTGCATGTATTTAAATTTATGTATGTATTTACCTTCAGGTAAAGTTATTAACTGCAGAATAATCTGGCCTGGAGGGTAGACCACAAAACTTTAGAATTAGTCATAAAAATATGATTAAAAGAAATTGAGAACTGGGACCGTAACATCCTCAGGGAATCGTTTTTGTTCCTTCAGGCCTACCAGGACTTGGAATGACAAGTGTGGCCAATGTTTCCTGAATGAATAAAACAAATGAATATTAAAAATCAGAGATATTTAGGGCTAGAATTATTGAGAATAAATGAATATTAAAAATCAGAGATATTTAGGGCTAAAATGTCACCTGGTCTAATAACCTCATTTTATTATTTTTTTAAAAAAGATTTATTTGAGAGAAAGGGGGAGAGCATGAGCAGGGGGAGGGGCAGAGGGAGAAGCAGGCACCAGGCTTAGCAGGGCAGCCAAATCGGGGCTGGATCCCAGCACCCTGGGACCATGACCTTAGCCGAAAGCAGAAGCTTAGCCAACTGAGCCACTCAGGCATCCCTAATAACAAACCCCGGACACCTGGCTAGCTGGGTAGAGCGCATGATTCTTGATCTCTGGGTTGTGAATTGGATCTCCAGGTGAGGTGCTGAGATTACTTTAAAAAATAAAGATAAGCAAACTAGAAATCCTCACCAGATGGAAAGTAAGCAAGCTTATAGAGTTAGAATATACTGGGTCTCGCATTTTAATTCTTTTTGTTTCTTTCCTAAAAATGAGTTAGAAAGCGAATTTTAAATATGACTTCGGACTCTGAAAGAAGCGATAGGATAAAAGATGCCAAGGACTAGAAGGAAGAGACTAGCAAAAATAAATGAGGCTGGACAAAACTATTTTTCTAAGCCTAATATATTTTTTGACAGGCCAATTAATTAATCAAACTAATCCGCCAAAAAATTAATCTGAAGGATTCTCAGAAAAAGAAACATGAGCTGCATGAAAATGTTACAAACCAAGGGAGACCGCACAGAACTAACTTAAATCTCCACAGGCTTATTTCCTGTTCAAGTATGACCTCCTGGGATAAGTTTTACTGCAGTGTTCATTACCAGACGACTTTTGGTTTTAAGAGAAGCCAAGGGCAAGTTGGAAATGCGATTCTTAACCAAACACTTAAAAAAAAAAAAAAAAGCGGCTGTTTCCCATTTGTTTGTAATTAGACTGCAGGCTTGCAGAGGAAACACCCCAACTTCATAAGCAAAAACACAACGACCCAGTCACGTCCTCAAAACAAATCAACGCACAAACTTCACAGCTGAGTCCAGCTGTGCTGCACAGGAGCCAGGAATTTATTTTAAGGCAGAGGACATAGATCAAAAAGGGCAACTCCAAGACATGCCAGATTTAATGCCCCCTCACCCGCAAAAGGGTGTGACCTAAGATTTGCCTTTTTTTTTTCTTTTTTCTTTCTAATTTTCAACTAGCAGAAGCCTTTGAAGGAGTGTTGGTGAGAAAACGTTTTTAAGAGGATCGTCCCTAAGCTACGCCTCGGTGGAGTGGAAGGGGCGGACAAGCACGGCGAGCTCGCACAGCTTCGGCAGGCGCGGGCTCCGGCGGGAAGGGAAGGGGCCGGTCCCGAACCCGGGGAGGCCGGGCCCCCGAGTGATTCATCAGCAATCGGGGTTTGCGCGCCTCCACCGCGGGCGACGCCCAGCGCGCCCCACGACCCCTACCCGGGCCCGTTCGCCCCCCTCAAGCAGCCCCCAATGTCTCCCCGCTCCTACCAAGAGACACCCTAGGTTAGCAAAACGGGGACGGCGGCTGGAACGCAGCAACCTCTCCCTCCTCAGCCACCATGGCCGGTGCGACTCCCTGCCTGCGCCCGCAGACGGACTTCCTGGAAAGCACCGGACTAGGCTTACCCAACTGGCACCCGCTGGGGCCGCCAACCTTCTTCACAGACCCGCGGGGATGGCCTGTCCGTCGGTTCCCGGAACCCGCCCGTCAGCCTGCGTCTGCCTCCTTGGGAGTTGCCCGATCCACTCGCCGGCCGCTGCCCCAACCCGACGGCTCTGTCGGAGCTGCTGGTTCCCCCTCCGCCACGGACGCGCGTGCGCACTCCCAGGTTGCGGGGCATCCTGGGAGTTGTAGTTTCGGCAAGGAGGGCGACGTTCTGCGCTGACCCTGGTGTTTGCAATTTGCAGGATGTTTGGACGCAGCTGCGGATAGTAAGCCTTACTCCAGCCGGGGACAAGGATCTTTACTAGTGGAAATATCTACCCTCGACCCTTTGGGAGCTATAAACAGCAACTCGAGGCTCTTTGGTATAGATTCCTCTTTACTTTGACTTTTACTGAAGAGGCACACAAGGCAAGGCTTGTATCGCACCCTTGCTTGCTAATGCAAGGACATGACATCGAGCCCTTTAAGCTCGTCATGAAAAACTGATAGAAAAGTAAACAAAGGCGAAGTCACAAAAGGGGCATAAATCAGGCAGATGTCATCTCAAGGGCGTAGTGACCCTAACGATTTCTTTGGGCATGTACCAGGGATGATGTCGCAGCAATAGCCCCTATATACCCAGACAATTTTGGCCCCAACCCATCTTCCCATTCCAGCCTCAAGCTCTACACCAGGTTGTGAAGCTGGCTTAATATGAGTGGGAGAAGGGGTGCCTGGGTGGCTCAGTGGGTTAAAGCCTCTTCCTTCAGCTCAGGTCATGATCTCAGGGTCCTGGGATCGAGCCCCACATCGGGCTCTCTGCTCAGCAGGGAGCCTGCTTCCCCCTCTCTCTCTGCCTGCCTCTCTGCCTGCTTTTGATCTCTCTCTGTGTGTTAAATAAATAAACTTTAAAAAAAAAAAATATGAGTGGGAGAAAAAACCAGAAGTGCTGCTTAAAGGAGGGGACTGGGACAGATGGGTAGCCTAGAAGGAAAGTCGAGGAAAGTGGGAATACCTTATAGGGCGGTTCTACGGTGGCCTATGAAGCTGCTGCCTTTTGTGTCAGGCTCCGTGGAGAGGGAACAGCGACGGCCTTCCATTCATTCCCTTAGTCACTCATTGGTAATTTTTCTGGCCTGCTCTTCATGACTAAACCATTCCCAGGAGTCATGCTCAGCTTTGATACACCTTCTTTGAAGAACGCAACCAGGAAGAGGATGAAGTGCCTGCTTGAGGTACATTCCAGCTACTCCTAGTGTGGAAACCGACTCATGGTTAAACCTTTCCTGTCATTTACGTCTTCCCTTCAGAGCAGGAAGCACCCTAGGTAAAGTAAACACCCTGGAATTTCATGCAACTAGTACCCATTAATCCCTGAAATGAAAATCACTGATGATTTGGAGTTTTTAAGGAAAAAAAGAAAACCCTTGTAGGTTGCAAGTACTCTTAGAAGATCGTCAACATTAAATCTTGTAGCCGCTGAATCTTATTTTCTGTAGCATTTTAGTATTTATCAATTTCTCCAATATTCTTGGATATAGCAGCTTTCTGAGAGCAAGTTCCTACAGAATTCAGGTTCAACTAATATTTTGTACGTAATCCACACCATAAGGTGTACCAGCACATTTATAATATTTCATCCAATCCTCCAAATAACCCTACAAAGAATATATTCATGTCTTCCATTTCTACAGATGAGAAAGCTAAGACTCGGAAAAGTTAAATAATTTGCACAAGGTCACACAACCATAATTGGAGATCCAGAAATAAAGCACGGGTGTCCTGATTCAAATTCCAGCATGCTGTCCACTGTTGATCAGACTGATGTGTCTCCTAAACTCATCAAATTCTTGAAAATAAGATAATCTGTGACCGTGTCCACTGTATATGAAAAAAATTCTGTCACACAGTCCAGGGACATTGTACTCTTACTGGATAAGAGAGTCATTTGATATGGATTTATTTGATAGTTCTAAATTTCATTGTAAATTAATATATAGGTATTTTGGCTTACCAGCAAGTGTCTTATAAATTGCTGTAACACCTCTGGGGCATCACTCGTGGGAAAACTGACAAAATGGAGTTCCTGAACAAGCAAAGCAGACTTCAGCCATCTAGATATGGTTTGTTTCTTTAGGCATACTTTTAATTCAGTGTCTGATAATCTATGACATGTTTCCTCCCTGGTCTTCCAATATGGGGTGTTAAAAATACCTTCAATGTATTGTCTCTTTCTCGCTCTCTCTCGCTCTGTTTTTTTTTTTTTTTAGAGAGCATGCATGTGCATGGGGGAGGTGCAGAAGGAGAGTGAGAGAATCTCAAGCAGGCTCTGCACTGAACTGAGCGCAGAGTCCCACACGGGGCTCGAACTCACAACCCTGAGATCATGACCGGAGCTGAAATCAACAGTTGGACACTTAACCAACTGAGCCACTCACGTACCCTTGTATTTTCTCTTTTAGTTAAGCTACTCATTTTAAATTTTTCCTAACAAATGTCTAAATCTTTTTTTAGTTGCTTTTTCTAAAACAATGTGATTTGGTGCTGGGTTTTTCCCCCTTTCCTTAGACAAATATTAATGTATTATAACCACAGGCTCACAGACATGAATCTCCTCAACCCATGTGATTTAAATATTACACATGGGGGCAGGGGTGGGGGGGAAACACCTGGGTGGTGCAGTCAGTGACTCTTGGTTTTGGCTCAGGTCTTGTTCTCAGGGTCATGAGATCGAGCCCCGAGTGGCGCTCCACGCTGAGCACAGAGTCTGCTAAAGTTTCTCTCTCTAAAATAAATAAATCTTTAAAAAATAAATTAAAAATAAATAAAAAATATTTTAAAAAAATAAAAAATAATAAAAATATTTTTAAAAATCTTTAAAAAATAAATAAAAAATAAAAAAAATCTTTAAAAAATAAATAAAAAATATGATGGCTCAGTCGTTAAGCATCTGCCTTTGGCTCAAGTCATCACCCCAGGGTCCAGGGATCAAGTCCCGCATCCAGCTCCCTGCTCCTGAGGGAAGCCTACTTCTCCCACTCCCACTCCCCCTGCTTGTGTTCCCTCTCTCGCTGTGTCTCTCTCTGTCAAGTAAATAAATAAAATCTTAAAAATAAATAAATAAATAAATAAACAAATAAATAAAACTACACATGGGACCGGAAGTGTTAACAATCATATCCTGGTATTGAATAAAACTGTAAAAAATAGAACCTTCTTCCACTGCTGCTATGATTCTCTAAGTTTCTGATTTAAAAACAAATGAGATCATGTCACCTTCCTGCTCCAAACCACTCAGAGCCTCTCAACACATTTCGAATAAAACCCCAAGTTACCACCCCTACAAGTTCTTATGTGACTTTTTTATTTCCTCCCATACTCTCTCTGCTCCAGTACACTGGTTTCCTTGAGGTTTCTCCATACTGCCAAGTACATTCCCACCTCAAGATCTCTGCACTACACAGGAGAATGCTTTTCCTCCCAAATACTCATGGCTCATGCCGTCATTTTAATGAAGTTTCTGCTCAAGTGTCACCTCCTCTGGTCACCCTACCTTGCCTTTCTCCCCTTTCCTTACTGTCTTCAGAGCACTTGTGACTACCTAATATCATCTTTGCTTGAATACTCAGCGTAAGCTCACGGAGGACTTTGTGTTGTTTACCCCTCTATCCTTAGCATCCGCAACAGTGCCTGATACAGGCTGGAGACTCAATAAATATTTGTAAATATAGCAATATTGAATCCTTCCCTCCCACTCCTCTTCTCAATTGAGGACACAGAACAAGAGGGTTTGCCTGTAAATGCCAGCCAGTGACCTCATGCAGATATAAACACCAGCTGTGAGAGGGTTGGCTCCACAGGACAAGACACAGTGAAGCTCATCCTGAAATGGAGACAGAGCTCTCTTTTAAAAAAGACTATGCTTTGGGGTGCCTGGGTGGCTCATTCGTTAAGTGTCTGCCTTCAGTCATCATCCCAGGGTCCTGGGATCAAGCCTCGCTTTGGGTTCCCTGCTCAGCAGGAAGCCTGCTTCTCCCTCTCCCACTCCTCCTGCTTGTGTCCCCCCCACCCGCCCTCTGCCAAATGAATAAATAAAATCTAAAAATAAAAAAATAAAAAGACTGTACTTTATGGGTTGCCATTATTAGCTTACAGTTGGCAAAACACATTCTTAAAGAGAGAGAGAAAAAAAGGAAAAACCTAAAAATTAGATTGGTATAAATAAGTGAAAAGATAAATCCACTGAAGGCTTGTGGTAGATTGAGATATTTTCCCCAAATATTTGCTCTCCTCTGCAGGACAGAACAGCCCTACACACTGCTGTGTGACTTGCAATGTCCTATAGACATTTTCAGGCCTGGCTATGATCTGATAATGTGTTTTTCCTTCTTTCTTCACACAGATGTTGTCATACTGTAATCTCAAAGTTTATATACATGGACCTTGTTTGGGCCAATGAGATGTGAGTGGAAGGGACAACAGGACAGCTCTGAATGGAAGCTTTAGGAGTCATTGGTATTTCTGGGGCACCTGGGTGGCTCAGTCAGTTAAGCATCTGCCTTCAGTTCAGGTCATGATCTCAGAGTCCTGGGATCAAGCCCTACATCAGGCTCTCTGCTCAGTGGGGAGTCTGCTTCTCCATCTCACTCTCCCTCTGTGCGAGCTCTCTCTCTCTCTCTTAAATAAATAAATAAAATCTTAAAAACAAAAAGTCACTGGTGTTTCCCACCAGTGTACTTCCTCTCTCTCTCCAGGAGGAGTGTGACGCGTCCCAAATGGAGGTTGGTCCATGTGCCTGGGTTGTAGAATAAGAAGTCACATGGGGCCGCACCTGAGCCAGACACAGATGCTGACATGTAATGTGCACAAGAAGTAAATTGAGGGAAGAGCAGACTCCCTGCTGAGCAGGGAGCCGGATGAGGGGCTTGATTCCAGGACCCTGAGATTATGACCCAAGCTGAAGGCAGACGCTTAACCGAATGAGCCACCCGGGCGCCCAAATATATTTTTGGCCAAATATCAAGATTCTTTGTCTAATGTGACTTAAGATAGAGTTAGCTTTTAGGTAGGACATCCTACTTCTTATTCACAGGTATGCTTTCAGCCAAAACCAAAGTCTATCCACACAGATGGCAGTTAAGTCATATTTTTCCCATTCTATCTTTCGTAGTTTATTTTTTTGGATTAAAAATTGACAACTACACTGTCACTTGTATTAAATTTTCCCTGATTAGATATAGGCTTAGACTTTGGCCTGTCCAGATATTTTTGAACCTCTCAAAGAATTCCTCGTCCCTCCCAGTGCCCATCAGTTGAAGACTCAGTTGGTATTCTATCAGTATACCTCCAAATTACTGATAAACTGCTGACCCAAACATATCAAGGAAGGAGCCGTGTGGTGGCTACCAAGCCCTTCTGTTTTAAATTCTTCCATTCGTCAGCATTTACTTATGATCAAGAGTCAAAAAGATTGTTTAAAACAGTCATTTCACTATTTAGTTTCACCGTTATGCAACCCACATTTCTCAAGGATGTTGCGAGACTCCGTCAAATGTCTTGCTGAAAAATACAGTGTGTTCTTTTTCCTGGACTCTCATAATTTTCTGTTTTCTCTAAATGAATCTGTGCTCCATCTTAGAGACCACTGTTTTGCTTCTAAGTGCCTAGAAACCACTAAAGCAGATAATACCTTTTCTAAAATTTTGCTCAGGATTGGTAAATTGAGTGATCTACAATTTGAAGAACCCCCTCCCCCAACACACACGTACCTTTTGAGTCATGAAGCTGCCTGATTTTCCTATTTCATCTCCTTAGGTTGGTTGGGCCCCCCCCCCCCCCACAGCCCACTCAGTCAAGCACACATACATCTAATTCCTCCTACTGAGGTCCTGTGACATGTGAGACACCTGCTAGAGGCTGTGGCCATCCGATCATGTTCCCTGGCTGGTGGGACTAGGACATGGGTAAGTAGTGGGGCAGAGGAGGCGTGGGACACCACTTCTCACAGCCACAAGAGGAAGGCTGAATAACCAAACCGAGAGAGGGAGGTCCATAACAGAGTCAAGTCCAGCACAAGACAGACCTAAAAGTCAAGGAGTTGCTCCTGGAGCCAGACTGCCAAAAGCAAAGGAGGGTACCTAGAAAGCAGAGCAAGTACAAACAAATTATAACATCAAGGAAGAGACAAGAAGCAGAGCTAAATAACAGGGCATGTCAGGACTAACTCCTGAGTCAGCTCTATCTTGTTTATATTCAGTTATTGGAGTTGATGAGGGAGGGCTTGTTTGCCAGAAGGATTGGACAGTAGGAACACAAAAATAACTAAGATAGAGTCCTGCTTAAATTCCTGACATTGTCGACGTAAAATGGACAGCTTTATTGGCATTAATATTTGTGGATATTTAAGTTACAGTTTAGGATAGTAATACCGAGTGCCTTCTACATGTCAGGCACTGTCCTAAATGTTTTACACATTAACCCTCATAATAGAAATACTGTTACTACTGTCAAGTAGGATTATGATTCCTATTATACAGGTGAAGAAATGGAGGCTAGGAAATCTACAGAAATTTATACAACAAGTGAGATTTGAACAAGGCAAGTTGGACTTCAGAGTGGATATTTGTAATTCCTATTCATTACAGGCCCACAGCCTGAAGGAATCCTTTAAACAAAATAATTACCATACTTCCTTGTGCACAAGAAGGTGTGGAACAGCAAATACAGAAATTAAACATAGGCCTTCTGTGATTCTTCTGGGACCTTCCCATCAGTCTAAGTGACAAAGAGGGCAGAGTTCAGCAGGAGGGCAGGAAAAATAGGTTTTCTTGTTTTTCCAGGGCAAATCTTTACAATATAACTTTGTTATTTTTAGTGTTCTGTGTTATCAATCCCAGCATAGCTTAAAAAAACCCCCACAAAAACCCTAAATTCAAAGTTAACATAAGAAAATCAAGGTAAAACAATGAACCCGTTGGGATTATCTATATTCCTGCTCTCATTTATTGTAACAATTTTTAACTGTTTAGCCAAATGTGTTGCATATTTGTTTTAATAATGAGTTCTTTCTCCCTCTGGCTACTTCTCATTGTCCATCTACTTCTTACCTTCTTCATAATAAGGACATTTTATAGTCCTTTCTGCAAATGTACTCGTCTAACATGAGAACACGGTGCCAACTATCCATTTTAAAAAGACAATGTGTCTAAAAATTGGCCAGATTAAATCAGTCTTTACTTTCATTTTAAAAGGAAAGTTTATTAATTCCTAATGTTGTGTACATTTTCACTTGAAAACTTCATTCCAGACATAAATGAATACATCATATCTTTGAAAGCAGAAAGATCTTGATGAATTAAAACATACACATTTACCCTACCATTAGGTCTGGCTGGTTAATTCCAAAGGGTCAAACACTGCACCTGCTTGTGCCCATTGGGATTCTTATTATCAGGGAAAGAGGATGTCATACTTCATACATTTAGCTTTATCACACACTTATTTCCCACAATGTCCACTTTCACATTTAAAAGGCAAATTAGTCTTTTAATTCCCTAATGAATAAATGTCTACCTTTGATTGAAAAGTTTCAAAATGGAAAGTGAAACTATGTGAATTTTTCAATAACTGCTTAGCCAAATAAATGTTGCCAATATAAGTTTAAACAGTTTACAAAGTATTATTTCCTTTGTTCTCTTCAAAACATCACAGGTACACATAAGGTCACACATTACAGGCATCCAAACTGGTAAGATAATTACGATTGGTGGCATGCAAGTATTTTACATTTTTAAATGCAATGAAAAATGCTGCTTGTTTTTCTTGAGTAGATGAAACAGAATTAAGATAAAGGTTTAATTAAAATATCAATATTATTCCATGAATATTATGGGGTTTTTTTAAAAACCGAAATGACAGAGATAAGAATTTTAGGTCAAAATAATTTCATTCTTAACTACAGATTGTCGTCTTTGGCAATGTTTGGTACCAAAATAAAATTTCCTTAAAAAGCACATTTTCTATTCATCTCGTTTCACCATATGGCCAATTCCTATCTATTCGCATTTAGACTATCCATGGGAAATTTTAAAACCTGGGCAAGCTTGTCTCAATTGCACAGTGTATTTCTGATTGGCTTCTCCATGTTATCAATATGTGCTCAGAAACAGGCGCGCGCACACACACAAACACGCACACACGCACACACACACACTCACCCTTTAAGTAAAAGCCTGTGAAAAACCTGCTGTGTTTACTGTGCTCAGTTTCCTTCTTTGCATTTCCTCCTCTTCTTCCTCGCCAATTTTGAGGAGAAAATATTGTATATTTTAAAATCTCCTATCAGAGAAGGCTGCTCCTCCAGGACTATTCCGAAGACAGTAAAAACTGCTGAAGAGGAACAGATAACTGTGGAATGTTCAGACCTCTTCTTCTGGCTAGCAAACCTTCTGAAGAGAGATGGAGCTGCAATGGAGGCATTACTCACGCATGCTCAGAGGCAATGGAAACTTCAGAATCACGGGGTTATTGTAAAGCTTGGGAGCTGGGAGGGACCTTTGAGAGCATCTAATCCACTCACTTCATTTTACAGATGAAATGAAGACAAGAGAGATGGAAAGTCTTGCCCAAAGTCACACACAGCCGGCATCCGAATCAGCACTGTTTTCCAAATGTCACATGATGACCAATGGAGCATCATTCTTGTGGGGTGGGAGGACAAGTCAACTCAAGCAACATTTATGAAGCACCTGATGTGTACAAAGCACCTCACTAGATGCTACTGAAGACACAAAGCTTGATGAGATGGTCCCTGCCTCCACGTGCTTATGAAAGCCCCGTGACACCATGTTTCAATATCTTTCTAAGCAGGAAAATACTGACTAGGGCTAAGTTTGCTGGTGATAATGAGGCAGTTGCTGCCAGGGAGAGCTGATCTCACAGGTGACACTTTCTCCCCTTTGCTATCAGGGCTTGAGCCTATCAAGTAGCTGCTAGAGCCTTAAGGAAAATCTTCTCTCCTAGGTCTCCTGTCACACTTCAAGTCGTAGCTTACCCCTGGCGTGACAGAGCCTGGCAGGAGGGCAGCACTGCCCCAGACTCTCCCCTCAATTCTTAATCACTGTTTGCTCCCCCAGGTGTCCAGTCTTAGACTCACTGCAAGGGTCCTGACCACATCCTAGGGTACTGTCAAGATGACCCAGGAAAAATGCTCTACCACACACATCCCTGGTATATAACACTCATCCACCCATTGACTACCTCTCCCGTCCCTGTGTTAAAAATGAAATAACTCCAGTCCCCAAGTCATATCCATGCTGTGATTGCACATACTCAACGTTCAGAAGAGAAAAAAAAAAAAACAGATTTAAGAAGCAGTGGAAAACATTAGTGAATAGATGATGAAAATGATCTCCCACTTTTGTATAGCCCTTTCCAGTATAGTGTTTTCATCCCATTATCTGATTATTTTCTCACCACATATCTGTGAGGTAGTTAGTGAAGATATTATTCCCATTATAATATAGCTGAAGAATCTTAGGCTTGAGAGACTAAGTGGCTTGCCCCAAAGTCACCCAGCTAAGAAAGTGTGGAGCCAAGTGTCCAGGTGTCTTGACTCCAAATCCAGTGCTCTTCCCCCTATATAGTCTATAATTGTCAGGCAATTGAATGAATTGCCCATGATCATACACCTGCTAAGTGTTGGTGATGGGATTAGGAGTCGGCCTCCGAGTCCGTTAGTATGGTGTCTTCCACCATACCAACTAGCAGAGCCAGTGTGCTCAAAATGACTACCATGGAAGATGTCAGAGAAAAGCCCAGTCTCCTTCACCCTCTCCCAAGTCAATGATGCATCACAAAACTGGGATGACTTCTGCTAAGTGTATGGCCTTCCTAGAATAGTACCCAGAGCCAGGTTACAAATTTAAACTTTGAAGCACTTCCTCCATCCATCTCCTGGATGTTTAAGCATTACTATTATGGGCAGATAGGAAGGTGGTGAGCTGAGCAGAGCTTACTTCTCCCCTTAAGCAAATGGAGACCTTTAATTTCCATCTTCCTCCCCACCTCACTCAGCCCCTCTCACTTAATAACTTCTGAAACACAAAACAAAATTCGATCTAATCTAGAGTTGGGAGCAAGAAAACAATAAATCCATCTTGAGGCTCTGGGTACTCTTCTCTCTCAAGCTTGTTCCTGGGGGGGCCGATCATGTGATTTTCATCCAGAGGGCTCAGCCTGATGCTGCCAAGTGTTCTCACATCTTGCCTTTGCATGTGTCCCAATCCTTGAGCTTTGAGGATGGTCTGGTAAGCAGCAGGGATATCTGAAGTGAGGAGCAATAAGGGGAACCTGGTACTGGAAGGCAGAGCTAAAACATTTCTTTTTCATTCTCTGCTCATTAAACTGAAAACAGCTATTATTGCATCATTAGCGGAAAAGCGGAAAGAAGCTTCAGGATCATGACTTAAAAGCTGACACCAGAAACAATTCCAACTCAGTAGAGGGAACATATCACAGAACGCAGTATTCATAACTTACTGCCCCCTGCCCACTTCCGCCGATGCTATCAAAACTTGAACTAAAAAGATGGTTTCTTTCCACTTTGCAAAAAGGTATTCTACCCACAAAACCCAGAAACGCATATCAAATTGTATTAATCCAGAATTCTTGTACTTTCTCGGTCTCCTTTACACTGCCTGGGAGAGGGCTAAGTACATCATTATCTCTGAAAAAAGGAACTATCTGCAAACTCTTAGGTAAATTTATTTTATTTTTATTTTTATTTATTTATTTTTTCCTTAGGTAAATTTAAACGGCTCTCCTGCATTACAGCATGCTGATGCTTCACGCCGGTTTCAAGTTTGAGTGTCTGAAATGTTCTCATGGTAGTTCTTCAGAGCACACTGGTTTCCCTCAGGCTGGTGCCCTGCCAGGGGCCACATTTCTGTCTGGAAGAGAAGCAGCTGTTCTTTTGGTCTGGCATACCAAGCTTCCCTTAGGGAAATTGTTCTGAGGAGTATAGGCACTGGGATGATTTCTGAGTTTTTAAATGGAGATGGGCTTTTATAGTAAGATGAACTGGTGCTCTAAGATGGGTGAGCTGCACGTGCCCCCCAGGCTAGTGATTCTCTAACCTAGGCCGACAGCAGCTCCGAGAGGGTAAGGGAAGAGGGACCGGGAGACAGCGTCTCCCTTCAATCCATCGTCCAGCTTTAGCCAAACACCGCTTACAGTATTTGGTAATCTTTATGTACAAAATATTTATATACAGCTTACCCTACCACGATGGAAGGAAGGGGGGTAATCACGTTGATGAAGATGAACGTGCTTGTACTTACACACTTTAGGCATATGAAGAGTTTGGTGTTGGAACAATAAAATGATTGCCAGGCTTCTAATAATTATTCCCTAAGCATTATCTTCTATACATGCTGTGAAATTTGGTGGTTGGTGGCCTAAGCTGCCAACTCCAGGCGGTGATCTGCATTGAACCTGGGCCTGCAGCAGTGCTAAAAAGGACAAGGGAAATGGAGCTGGGGAGAGCGCATCTCCCTTCAATCAGTGGTCCAGATGTAGCCACATATCTCATTAGATAATTAGATATTTGGCCACACACGCTCACACACACACACACACACACACACATTTATTTACATTATGCCCTACCAAGAGGAAAGGAAAGGATTTAATTGCATTAATGAGGATAAAATAGCTTCCATCACACGCTTCAAGCAGATGGGGAGATGTAGTGCTGGACTATTTATATGATCTCTAGACTTCCAAAATTCTCTCCTAAAGATTCGTCTTCCACATATGTTGGGATGGGTGTTGGTGATAGGAGCCTGCATATCCTAATGAATGATCCGACACTAGCATGGGCCTGTACAAGTCTTGAAGGGCAAAGGAGGTGGTCTGGGAGAGATTATCTCCCCTCTATCAGTTGCCCAGATGTTGCCAAATATCTCAAAACATAGTATTTGGCAAAATGCATACATATAAAATATTTTATATGCACCACTATGATGGATGGTAAGGAGTTAATTATGTGCAGGATTATGAAAAAGCTTCTACTTATACACTTTGGGCAGATGGAGAAATGAAGTCCTGGGCTAATTCAATGATTTATAGGGTCCCCAAAATGTAAGTTTATCTTCTAATAGTTATCTTTAATATGTGAATACTCATGGAAATGTCACCTTTCAAGCTACTTTAAAAACATAAGTAATGATAAGATAAACTGATTAGTAATAAATATTTGATTTTATAAACTGTATTACATGTGACCCAACTATTTCACTAGCTAAAAACAGGGCTAAATTTTGTTAATAGCCCACTATTTTGCTTTAATACTATCAACAACCACAGCATGGTCACCATCAAATCCTGACATTTTTTTCCTTCCTTTCTGCCAGAGTTTGTCAGGAACTGCTTTAGCACCCAGTCCTTGGGGCTGCAGGGAACACTCTGTAGGATACAGATTTTGCAGAGTGAAGGCAAGAAAGAGAATGAAAGAGAAAAGAAAGGAAAAAGTCTTACTTGAGGGGCATGTCAGGGACTTGGCACTTACAATATATCTGCAACAAATCTAAAGGGATAGGAGAAAGACACTTAAGAGAAAGGTTCTTCCCTGTAGCAACATGGTAACCAAAATGTGTATGCAAAAAAAGAACTGTGTACATTCTACCCTGTGGTGTGCTGATGAATGTTTACCAACCAGCAGCCTAGGGAGGAAAACATCCTGATTTGTAACATTTGCTAATTTCCACGTAAAAGTACTCCCACCACAGCCAAGTTCAAACAACCAACAAGACCTCCTAAACTTCTGAGTTGGGAAGAGATTCCCAATAGCACATCATTAGACAGTATTTCTGTCATATAGACACAATAGATCTGAATAATCTCAAGAGTAAAGAAAATTAAAAGGTAGTTTTGTTTTAAAAATAATCTAATTGTAAGTGCATGCTATTTAATTTTTAATAATGGCTGTATTTAACGAGTTTGCAAAATTCTTGAAAATTTAATACTTGAAGGGTGCCTGGGTGGCTCAGTTGTTAGGCATCTGCCTTTGGCTCGGGTTATGGTCCTGGGGTCCTGGGGTCGAGCCCCATATGGGGCTCCCTGCTCCCTGGTTGGCTGGAGCCCTGCTTCTCCCTCTCCCATTCCCCCTATTTGTGTTCCCCCTCTTGCTGTCTCTCCCTGTCAAATAGATGAATAAAATTAAAAAAAAAAAAAAAGAAAGAAAATTTAATACTTGGTAAGCCTGTAGGAGTTGGCTCCAACATACTACACCTAAATGAGTAAGGAAAGGAAAAATCAAATTGAAAACCACCAAATGGTATTTACTATGTTTTTTATAGAGAGAGAGTCAAAAGCTAATTAACGGACTTGAAGGATTCGAAATCTATCAACATATTCTGTTCATTATTCCCTCAAAAAACGTAAAATATTGTCAAGAAAATGAGATGTTTCAAAGGATTTTAGAGATACAGATGCGAGTTCTTATAAATCGGGTAAAATGGCCAATTTCATGAAGGCTCTCCGTCCTAACCAGATTCCATGTGTTTTACAAGCTAACTAGAATAATGCATGCATTGTTTCCCTGTTAGGTTGTTTTACTACTATCAAGCAACACAGGAACGTTCAATAACTGAACAAATTTGGATTTGGGCCCATCTTCTGCGGAGTCAGCAATCTCTTCAGCTCCAGGTGGAGGGATATCGCCTTTACAAGGCTCAGGATTTCAGACAAAAGAAGAAAAAAGAGAAAGAGTTGGAAGGAAGTGTGAGGAGAAGAGAGGAGAAAGGAGAGAGGGTTAGGTGCCTGAGGCAGGGTCAGAGTGCCACCAACGATAGCCTCAGGCACTGCCTGCCATCAAAGGCCTGGAAGCTTGAGCCAAAGGCTGTAGTCCTGTGTTTCCTTAGCTGAGCATCACACTGTTACATGGCTAGATGAAAAGCTACTGGACACAACCACGCAATCACCTGAGTTGTACATTCACAGGCTTTGTCCTTGAGATGACAAACATCTGGAGAAGCGATAATTCCCATTTTTTTCCTGATATCTGCAAACGTCTGGATAGATCATGCCGTATGGACAAATGTCTGTATACATAACGTGAACATTCACATTTCATTCTGTGATCTCGTCACACTAAAGTTAAAGCAATAAATGCTTCTAAATTTTGCCAAAATGATGCAATCATATGTATTTTTGTTTTATTGAGGAATGTACTGTTTTAAAAGCCGCCCTGTTTCTAAAATTTAAAAATTTCCCATCACGTCTGGAAAAGTTTAAAACAGCTTTGTAAAAAGTTATCTATTAGAGTCGTGTTAAAGATCGAATTTATGTTGAGTCATCAATAAAGGTAGGTGTGCTGATTAATTTTGCTGCCTGTAAGTCTGCCTTGAGGACCACTCATGGGTTACTATTTCAGACTTATTTGCTGATGCTGTGTTAAAGTATCATAATGCTGCCTTGCTTTCAGGAAGATGATTCCACTGATCTTCAAACAGTGGGGCATGTGCATTTAGTGATTTTTCTGGAACTAGGGGAGAATGTGTGCCAAGTTGGTCACATTTTCTCATCCAGGGAAAGATTGGCAATACTAACTTCTTATGTGGTCAGAAGAGTACTTCTGATGTATTTAGCCTAACTCAAAGCTATGCATGTAAACAGAGATAGGCCTCTACTGTAATCACAGTTACAAATACATGTATATACTAAATTCCTTTCAGTGATTAAAAAAAAAAATTCACATAAGAAAGCCAGACAACCCAATATGAAAGTGGTGAAGTAAATTTTCGATTGCTCTTACCCACTAAGATCTGCTGAGGTCCACTGGTGCAAGTGGCCAGAGGTGCCCGTAAGCAAATGAGACAATTGTATATATTAAAAAATCCAAGATAAATAAGTAGTGCTAAAAAAGAACAACGATTACATGATTAGCTGGGTGGTTAACGGAAATGCATAACCTTAGATAAAATGGTCCTGATGGGGAAGGAGAAGAGTTTTTGCTTGCTTCTTTTTCAATGGCCACCACGGTACAACTCTGCCTCCTCTTGTAGAAGTTTACCTTCGGTCTCCTTCAACTCGCTTTTTACGAACTAGGTGAGAAATAAAGACAGGAAAGAGAAAAGGTAAATTGAAGAAATGGTCCTTCAATTCCAGACCAACAACATTAATCACACCGAACAGCAATCCCGCCCGTGTAAGGACATAGTTATCTTAAACTTCAATACTCAATTACCCAGTACATGATATAAATGGAAATGACATCATTACCTAGTGTCTTGTGGAATTTACATTTTAAATAAAGTCACGTCTGATATTTGGGAACTTGAATGTTAGAAATTTCTATGGAGTAACAGGTCCGGAATAGACCCATGAAACAGTGAACTTCTGAGTATTTCCATGGTCGCTTAACCACACCACAGCTCAGCCTCTGTGCAATCTGATCTCCAGCTGGCTTTAACTCCCCAGGACGACACATGTACAATCTATGAATGCTGCTTACGGCCTGAAGACCAGGAGGAGCTGCAAACAATGTTTCAAGCTTCTAAACCTGTTTTATACAAACCCCCCCAAGTATCAGCTTCCAAGGAAGGGGTGATTCAGATGGCAGGCAAACTCAGAGATTAAGGTTCCCTTAAGTGGGTACTTAGCATCAAAAAAGTTGCCCTGACGGCTCATTCCCAGTTTCTGCAACCCATTTCCCCCTTTCACCTCTCCACCTGCAGGCCTGTCTGGTGGGTCAGAAAACGGTAACTCTAACCTTCCTGGATTTGGCAAAAAGGTGCCCTGGCTTCCTTCCTGCCCTAACCCTTCAATTTAAATAGCCCAGCCCGCAGAAAATGAGACAAAAGCTATTGCTCACAGCCACCACTCCCTGGCTCATGATCATTTTTCCATTTACTTCCAACCTCTTCTTTTGCCTGTTTCTCTTTGGTCTCCATGTTGTTCAGCTGTGGACTCCCGGCCATTCTTTTAGGTGCCTTCTGACTGCTGTCTCCATCCTTCCCCAAAGCCCTGTTTGCGGGGTTGCCCACTTCGCCTCATCCTCCACATCCCCACGGAAAGCACCGCCGTATGCCTGGCCAGCCTCTAGAGGCCACACAACCTACCTCTCCTGGGCCTCAGCATCTTGGCTGAGGATGCCTGTGCTGGGAGATGTACATAAATCTTTACCTACCCCTTCCGGTTCCAACTCCTGGTTTCTGTCTGTCTATGACCCGAATCCTCCCCGTGGCCAGCATGCATCTTGGTGGAACACTGTGCCCAGTTCTCCTGTCCAAGGTCTGGCATCTGTCCCTGAACCTCAAACTGGGGACGGAGTTCTGCTAATGGCTGGCTGCTTGCCAAGTGACTGTCTGCTCCTGAATGTCCTTTTGCCATGCTGCTTCAGGTGACTGAGCTGTGCCCAGACCAAGCCTTCCCAGTCTGTCCCATTCTTCTGTGCTGCGGTTGACCAAGATATGGCCCTTCTCATTCTAACAGAAGAAATGTCAAGGATCCTCAGCAAAGAGTAGGCAGGAGGAAAAATTAAAGAGGGGATAACTGAAAAAGCTACTTCAAGTTTAACCTTTACAACATAGTTCCATTAGTTTACTTCATGTGGAAATCACCAAAGTATCAAACATAACTGTATTTAAACCCAAGTGCAAGAGCAGAGTCAGGGGTCAGACATAAGTGAACTGGGAATCTCCATGTCACTGCATCCATCGTCTGGTGCAGATAACATAGGGTGATACGTGTAAGAATGGAGAACCAAATACGTAAAGGAAACCAAGCAAAAATCAAAGGCTATTTGGAAAAAAAAGAACAAACAGTTCTTCTTGAGAGAATGCTACAATAAAACCTAAACAATGTGAAACTGATGAGAATTCCTACGATAATGCAACAATGTGCCTTTGATCCAGGGCTGACACCAAAGGCCAATGGAATGATGTCTGTGAGGTACTGTATCTGAAGTGGAGAAATAAACAGTCATCCTGCTCTTCTAATTGCTAACAGCACACATTAGGGCTGCATTACCCAGGTCATTATTCTTTGTGATGGCAGCTGCCACCCTTGTTCGAGGCCCTTGCTTGGTAAACTGATATCCAAACTTGAGGATCCTTGAATTCTCCTCGAGCATCTGGGCAATTTCCATCTCCACAGCTGTTCCCAACTGCTGTCTCTGGTTACAGGTGCAGACATAGACACAGGATGACCAAGAAGAAAGAGGAAACAGTTACTTGCATGGGAGAGATGCATAGCTACTTGCTGGACAAAAAAGGAAAGGGGCAATAAAGTCACTTGAGATATTTTCTCCCATACAATCACTTGAGACCTGCTCCTTGTCTAGAAGCAAAATCCAACAGACAGCCAAATCTGCTGGCACTAAACTGAAAAGACTAAGCAAATTATTTATGAAGGAAAAGATGATTCCACATGTAAAATTAAAGTAAAACTAAATATTCGGTGTTTCCAATTTACCCCAGTTTCTACGGTTTAAACAAAGGGTGTTTTTAAGTAGTGAAACTCTCTTATGGCAATCAATCCAATTACTGAATTTTCTATTCTGGGATCCATTTCCAAAAATAATTAAAGGTCATCAACCAGCTGGCCATTCTTTCTCAGCAGAGTCTCAGTGGGAGATCCCAAAGAAACTTCATTGTGGTTTGAACCATAAGCACGGGAATTATCAAACACTGAAGGGGTTATTGGGCTATAGAAAAATCCCCAAGTTTTTTAAGTTGGTGAAAAAAGGTTTCTTGGGGTTTTTTTTGTTTGTTTTTTAAGTTGAGAAAAAGAAGAAAAAATTAAAAGTAGAATTTTTAAAAAACCAGGGGCATATAAATATAGGAATTTAAAATTAATCAAAATTTAACTAACAAAAATTAAAATTCAATTTTTCCATAATATATTTACTAAAAATTTTTAAATTATAAATTATAGGCTTATTTAGAAAAAGCACACAAGAAATGTGTAAAATACAAAAGCTCCCTTCCCCCAGTATTTCCATTCTCCATAGAGAAAGCCAGTTTGGCATATGATATGTAGTTTTTAAAAACATTTTCTATGCATTCATATGTCTGTCTAATATGTACATGTATGCTTTTTTCACATAAATGGATTATACCAGCATATTGTTTTGAAACATATTTTTATTTTTCATTTAATATTAAGAACACCTTTCCATTTCTACTATTCCAAACAATGCTACAGTGAATTTCCCTTGCACACATAATATATCCCAGGATATTTCTGCAAGTGAGGCTATAAGGAAAATTAGGGCTGGACCCAAGAGTAATAAGCATGTTTCAAATTTTGATACTCACCCTCAAAAGTATGACAGTTTTTTACTCCTACTAACAGTGTTTCAGATTTACTATTTTCCATACCCTGGCCAACACAGGATATTATCAACCTTTCCCCCCCTCTGTCAATCTAATAGGTAAAGATTTATATTTCATTTGTATTTATTTAATTGCCTTAATTTGCATTTCTCAAATTATGAATAAGAACAATTAATTTTCTTATGCATCTGTATTCTCTTTTTGAAAGTACCAATCTCTGTCATTTGTGTTTTTTTTTTTACCAGCCCATGGTTCCTTTTTTAAAATTAATTTGTAAGTTTCTTATATATTAGGAAATTAGCCATTTGTCAAATGTGTTGTTCAGTTTGTCTTTTGACTTTCTTTTTGATTCTCTTTTCATTTCATATGGCTAAATTTATATCAATCTCCTAGATTTTATATCATGTTTAGGAAGGCTCTTCTGATTTCTTCTATCAGAAATCCTTCTGATTGCTTCCATTTTATGATTTCATATATTTTCATATTTATGTAGTTATTTATTTATTTTTAAAGATTTTATTTATTTATTTGTCAGAGAGAGAGAGTACAAGCAGGCAGAGTGGCAGGCAGAGGCAGAAGGAGAAGCAGACTCCCTGCCGCGCAAGAAGCCCGAAGCGAGACTCGATCCCAGGACCCTGGGATCATGACCTGAGCCAAAGGCAGATGACCAACCGACTGAGCCACCCAGGCATCCCATATTTTCATATTTAAATCTTCATTTCATCTGGAATGAATTTTAGTATAAGAATCAAGATAGAGCCCCAGTTTAATCTTGTTTCAAAATGCTAATGAAATTGTCCCACTATCTTCTACTTTATCCTTTCCTCAAAAGAACTTCGCTACAAAATTCTCAGGTGTACTTGGATGTGTTTCTGGAATCCATTGTTCTGCCAAGTCTATTTCTGTGCCAGCATCCTGCAATTTTGATTGCTTTATTATATTTTTATTATATTTTAAAATACACCTTTTATATTTGGAAATTTTAAGTGTTGAGTAGACAAAGGAGAAAAGTTTAGAAGAAACTTTTGTGTTCTAGGTGAGTCCTAAGGTCTAATTCTTTGCTTCTTTTCTTTCTTTTCACCCAGCAACCTGTCAAACCAGTCTCTCCCCCAAGAAATTAACAAAATGTGGTATTTCCAGTCAGACAATAACAACTCTGGGTATCCAGTGTAGAGATTAGCGTTCCAAGCTAATGCGAGGGAGAGGCAGCAAAAAAGGGATCCTGACCTCACGGTTCCATGAACAACTTTGGCTCACGACACGCTTTAGAATAGTGGGCTGTGCTAAAGATTGAGACCTGAGCTAAGGTTGGGGCCTCCATAGCTATGCCCCATGCCCCTGAAATGAGCCAAGGAGTGCTATCCAAGGGCAGAAGGAGCTCATGGTGGATGTGGCTGATGGGGAGGGACGACATAAAAGTCCCTTTACTACCCCTCACAAGTCTCATGCCTTTGGAGTCCTGCGCTTGGGTAACATGCAAGATGAGCTTGCTGCTGGCTATGTAAGGGATGTAGGAGCCTCAGAAAAGCATGTTGGGGAGGGGCAGAGAAATGGAGGGGAGGAAGTAATGTAACATAGGGCACCTTTCTTTCTCAGCCTGAGTCTTTTTTTATTTGAGGTCTTTTGTAGTTATATAAACCCAGGGCAACACATGAAAGCCTAAATTTCTTATAATTTATATGTTTCCCCTTTATAAGTCACTAAATGCAAAGAAGAAAGAGAAATAAAAGTTTAAGCATACATTTTTTCTGTTGTTTTTTTTTTTTCAAGTGATCTTTTTTGTTTACTCAAATTTACTTAGCAGTTACCCATCTGTTTCATTAATATGCATCACCGATTGTTCCTCTCACACAGGGCATCTGATTAAATCATTACCTATTTACCTGGAGCCTGGCCACAGCAGCCTGCCCCAGTGGCGGCTTCTCAGCAGGCCTTTATTTCCGTGTAGCTGCCCACTGCAAAGGACGCTAAAATGGTCTCAGCTGCTGAGACCAAACGGTCCTACAGATTATTTTATTTCAAACCCTTCATTACACAGATGAGGAAACTGAGGTCTACTGCTAATAGCCTATGAGTCAATAAACACAATTTGGATGGAAATCAAGTTCTGACACTGAATTTCCTCTTTCTTGGAATAAAGCAAAGAATTTTTCCAGTTGCTCTAGAAAGTCTCAATCCTCTTACTTGTCACAAATGTAAAGAAGCAATTTCAGAGGAAAATTGGGAAATTAAGTGGAAAAACAACATGCTTCCATCCCAGAGGACTGAAGAGGGGTGATAAGGTTGATGTAAGGGGATTTAAGAGAGCAAATTCAGGCTTTGTATTTCAGGGTCTTCTTCACATGCATTATGAAAAGCTGCTCTATTCTCAATGTTCAGGATTCCATCTCATTCATCAGAAGTAGGGTTGTCAGATTTAGCAAATAAAAATACAGGACACTTAAAAAAAAATACAGGACACTTAAATTTGAATTTTGATTAATAATAAATAATTTCAATAAATAAAAAGAAATATACATATATTTTAGTATAGTATGTCCCAAATATTCCATGGTACGTACTTATACTAAAAATCATTTGTTGTTTATCTGAAATTCAAATTTAACTGTATTTTATCTGGCAATTCTAACCAGGTGGTATCTTACAAAGAACCAGGAACATAGTATCTGGAACATTACGTCAGATATGGGGCTTCATAACAACCTAAACCAACCTAAGAAGTTAAATATACTTTGGAATAAGGTATCCGCTTCTGTCGTAGATGTCCTGGAAATAATACGCTAAGAGCACATTTGACTTTTTCCTAATACTAGTGCATTTGGTAAATATTCCTGAGCTATCACTTCTTTTCTTTCAGTTCATATTTCTCTCTGGCTCATTTTCCTACTTTCCCACTCCCTGAGGCCTCTTTTTAAATGTACTAGCAGCTGGACACACACCAGGATAACGGCATCGAGCTTCGTGAGGGTGTATGGCTGAGTGTGCATATCCCCTTCACATATCTTCCTTTGGGAAAGCTGCTTTGGGGATGCATCCCTTCTGGGGAGGGTGAGAGGAAAGGAGCACCTGTCTTCTGTAGGTTCCCCTGCTCCCCCGGCAGCAAGCCTCTGGAGGAGTCAAGGGGCGGAAGACCTGCACTGAAGCAGCCCACGTGTCCTCATTAGCAAAAAAAGGGTAGTAGAGCTATTCATGGGACCTGCTGGGGGTTTCCAGACTTAAGGAATAAGTCCTGGGTAGAATCCTGGGGCTCTATCAACTCTTAGACTAGGGAATTTCCAGACACACAGGGGGCACTCTCAGCGGGTGCTCCCCCCACCGTCCCTGCCACCACCCTGTAGGAGAACTGTCCCATTGCAGGGTCCTTTCTTCCCACTAGACAGTGTCTAGGCCTCTCAGACTCACTGAGTCCCATGGCAGACATTCCCCTGTACTGAAAG
Source organism: Potos flavus (assembly GCA_028534135.1). Taxonomy (NCBI): domain Eukaryota; kingdom Metazoa; phylum Chordata; class Mammalia; order Carnivora; family Procyonidae; genus Potos; species Potos flavus. The sequence continues at coordinate 44,545,578 of CM052896.1, forward strand.
GGGCAGGGCACAGCATCGTGCTGACAACTGAGAACTGCTGTCCAAGCAGGGGCCAGCTGAAGCCGGGGGAGCAACTGGAAACACAGCAGGCGGATGCTGGGAAAAGGCCTTCAGGGCCCAGGAGGATGTGGCCCTAGAGACAAGCAGCTTGCTTTGGCTGTTGATGGGAACCTAAGAAACACTGCACCAGAGCTGAGACTGTGATTGCACTGTGGGTGTGGCCTGCTCCTCTAAGCCAGACCATCTTCTAGAACCTGGATTCCTCCAAACAGGCTCTGCAGCCAGCCCCAGACTGCAGGAGTCTAGTTCTGCTCGTTTTTTGTTTTTATTTCCCCCCAGCTCTGGCAACCTGCAACTGAGAGCAAGGAGTCTGTCCCTGGGCATGGCCAGTCTGCTTTCTCCTCGAGGCCACGGCCCCAGTGGGAGGCAACAGCAAGGCTGGGACAGTACTGGCTAAGATTCCTGGTGGGAGGCAAGGGTAGTGATGGCTGTCAACACGTCTGGCCCCACCTCGTCTCTCCCCTGGTGCCTGACTAGCTGAGGGCTGGGGGAGAGCTGGCCCTTTCTGTGTCACCATACATCGTGGTTTGTTACTGTCGTGCGCTCCCACACACCCTCCACTGGGCCCCAGCTGTTGTAACTCACAGGAAAGCTGGAACATCAAATTGAGTCACAGAACTTTGGCCGTGTGACACCCCCCTTCACATGCACCCTGAGTCATACCTGGTTGTCGATCTTGATCTCTGTCACGGTGTCATTCTCTCTCAATGCTTCCACCAGGGCCAGGATCCCGGTCCCAGTGATAAAATTGGATTCGATGTTGAGGCTTTTCAAGGTCTTGTTTACTTTCAGCATATCCGCAAAAGCCTTATTATGCAAAAAAGAAGTAACCATTAATGCTTCTAAAGATTGATTTACTGAACGCCCCACCCCCAAATTAAACACAGAGGTTTTTTATACACTTAAAGAAAAACTTAGTTAAATCAAACTAAGAATAATTCAGTCCAGTGGCCCAGACTTATGAATTTTGTATACCTGTAAAGCAAAAACAAAAAACAGAAAATCCTGACATAGGATTACAAAGTGTTGGGACACCTGGATGGCTCAGTTGGTTAAGTGGCTGCCTTTGACTCAGGTCATGATTCCAGGGTCCTGGGATTGAGTTCCACATGGGGCTCCTTGCTCAGTGGGGAGCCTGCTTCTCTTCTGCCTCTGCCTGAAACTCTGCCTGCTTGTGCTCGCCCTCTCGCTCTCTGACAAATAAATAAATAAAATCTTAAAAATTAAAAAAAAAAGGATTACAAAGTGTTTACCTTTATTGGGTAAGGACATTAAGTAAAATCCCACTACATCTGTTATGATTATCAGTTTGTTTTCTGTGTGTGTATGGTTTTTTTGTTTTTTTTTTTTAGAAAAAGACATTTAAACATTAGGAGAAATGTAGAAAGGACATGATCTCAGAATTATTTTACTGTTGACTAGAACACTTTACTGTTGACTAGCATGTGGGCACTACTGGTTTAGTCATATTATTTCAGGTCATCTATAAATTAGAATTCCTCAAAAAATAACTTTTGGAATATAATCACCCTTCAGAGTGGCAAATCCACTGGAGACTTTCAGTTCAAAACAAGAGATCTATACATGCGCCTGCCTGTTTCCCTTGCACCTGAAGTTTGCCACTGGCATGAAGAAAAGATACCATTTTTAAGTGACCAGAACTCTCACAGTACAAGAAAACCAAAACAAAAACAAGAGGGCCATCACCTTGAAGAATTGCCGAAATACAGAAAAAAGACAGATTGGTGGAGAAATGACCACCAAAAAAGCTGTTGCCTGAGACACCAGGGGTAAGTCCCAACTGGGGCATCTCATTAAAGCGCTGTCTTAACAGACTGGAGCAGCTAGGGCAGATGGAAAGCACGTCACCCCTCCCTGCAGCTTCCCGGAAAAGAAACACCTGCCAGCGCCATTGTCAATGAAAACTTTCCCAGGAAGAGCCTCTCGTGAGGCTAGGACCTGAGACGGAGGCTGTGCAGAAACAGAGGCACCTTCCCACCTCCCACCAGATACGATGTGGGAGAAACAGACAGGAGAGGCAGCCATGCCCAGGAATGAAGCCCTCCCAGCTGTGAACTTGTGGGGGACTCCCAGCCACCTGTCAGCTCCTCATGCAGACCCTTCAGAGAGGGCTGCCAGTCAATCCACCTGCCTGCTTACAAAAGCATTCATATTCATTCATTCATTCATTCATTCATTCATTCATTCATTCAGAAAAGACTATTTCTTGGGCTACTACAGTGCGCCAGCAGCAGAAAAAACGAAAATCTCTGTCCTAAGAAGGCAGTTGATAAATTAATAAAATACATAGCCTGTTGGATGGTGACAAATGGGAGACAGAAAGGGCCTCCCTTTTAAGAGAGAGGTCTGTTGGTGAAACACATCGATACAACTGTGAGGAAATGATCCGGGTTTACACAAAACCGGATTCTCTAGTCGCAAGTCTGGCGACCAGTGTTCTCTAGTCGCAAGTCTCTAGTCGCAAGTCTGGCAACCAGTGACTGCCATTTTCTAGTTCTCTAGTCGCAAGTCTGGCAACCAGTGACTGCCAGACAAAGTAGGAAAACCATCGTCAAGGAAGAATAAAGCCAAGTTAACCAAATAGGACAACAAGCCATAGAGAGAACAGATTATTCAGGGAACAGACACAAATGTAAAAATTCTAATTGTTATTCTCCCTCTTCTTTCCCACCAAAAAAGAAAAAGAAAATACACTGTATTTATAAAATAAATACTGGCTATTGTGGGGAGAAAAAAAGAGGAATTTGAACAAGAAAATGTTCTGAAAAGTTCAAATACTACGTTGAAATACGGAAAAGTAATGGACATCCAGAATTACAAAATGAGCATGGCTAAAGACCAAATTGGTGAGTGAGAACATAAATCAGGATATTCCCGAGAAGGTACAGTAAAAAGACAAAGCTAAAAAATATGAGACAAATGTTAAAAGATATGGAGAAAGACACAGAAGTTCAACATTCATTTAGTAGGAGTTTCAGAAGGACAAAAGAAAAAAAAAGGACAAGAGAAGGGAAAAAATTAAATAGGAAACAAATTTCTTAGAGTTGAAGAGAGTTATGAATCTTCATCTGAAAGAACCCATTGGATGCTCAGCAAAATGAGTAAAAAAGACTTAGAAGTGGGCATGTACAAGTGAAATTTCAGAACTCCAAGGGAAAAGAGAGAGTCCTAAAAGTTTCTAGTAAGAAAATATAAGTTACTTACAAAGGAACAAAACTCAGACCAGCATTAGTCAGTAGACAGCAATGCCCATGAAAACAGAGATTTATTTACACATTTACATAGCCAGGTAATTGTAAATACTGGTGAAAAGTTTAAATTTTTGCAATTAATCTATATACAAAACATAGACCAAAAAGGTAAAAACATATAAAGCTGAAATATGTGAAAATATTGGAACAACTACAATTTGGAGATAGAAAAAGGAGGAGGGATGAAGGCAGCATATAGAACTGCTCTCAGCTTTTCTAATGGAGAAACAAAAATTACCTAAGACGATAAATCAAAAACAAAAAAGTATGTATATCAGGGGTTTTCTACTCTGCCTCCATGTCAGAACGATCTAGAAGCTTTAAATATATAAAGCACTGGGCCCCACCCTAGATGAATTAAATCAGAATCTCAGGCTGTAGCCTGGATTGCTATATATATTTTTTAAGATTTTATTTATTTATTTATTTATTTATTTATTTATTTATTTATTTATTTATGAGAGAGTAGAAGCAGGGGGAGGGGTTGGTGGTGGGTGGGCGGAAGAGGGACAAGCAGAATCTATGCAGAGTACAGGGCCCGACACAGGGCTCAATCCTACCACCCTGAGACCACCAAGCAAGACAAAACTAAGTAGTCAGGACATCCAACTGACTGAGCCACCCAGGCATCCCTGGACTTGTATCTTTAAAAAGCCCTGAGAGGGCACGTGGGTGGCTCAGTGGGTTAAAGCCTCTGCCTTCGGCTCGGGTCATGATCTCAGGGTCCTGGGATCGAGTCCCGCATCGGGCTCTCTGTTCAGCTGGGAGCCTGCTTCCCCCTCTCTCTCTGCCTGCATCTCTGCCTACCTGTGATCTCTCTCCTCTGTTAAATAAATATATAAAATCTTAAATAAATAAATAATAAATAAATAAAAAGCCCTGAGATCATGGCCTGAGCCGAAGGCAAACGCTTAACTGACTGAGCCACCCAGGTGCCCCCTTTTTCTTTTTTAAAAAAAGATTTTATTTCAGGATTGATAACCACTTTGATCAAAGTCATAAAGACAACAATTAAAAGAATGAAAAACAAATTGCTAATACTGATTGCTCTGGGAAATGGGACAAGGAACTTCTTAATCATTTTAATTGTTTTTATGGTGGAAAACACAGGAAGAAGGAAAGAGAAGGAATCTAACTTGGGACCAGAACAGGATTTCTCAACCTTGGCACCAATGATGTTTGAGGCCAGAGGATTCTTTGTTGTGGGACATTATCCTGTGTCCTCCAGGATGTTTAGCAGCTTCTGAGACCCATTAAATGCCAATAGCACCCTTCCCAGTCATGAAAACCAAAAAATATCTTCAGACACTGCCAAATGTCCCCTGGAGGGCAAAATTACCCCGAGCCAAGAAGCACCAGACTAGAAGAATAATCCTTTTGTATTAGTCAAGCAGTTGCTTTAACTGCAAAGAAAGCTCAAAGATTTGGACTGACATTATTGTACACCATGTAAATTTAAGTGTTATTTATTCACTTCTAAGTCCTTAATTAGAATTAAACGTACACATTTTAATTAGAGCATCAGAAGGAAATGCACCAGGCTTTTCCTTATGGACGCTCCAGGCTTCAGGATTTACGTTCATTATTAGAATAACAAAATGTTGGAGCAATTAGGCCTTTAGAAAAAAAAGTTGCAGGACTTCCTGGCAAATAGCCAAGATCCTGCCACTTTCTTTTAAACTTGAGAAAACACTTTTCTCATACAGAACAAAACAGGGGAGACCCAGCCAAACATAACCCTGGGCTGCAGGCCCAAGTTAATTTCAGTTCAGCAAATATTTAAGCATCTATTACATGTGCTGGGGATAACATCAGTAAAACAAAGACTAGATTTCTTAAATGTTATATAAATAGTTACAGTTGAAATACATTTTTAAAGAGAAGGTTTTGCTTTCTATGCTTTACAGGATTATATGGAAAGCCAGTGTCCTGCATTGTCCAAACCTGCACCATCCAAAGGGTAGACCCAAGACACATGCGGCTCTTAAGCCCTTGGAAAATGGCTGATCCGAATTGAGAGGTGCTGCAAATGGAAAATTTGCACTGGATTTCAAAGATGTGGTATGAAAAAAAGTAATGAAAATACCTTATTACACTTTCAAATTATATATATATTTTTAATTTTATTTATTTATTTATTTGACAGAGAGAGAGATCACAAGTAGGCAGAGGCAGAGAGAGAGGGGGAAGCAGGCTCCCTGCTGGGCAGAGAGCCCGATGTGGGGCTCGATCCCAAGACCCTGAGATCATGACCTGAGCCAAAGGCAGAGGCTTAACCCACTGAGCCACCCAGGCGCCCCTCAAATTATATTTTTAAATAATATTTGGGATATATTAGTTTAAATAAAATATATTATTAAAATGAATTCCATCTATTTCTTTTTTTTTTTTTTTTTAATGTGGCTACCAGAAAAATTTTAAATCATACATGCGGCTTACATTTGTGGCTGTCATTTTATTTGTTATGGGGCAGTGCCGTCCTAAATGCTTGACTTTTATGTGGCATCATTGTTAATAGTAAAAGCATTTTTTAATGTATCTGGACTTTTTCTGCTCCCTGCTAAAGATGTGGTTACACAGAAGTGCTTGGGGCATGGTGAACTGAACTTGATTACAGGTCACTTAAATGCACTTCCTGGCTTGTCTACATGCTATGTAATCTTAGTGAAGTTACTCAAGCCTCAGTTGCCTCATCTGTAGAATGGGGATAACGCCATCTCACATATACATAAACTGCCTACGTTCACAATAATCCCACAAGTGCCTCATTGAATCTGTTTCTGAACTTTATTTTCCGCAGTTTTTAAAAAAGATTTTATTTATTTGACATGGGGCAGGGTGGGTAGAGAAAGAGAATGAGTGGGGGAGGGGCAGAGGGAGAGGGAGAAGCAAGCTCCCCTGAGAGCGGGGAGCCGGATGCGGGACTCCATCCCAGGACCCAGGGATCATGACCTGAGCCAAAGGCAGATGCTTAACAGACTGAGGCCCACCGGCGCCCCTCTGTTTCTAAATTTTAAAAAGAAAAATTTCTTGAAACTCTTTGCTTTAACAATGATCTTTAATTCTTTTCTTCTCTTTTTTTTTTCTTTTCCGAAGTAATCTGTACACCCAAAGTAGGTCTCAAACTCACAACCCTGAGATCAAGAGCTGCATGCTGTATCAACTGAGCCAGCCAGCCAGGCAGGTGCCCCCATCTTTAATTCTTTGCAGTGAGTTGTTCAGTCATAGTCACCTTTTGAAGATCTCTATTGCCTCTGGGGTAATCAGCCAATTTTCAACCTACAGGAAGGTTCTTTCTCGACTCTGGCATGGCTGAAAGGAGAACTATCTGAGGGCTGCCAGGTGAGGGCCAGACCATAGGAAGCCATCCAGGAATTAGGCCAGAGAGGCTTGTCTCTTCACACCCTTAAGGACTGCAACTGTTCCTTACAATTGTGTGGTGTGCTTGTTACCTGGTATGCAATCAACAATAGTTGCTGCATTAGAAACAGTATGGAAGAGTTTACTAGATTTAGAATTTATTTAGTCCTTTAGCAAGTTATCTTTTGACCGGGTAGAAGATGGACTAAAACCTATTTCCACCCCTGCAATTTTACTGTAATGTATTATATTGAAGTGACAATCATTTCTTATTTCATCCCTTTAGTCACTTACATACAAAATGTACTGTGAATATTTTGCTTTACTGAAAAAAAATCTACTAAACAACAGAGATCATAAAAATCATATACTGATAAAAATCCTTAAATTGTTAATTTACTTTTACCAATGATCTGGTTCTGCTCTTTTTCTATTTTAATAACAGGTTTCAAATGGAAAACTGCTTTCAACTTATGCATTTACATATGTAATAACTGCTGGTGAAAACCTCAGTTCTGTAGCTTAGTCCCTCTTACATGAATCCTTATTTTATATACGCTGTGGACAGCATGGAAATATTCTTGATTGCTGAGAGTTTGGAGGCCATGTCCATTCATTCTTTTATTTTTTTTTTATTTTTTTTTTAAATTTTATTTATTTATTTGACAGAGAGAGAGAGCACAAGTAGGCAGAGAGGCAGGCAGAGAGAGAAGGGGAAGCAGGCTCCCCGCTGAGCAGAGAGCCCGATGAGGGACTCGATCCCAGGACCCTGAGATCATGACCCGAGCTGAAGGCAGAGGCTTTAACCCACTGAGCCACCCAGGCACCCCCATTCATTCTTTTAACAAGTGGTGTTCGAATATGTACTCTTGTGCCAGCATTGTGATAGGTAGCCATTACTTTTCGTGTTGTCTGTTATTTTATTTTATTGTGCTTTATTTTATTTTACTATTTTATCTTATTATTTATTTTATTTTTTAGGGGTGGAGTAGAGGGAAAGAGAGAGAATCTGAAGCAGGTTCCATGCCCAGTGCAGAGCCCAACTCGGGGCTGGATCTCACGACCCTGAGATCATGATCTGAGCTGAAATCCAAAGAGTCAGATGCTTAACTGACTGAGCCACCCAGGCACCCCCCATGTTACCTGTTTTTAACACTATCTTAGGTCTTCCAACAGACATGTTACTTTGACTAACATCATCAAGTCAAGAAAACTTGTTTTTCTAGCTTGATTCAAGGGCTGAGCATCAGATGCTGTAGAACCACAGGCTGACGCTCAGGCTCCCCCAAACTGACATATTTTAGCAACTGTATGACAGGGAGGCATGTGTACAAACGCAGCATAGCTTGATGGCTAAAGCATCCCGCTTGTAGTACCAGAAAAACCCGGTGGTGCCACTTATTGGCTGTGTTACCCTGGAAAAGATATTTAACCTGTCTGAGCCTCAGACTGCTCATTTGTTAAAGTGGGAACTAATAATAGTACATACCTCATAGTATTACAGTGAGGATTAGGTTAGCTGATGTGTGTAAAGCACAGAGATTACTGCTGACATTTACTAATTGCCCAAAAAATGTTAGCTATTAATGGTAATAACACTGACAGTGGTAATAGTTGTAGTGTTTACTTGGGTCCAGGGGTTTCCTTATTTCGTTGAATTACCTAAAATGCATGGAAGGAACAGGGCTTTTGATTGGTTATTCTTTTCACATTCTGGTTGACAGTGTCAAAAAAATGTTTTAAGATCTCATCGTTTAAAGTATTTTTGAAACATAATCCATTTCAGAGATTAAAATGAAATATACTTTTATATGTGCTGAGTTCCCATAAGATTTAGGGGTCTTATAATATCCATTGACTGTGACAGAATGTTAATGTAGATACAAGAGTTTCAGAAAACTTGCACTAAGCACAGAGCAAAATCTAAATATTTATTTAGCTAAATGACTAATCCAATCTTATTTCTTTCACCTAAAAGTATAGTGCTCATAAAATTTTAGTTAATTCAAAGTGCCTGATATTTGGGTTCTGTTTTATTGTCTCATTATAACTGATGGTGTTTGACTGTGTAGAAAATATATTTACCAGATCTAAAAATTGTTAATTGGTAAAACAAATTAAAGATAGTTTCTATTGAATTAAATACTTTCATTTTTTTTAAAAGATTTTATTTATTTGAGAGAGAGAGAGAATGAGAGAGAGGGAGGGGGGAGGGTCAGAGGGAGATGCAGACTCCCTGCTGAGCAGGGAGCCCGATGTGGGATTTGATCCCAGGACTCCAGGATCATGACCTGAGTCAAAGGCAGACGCGTAGCCAATGGAGCCACCCAGGCGCCCTCATGCTATATTTCTAAAAAAAATTTTTTCTAAAGTTTTACTCACGATCGCCACAGGGTCATTGCTACGGGTTGCAGCCAGGCTGAACTTCTTTACATGAGTGTTGGTTTCCAGAGCTTTAGCAAATTCCTTCAGGGTTGGAATTGGAATGTTCTAGAATGGGAAAGACATAGACAGTTGATAAACCATTCTGTAGCTCCGCCTACCCCAAGTCAAGGACCCACAGCTTTTAAATACCTTATGGGTTTAGATGGCTAAACGCAAGACATCCTTTCTAAAAGACTCATTAGCCATCTTCCAGCAACCAAGCCTTCCTGGCCAATAGCCCCACTTAGTGTCTAATAAGGGAAACTAACACAATACGACATTCTGGCATCACCTTTCTGTTCACTTTAGCCAAGAAATTATGCACATACCCAACTTCCCTCCTTTTCTCTTTCATTCTCTATATTCTAGCCAGACTGACCTACTTGCCATTCTTTAAACATATCATGGTCTTTCTCTGCTCCACATTCTTAGGTATGCTTTTCCTTTTGCCTGGAAATTCTATTGTCCTTTTCTCTGATTAATTCCTAGCTGAAATATCACCTCCTAGCTGAAATATCACCTCCTTTACTTATTGACTTTGCTAGGCAAGATGAAAAATTTCCTTACCTGCAATTCCATAACATTTGGGGGTTTACCACATCATGTTGTAGTTATTTATTAAGTGTTTTTCTCCTAATATAAGTTTTTCAGAATAAAGACCAAATGAGTCCTACTCCCTCTTCCACAGCACTCAGCACGGTCCTGACCACTGGGAGGGAGGCAATCTGGGGTGCACTAGAGGTTGACATGAATTCTGGATGCACTACAGACTAGCTCTGTGGCCACAAGCAACTTAACCTCTTTAAGTGCCACTGAGGATTAAATGAGATACAGTAGTCTCCCCTCATCCATGGGGGATATGTTCCAAGACCCCCATGGATGCCTGCAACCACAGATAGCACTGAACACTATATATATTTTGTTTTTTTCCAAACATACATACCTATGATAGAGTTTAATTCATAAGTTAGGCACAGTAAGAGACTGACAACAGTAACCAATAAAATAACAACTATAACAATATATTATAATAAAAGTTATACGACTATGGTCTCTCTCTCTAAATATAGCTATACTCACCCTTCTTCTCGTGATGTGAGATGATAAAATGCCCATGTGATGAAGTGAGGTGAGGTGAATGACATAGCATTGTGATATAAGGTTAGGCTACTCCTGATCTTCTGACAGTATGTCAGGAGGATCACCTACTTCTGCACTGTGGTTGACTGAGGGTAACTGAAACCATGAAAAGCAAAACCACAGACAACAGGGAACTACTCTCATGAATTTCAAGTATTTAGCAAAGGGTATGGCACATAGTGAATACTCAATATAAGTCAGTTATTATTATTAAATGGCAGATGTTGGCCCAAAAAGAAGTAACAAAATAGATACCAGGCGATGTTCTCTCTCTCTTTCTCTCTCTCTATCCATCTATCTATCTCACACACACCCTTCCTTCCCCTCCCTTTGAGAGTAACATGACTAATTACCAAATAGAATAAAGCAGAAGTGACTATTGTAATTTCAGAGAATAGGCCATAAAAGGCACTGTGGCTTCCTGCTTGTTCTTTTTCTCTTTGACCGCTTGCACTGGGGGAGGCACACCGTCATGACACGAGAACACTGAGGCAGCCCTATGGAGAGACCCATGTGGTGAGAAATGGAGGCCTCCTGCCAACAACCGCAAGCGTGTGCCATCTTGAAAGTGGATCCTTCTGCACCAGTCAAGCCTTCAGATGACTGCCTCCCCTGAGGATAGCTTTACTAACAGCCTCACTTGAGACCCTGAGCCACAACTACCCAGCTAAGTCCAGATTCCTGATACTCAAAAACTGCGTGAAATAACAAATGTTTGTTGTTTTAAGCCTCTAAGTTTTGGAGTAATTTACTACCCAGCAGTAGATAACCAATATTCTATGTTTAATGCAAATACTATGATTCTTTCCAAAGAATTCCAGAAATCACTTCTTAAAAATTTCTTCTTCAGAATAGGATATCTTGTCTCAAAATTGGTGACTACAAGGGATTGGAAACAGGTGTGAAAGCAGGCAATTGGTCATCGCCATTAAATTTTCTAACCTCATGACACATCAAGTGACTGACAATAATCATAACGAAATACCTTAATGTTGTTGAGGTTGACTTCTTGCAGGCTAGGATCATTGGCTTTCATCTGCTGCAGACTTACTTCGACGTTGGTAGGATTGGGTGGTTCCTCAAATATTGGCTTGACCTTCTCACCTTTGACCACATCTAACACATAAATTTTAATTTTATTTTATTTTTGCTTTTTTTTTTTTTTTACAAATTTTAATTTTAAAAAGAAAATGTAGGGGCTCTCTTGCCAGAATCAGAGATGATCACCCCCAAAACGAGCTTTCCTTCCTATGCTCTGATTCTAATAATACTCCAATATCAATGATAGTACAGCTTATTCTCAACTAAGTAAGCATGGGAATGGTATGGTTCGGAGTTATAGTTTCAAAGGGGCAGTTATTGCCGCTGTATATGGACCACTTTCAGACTATAATAATCAAGCCACAGGATCTGGGATGCAAAAAAGAAACAGAGCTTTTCATTTGCAAAACCATACTATTCCTCTGGGCTATTTTTAAAAAATATTTATTTATTTATTTACTTACTTACTTACTTACTTATTCTTTTTAAGTAGGCTCCATGTCCAACATGGGGTTCAAACTCCTGACCCTAAGATCAAGAGTCGCATGCGACCTAGCCAGCCAGGTGCCCCCTCTGGCCTCTTGACCATACCCCACCCTTCTCTGATACCCATTTTAGAGCTTTAATTTTGACAAGGATATAGGAAGAGAAAGGGGTAGAAAGGCAAAATGGAACAATTCTCAAAAGCAGTTAACAGAAAATGTTTGCAGCATATATTTAACATACACAGTATTAATATCTCAATATACACAGAGCTCCTACAAATCATAGACAACCCAATTAGAAATGAACAAATAAATTGATCAGAAGAGTCTCTGCCACTCAACCAAAAATATAAAAAGTCATTAAACTGTGAAATAAAAAAAAATGAAATACCTTTTGACTAGCAAAAAAAAAAAAAGTAAAAAGAGATAACATGTACCATTGGTAACAATGTGGAGTGAAACACATTGTCTTATGTTGTTGGTGAGAATGTAAACTGATGCAAACTTTTTTGGGGAGTCATTTGGCCTTACCTACCAAAATGTAAATTGTGGATATTCTATGACCCAGTGATTATGTATCTAGAGGTCTAATCTACAGAAAAAAAGCATGGATACATAAAGACATATATCCAGGGTTGTTTACTGACCTGTTACTTGTGACAGCAAAACATGATAAACAAATGCCCACCAGTGTGAAAATGGCTAAATAACTTACAGCATAATCACATAATAAGGTGCTACCTATTCATTAAAAGAATGAGGCAAACCTACATGTACTGATAAAAGAAGAAAACCACAATTTGAAAAAAGTTAATGGAAAAGGAAATACATGTAAATATAACAAAATATGTACAAGATCTATATGAGGAAAACTACACAATTTTATTGAAAAAAATAAGTACTGAATGGAAAGATACTGGGAGAAGCTCAATATTGTCAAGATGTCAATTCTTCTCAACTTGAGCTATAGATTCAATGCGACTGCAGTCAAGATCCCAGCAAGTTATTTTATTCAACAAACTACTTTTAAAGTGTATATGGAGAGGCAAAAGACCCTAAACAACCAACACAATATTGAAAACGAAAAACAAAGTTAGAGGAATGACACTACCAGACTTTAGGACTTACTGTAAAGCTACAGTAATCAAGACAGTGTGGCAGTAGTGAGAGACTAGACAAATAGATCAATGGAACAGAAGTGAGAGCTAAGAAATAGAGCCACATAAATACAGTCAACTCATTTTTGATAAAGGAGCTAAGGCAACGCAATGGAGAAGAAACAGTCTTTACAACAAATGGTGCTAGCATAACAAGACAACCACATGCAAAAAAAAAAAAGAATCTAGACATAAACCTTATACTCTTCACAAAAACTAACTCAAAATGTATCACCTAAATGTAAAATGCAAAACTATGAAACTCCTAGAAGATAACTCAGGAGAAAATCTAGATAAGCTAGGGTTTAGCAATGACTTTTCAGATACAACACCAAAGGCTTGGTCCATGAAAAGAAAGAATTGATAAGCTGGACTTCACTAAAATTAATACAGATCTAATAAAGGATTGTTATCCAAAATATACAAAGAAATCTTAAAAATCAACAATAGGACAGCAACCTGATTAAAAATTGGGCCAAAGACCTTAATAGACACCTGACAAAAGAAGATATGCAGATGGCAAGCAAGCATTTGAAAAGATGCTCCACATATGTCATTGGGGAAATGCAAATTGAAATCATGAGATACTACCTCACACTTATTAGAATAACCTCAAACTGGAACACTGATAAAACTGAATGCTAGCTAAGAGTGGGGCAATTAGAAACCCTCATTCTTTGCTAGTGAGGATGCAAAATTTTACAACCACCGTGGAAGATAGCGGTGGCTTCTTACAAAACTAAACATACTGTTATCACTCGATCTAGCAATCATGCTCCTTAGTGTTTACCCAAAGGAGTTGAAAGCTTATATCCACACAAAAACATCCATACATGGATGTTTACAGAAGCTCTATTCATAATTGCCAAGACTGGGAAGCAACCATGATGTCCTTCAGTTAAGTGAATGGATAAATACATCCTTACAACAGGATATTATGCAGTGCTAAAAAGAAATGAGCCATCAAGCCTGAAAAGGCATGGAGGAAACTTAAATATATATTACTAAGTGAAAGAAGCCCATCTGAAAGGGCTACACATTGTATGATTCTGACTATATGATAGTCTGGAAAAGGCAAAACTATAGAATAAAAAGATCAGTGGTCATCAGGAGCTAAGGCGAGAGAAAGATGAATAGGTGAGCAGAGAGGATTTTTAGGACAGTGAATCTACTCTGCATGATACTAATGGTGGACACATGTCACTAGACATTTGTCCAAACCCATAGAATGTACAACCCCAAGAGTGAACCTAAATGTAAACAATGGACTTCGGGTGGTAAAGATGTGTCGAGGTAGGTTCATCAAATGTAACATATGCACCATATGCACCGCTCTGATGGGGGATGTTGATACTGGGGGAGGCTGTGCATGAACTGGGGGCAGGGAGTATATGGGAAATCTTTGTGCCTTCCGCTCAATTTTATTGTGTACCTAAAATTTCCCTAAAAAAATAGTCTTAAAAAGTTAATTATATGTATATGCACAAAAGCCCAGAAGATGATGCATCAGACTTTTAACAGCAAACATGCTGTCAGAATGTTACCCTTTGACACTGAAGTTAAAAAGGATAAACATTTTCATTTGTACATATTAAAAGCCAAAAAGAAAAAAAAAAAAAGTAACATTGCTTATTGTCTGGACAAATAGCCCAGTATAAATGATGGTTTGTAAATATGCTGCTCAGACTAGAAAGCACCTGCTCAAACTCCTTCAAAGAGAATAAAATAAAATTAATTTAAGAAGAGCTGTGATCTTCTGTAAGTTTTTACAGCACCTGGATCACACTGTAGCAAAAATATTACTGACCTATCCTAACCCTGGATAGGTAAGTTCCTTTGGGCAGAGGCCATTTTTTATCTTCGTACCTAAGCCTAAAATCTTTCTGACACACAGTAGGTATTTAGTAGATGACTAATGAATGAGTCAGTGAGAGAGTCTAACGAACTGTACACTTCTCCAGGAAATGCTAATACAGAGAACTGTGGTCTCAAACTTTCTGTGCTGGTAAGTCTATGCTAGCGTGTCTTTCATGCTCTCTGGGCGAAGCGGGTATTCAAATTCTAATGACCTGCATCCACTATTGAGACAAAAAGACACCCAAATAGAGAAGAGAACTTATCAAAAATACTGTAGTTCATGAAAAAACATCATTAGGAAAATGAAACTCTGTTTGCAATCTGTGCTATGACACTTTTTTATCAGCAATTTTATATTTTGACTGAACAGACCTACCAAAGAGTATGTTCTGGGCAAAACATACCCCATTGGTACAATATGCTGCAAAACAGAACTTTGATAATTGGCTTCCCTATTCTGGTTTGATTACTCAGAGCCCAGTGATTGATCCTTGGCAAACTGACAAAATCCACCTGCAAAGTCTGTAAGATGGAACTCTGGATTCAACAGGCAGCTCAGTCAATAGGCCTCCCTCCTACCAGCAACCACCTGGAGCTCCCAAGTTTCCCAAACCAAAGACTCCACATCAACTTACTTCTCACAGGCACTTTGCCACCTTTAGTGCCGGTTACTTCTTCATCAAACTTTGGATTGTTGAGTAAATTGTGTACTCCGAGAACAGCTAGAAACAAAGATAATCAGTAAATATATAAGTTTGGGAAGACATGTTAGGATGTCCACAATGTTAATTTGCCCCTTGAGTATCAATTCTTCATATCATAAAGTAAGTCTCCAGAACCCCTTGCCTTGCATAGTGTGTGGGACACATGTAGCATTAAATAAGCTTACATATTTTAAAAAATCCCTTTCCAATCTTTTTCCATTGCCACTAGCAATCTTCACATGTCTTTCTGTGGCTATACAGGTAGAGTTATCTAGGATCTGCAGGACAGTGGTCTGGTTATGTCCCCAAGTTACTGAAAACTTGCTTAGACCTCCTAGTTAAGTAGACTCAACCTTTCTGTTTTCTCATCTGTAAAATGTGAGCTTGGGGCTGAGTCTAAGGATACTTGAGGATCTAACATTATACAGATTACAGCAAATGGCAGAAAGATCATGAGCCTCTTTCAGTAAAAGCCGCCCCAATATCTCAGTACCAACAGCAGTTGTCCTCTCCAGTTCAGAGCATCCCGGGATGGGAAATAAAAGAGATGTCAGCAGTAAAAGGTCGGATAAGCGTACTGGGATTTTGCATCTCCTGTATTACGGGGAGCTTACACCAGGAGGCAGCAAAGGATGCAGGAAATAGAACTGGGCCGGAATGAGCTCTAGGCGGGCTGAAAGGCAACCGCCCCCTTTGCTAATGAAATTAGACAGAAGAGACTGGCCCCCTGGAGAAAGATCCCAGAGCAGGTAATCTGTCAGCAGGAGGAATATCTCAGGAATATCTCAGAGGAGTATCTCAGAGCTCCTCATCACTTGTACTATAATCTACACATCAGGAGAAGGGAGGCAGCCAGTAGCAGCCCAGTAAAGGGCATATGTTTAGAGCCAACAAGTTTAGGGTTAAGAATGGCACTCAGGAGCAGCTGGCCAGAGTTGGAATCTTGGTTCTGTCCCATGTGTGACTTGGGAAGTTACTAAATGCCTCTGAGCATGCTTCATCATCGGTAAGGTAGGGAAAATAATTACACTTTAAGTGTTACAAAGGTTAAATGACTTCTCATGCATCAGACACTGTTGTAAGCACTTCACAAATTCTTGTTAAAAAAATAAGAATTTGTCACTATGTATCTGGAACTGCCTAGAGAGGAGACACCCTATTTAATAAACACAGGCCACGGATCATCCAAATATATCTTGCTTTGGCCCCATGCTCACTAAGCAACTTCTAATTATAATTTGCCTCCCACTGCCAAGTTTTAATTTTTGTTTCATCTGTTTCCTGTGAATCTGGCTAGCAGATCAGCCCCAAACTGACGGCTCCTATGTGCACTGACAAGATGTACTCTCTGGACCCTCAGAACTAGTGACCATGCTGAGCTCTAGCTGCTCAGGAAGTGCCGTCTTGGAAGTCGGCTGCTGCTCCCTGGGTGACTCTCTTTCTGCTCTCTACCAGCCAGAACAACATGCACAGGGCATTGGCACTCTTTCTTATCTAAACCTCACTGGCTGTCAGCCCATCCACTCGTGGGGCTGCTCTCGACCTTCCAGAAAGATCACACACACCCCCCCTCCAGGTAGGCTTCCTCCTGAGTTCTAAGGGAGCATCCGATGAGATAGTGAGGTTAAGCAGAGAGGAACAAGACAGTTTTCTATCTGGAGTATTTCCCTGGTTTTATTGTATGAATTTCAGAATCTAGATTCTTCCAGATGATTGGTGTTTTTCTCTTTCTCCTTTCTTAAGCATTTCTTGGGAATTCAAGCCCAGCCCTGCATTCTCCCTTTGGGCAATTCTAGTAGAAACCATGAGACAACCCTTGAGAGGAGCAGTAACCATAACAGGATCCCTCCACAGCAACCGCAGGGCTAAGAAGAAAGGTCACTGCAAAGCACCTTCTTAACTGTGTGATGCAGGTGCTTCAATTCCTGCAGTGATTTTTTTTTTTTTAAGATTTTATTTATTTGACACAGAGAGACACACTGAGAGAGGGAGCACAAGCAGGAGGAGTGGGGGAGGGATAAGCAGGTTTCCCGCTGAGCAGGGAGCCCAACGCTGGGCTCGATCCCAGGACACTGGGATCGTGACCTGAGCTGAACGCAAACACTTAACGACTGAGCCACCCAGATGCCCCATCCTGCGGTGATTTCTTTTTTTTTTTTTTTCCCTGCGGTGATTTCTTTCTTTCTTCTTTCTTTTCTTTTCCTTCCTTCCTTTCTTTCTTTCTTTCTTTCTTTCTTTCTTTCTTTCTCTCTCTCTCTCTCTCTCTCTCTCTCTCCCTTCCTTCCTTCCTTCCTTTCTTCCTTTCTTCCTTTCTTTGTTTTTTTAAAGATTTTATTTATTTATTTGACAGAGAGATAAGAGAGAGAGCACAAGTAAGCAGAGCGGCAGGCAGAGGGAGATTGAGAAGCAGACTCTCTGCTGAACAGGGAGCCCGATGTGGGGCTTGATCCCAGGACCCATGGAATCATGACCTGAGCCAAAGGCAGCGGCTTAACCAACTGAGCCACCCAGGCACCCCACTCCTCCGGTGATTTCTGAGAGAGGTTCAAATATGTGAACTTAGTACTGATGACTGACGTCATCACAGGAGGAACGAAGATGTAGCTGAGATAGTAGGCATGCTTTTAGAATAAGGCATAGCTGGTTCTCCTGGAAGGGAGGATGGATTATTATTACAAATGTCTTTCAGTGGAATAAAGATGTGAGGATTCTTGCTAAGTCTCATGGACTGGTTTTTATTTTTATTTTTTTTTTTAAAGTTGTCTTTTTTTTTTTTTTAAGTTTTTCAGAGAAAGAGAGCACGAGTGGGAGGAATAGAGGGAGATGAAGAGAGAATCTCAAGCAAACTCCACACTGAGGACAGTGCCTGACTCAGGGCTCAATCCCACGACCCTGAGATCAGGACATGAGTTGAAATCCAGAGTCAGACACTTGACCAACTGAGCCACCCAGGCACCCAAGGATGGGCTAATTTTAAAGCACCTTTATCCTCTAGTGACCTAATGATCCTAATAATCTAAATTTATATCCCACTTGGAAAAAACCACATCCCATTAATGCACAAATATGCTGGTAGATGCAGGGGATCTTTCTCGAAGGATACAGTAGAAATGGGAGAGGACTTAATTAGGGTGAGAAACTTACTTTCATGACATATTCTTTTGTCGTTGTTGCTATGTGCCAATAAAAGTTTATTTACAAACCCAGAAGGCAGGTCACAGTTTGCTGACCCCTAATCTAGTAGCATCTTGTCTATCCATTCTTTGTCTACCATGTCTAGTGCCATCTTGCCTACCCATTCTTTGTCTACCATGTCTAGCGCCATCTTGCCTACCCATTCTTTGTCTACCATGTCTAGTGCCATCTTGCCTACCCATTCTTTGTCTACCATGTCTAGCACCATCTTGCCTACCCATTCTTTGTCTACCATGTCTACCGCCATCTTGTCTACCTATTCTTTTATACCATGTGTGTTTTGTCTCTCTGCACATGTAACCAATTCAAATCAGAGCACCAATTATTATTTTGTTGCTACTGTTTAGAAAGCTAGACAAAGATGAGCAGATTGGGCTGAATATGGCTTTCATTACTATGTGGGTGTAATGGTAAATAACTCCTGCTCCGTGGTTAGGCCAACAGCCCTCTTCGTGGCAATCAAAATGGAACAGCGACCGTGAGGACGAGCAAGAACTTCACGGATACTTCATGATGATAAAATGTAATAAAATGCCAAATGTGAAAGCTTCTTAGAGGAAGGGCTATTATTTCATTGTTTAAGTTTGCAACACTCCTTTAGATTCCTTCTCTTTGGTGTCTCAAACTCTTGAATTTTGTAGGAAGGGTATTATTGGGGCATTTTAAAGCCGAGATAGGAATTTACATTTTACAGCTGAGATACAGCAAAGTAAGATTTGCTCAGAGAGTAACTCACTTGCATCAATAGTCCTATGGCTACATAATAGCTGAAGTCACCCTAGTATTGCAATACTGATCGGTAGTTACTGAGAAGCTCAGAGGCTGCTGCTGGGCGTGCCAGTGTGTGCCTGGAGGTCCAGAGCCAGACAGGAAAGTGTCCCAGAGCTGAGGACTAACCTGCAAGATCATAGAGTTCGGTGTCGGAGGCGCTGGCCAAAGCTTCTTCCAGTTCTGGGTCAAGGGTCACTTTTTCTTCTTTACGAGTTTCTATGGGCTTTTCTTTGGGGATGAAGACTCTCCCTTTAAATCAGAAGGAAAACAAAAACCATTGTGTCCTGCTGACCAGGGTAGGGTAAGAAGACTGACCAGACAATCCAGCTCTGGACACTGAGAGCTGAACCATTAAGCCACTGCACACCCAGCTGGGATTCCTTCATTGCTAGGATGATGGCAGTATCATTAATCCAACATTAGAGGAAGGGAATGTCAGAGGAGGAATCCTGCGTTCTGCGACACAAAGATCTGAGGAGACTATGGTCCTTAAATGTAGAAGGAAATGGTGGTTTCCACCTCTCTACCATGGATTGCCAGCATTGCCCTTAGACCTGGGCAAGAGAGGCCCTGCCATGGGCCCCACTCTGGTCCACCGCTCCTGCAATCTCCCTCCTCCCCACATCAAGGGAGAAGTCATGCAGCCAAAGGGACATTCCCATCCAGAATCCAGGCCACCTGCTAAGCTCTGCTCCAGGGATCTGGGACCCTGGAATTCCTTGCTCAAAGACCCCTGAACTTGCTTCCAGGGCCTGCATGCATCCCTTCCTCATGTCCATCCTCCTGGAGGCACATCACATGCTGCAGTGGGCATCCCCAGGCCAAGGGAGGTTATTTGTGGGTGATATGGATGAAGCTTCGATCTGTAGGCTAGGTGTAAAATATGTGTGAGGCCATAGCAGTGTAGGACAGACCCATATGCTTCCATGGAACTTTTGGAAGCCCAAGAATCCTGGGCTTCTAGGTGTATTTGTAACAGGATAGAACATATTTTAACAGTTTATTAGCTTTTAAATATTTATAAAAAACGGTACGCAGGCTTCTATTTGTATTCTTCCCTTGGATCCTGCAAGTACTGGAGGCAGAGTCACCCACACAGCCCCAGGGGTTCCTGAAGGACAAACTAGAGCTCTCCCACGCAGAGTTTTTCCCCCTAGACTGAGATTGTAGACCACTAGGATGCTCTATCTGGGGTCACTTGGAATAGTGTAGTGACCTGGGGACACAGCTACCTCTCCAGACATACCAAAGGAAGTCAGATGTAAAAGGAGAACTCAAGATTGACGTGTTTAGAAGTTGTGGAGGTCTGTGAGCAGCAAGGTACGATGTGCTTCCCACACAGGCATACTCTGTCATCATCTCCCGCTTCGTCCTCGCAGTCAGATTCCATTTGTTTTGCTTCTGCCTCATTTCTGAATATGCTGCTATCTATGCCCTACCTCCTCAGCCCCAACCTCTGGACTGAAGATCACATCACTGGGAGGATGGCATATTACCTGTTCCTAACTTTCACCCAGTTCAATGCACCCACATCCCATGCATGCAATGACTCATAAGGGGAAACCCGGGACATTCCAGAGCTGCCACAATACTCCAGACCTACTTATACTCTTTCCCAATTCCTGCCAGCTTTTCACTCTCCATTTCTTTTCTGGAGTTGCTCTTACTTCTTGGCATGATCTTTGAAATTGGTCTCCTCTAATTTGATCTTTGGAGTTCCCTAAAGACTCACCCTTCCATTGCCTTCTCTTTGTCATCTTGGGTAGAACACAGAGCTGGCTCCTGCTTCAGCCAATGGAGACCAACACTGTTTCCAGGCCTCTCTGGCTGACCAGCCCTCCCCATTCCCATTGGAAAGACAAGGGTCAAACCCAAAATCAGTAACTCTCCTTCATAAATCCTCTCCGACAGCTGTCCCTGGCTGCAGGAGCTGCAGACTTCCTGATAGTTGACCAGATCTTCAAATGGCTGAAATCAGGGACCAGGCAGCACTGGGCACCCTGGGGAGACACCACTGCTTGTGGTCAGTCTGGGGTATCCTGGCCACAAGGTCTCCACCACTGACCATCACCCTGCTTCCTGCCTCCCCATCACATAAGCTGCCACCTTTCCCAGAAAGAAGGAAAATACACTGGAGCATGATGAAAAATACAAGGAGAATGACTAGAAGATAGAAAATGAAAAGGAAAATAACCAATCAATAACATTTCAGACACTGGGGTTTATCCCAGACTTTTTTCATATTATCTGCAGCCTGAAGCATTTTCTTTGTGGCTCCGATGACCTTGGTTCCAGAGCCAAGGAGGCTTCTACATTCCTCCTTCCTGCTAGTGTTTAGGATTACCCTTTACCCTCAACACCACATGCACGGGGGGCCCACAGCTATAGAACTTTAGGACAACTGTTGCTGCACATCCATTCCTGGGGTAAGGGGGTGGTGGGCAACCAAACAGCAAGTTCTAAGTGAATACAGCTACTGCAGAGAGTGAAACGTAGCCCAGGCACCCGAGGGCCCAGGACACACAGCGTTCAGAGCTGAGGTTGCACACCCCTCCCCTGAGGCCTTTACCGCAGCCTCCACGGCTTCCAGATCACCTGCTGGTCCTTCCGGGGGCCTGCACACTCTACTCTGTGCCCTCCATTCTGCTTGGAAAAGTTGCTCTCTACGCATTTTGCCCAACTATGTTGCTTTCCAACAACTTCTCCTAAGCTACACCGGTCAACTGTGTACCCCTTTTGTCTCCCCACTTACTACTCAGTAAGCAGCCCCTGCATTCCTAACTCCTCTGTGAATCACCTGCAGATTAATCGGGATCAAGAGATAATTTACCATGGCTGCTCCTCAGACCTTGACTCCGAGAAGTGACAAGAGCTTTCCTCTTATAATTCTGTCACTACCCTAATATTGGATGTTACTTGGGATTTTACTGGAGATTTGACATTGTAACTTGTCTTTCACAATGAACTTAGTCCAACGGCAACTATGCTGCCATAGAGACAGCTCCGTATTTCTACGGCAGTCCTTTGTTATCTGCCCAGTATTTCACTGTCCAACTTCCTGTTCTTAATAAATTGACACGATTGGTGGTGCACGATCCATCAAACGAGCACGATTCAGAGAGCCAGATGTCACAAAACAGAAGGCAGCAGCGCTCTGACTCACGCCAGCTGAGGAGGGCTGCTCCTGCTGCCCAAGGCCCCGTCCAGACGCAGATGGCGTTCATTCGAACCTGTATTTATCAAGGGCCTCCCCTGGGCCAGCGTCTATGCTGGGAGGCAAGAGAGACACAGTCCCACAGTGGAGACCTCATCTAAGGTGGGAAACGCACAAAACCCAATGTAAATAAACAAAACGATGAGCACAGCGCTACGAAAGCAATCCATGAGTGTCATGGTAGAGAGAGGGATCTAATTTAGACAGAAGGGTCAGGGAAAGAAAGCCCAAAGCCCTGAGTTTAAGCTGAGACTTTCAGAATGTGCAAAATGGGGATGTGGGTCGGAGGGAAGAGATCATGAGGAGACCCTGGGATGGGAAAAGAACTCGGCAATTTTGGGGACCTGAACGCAGACAGCGGGGCTGAGGCTTGGCAAAAGAAGGGGAAAGGTGATCAGAGAGGTGTGTAAGGTGAGCTCTCCCAGGGCACTGAGGGCCACAGTGAGGATTTGAGACTAAGTAAGGAAGTGACATGATCTGATTTGCATTTTAAAAAGACTGTAGTTGCCATGAGGTTATAGATGATTCCATTAGGATCTGCGGGCCCAAGTCCCTGTCTGTAGCTGAGGAAACTACACAGGCTGTTGGTATCCACTTTTCGTCCCAACGGGAGCCAGGGTTGGGAGCTAAGGAGGACGGTTTTCCCTGTCTTGCTTCTGAGCTCAGACCTGGCATGGAGGAACATCCCTTTGCTCCTCGGAGCCTCATGAGGACTATCACAGAGCTTCTGTCACCAGACCAAAAGCTCCCTGAGGGCAAGGCAGGATCCTATTCACTGTGGGGCCAACACCTGGCACATGGCTCTGCACAGAGGGGGTGCTTGGTAAATGCTGGACGAGGGAATCGTTGACTGCACTGGTCTCTAGCCGGAGCAGCTTAGGTTAGGGGTCTGGTGGCACGGCTAT
This sequence comes from Potos flavus, assembly GCA_028534135.1. Taxonomy (NCBI): domain Eukaryota; kingdom Metazoa; phylum Chordata; class Mammalia; order Carnivora; family Procyonidae; genus Potos; species Potos flavus. The sequence goes on from CM052896.1 coordinate 44,569,163, forward strand.
CCTAGACCTGGAACAGAAAGGCCTTGAGGGGACACCTGCAGTTGGTAAAGCCCCGGGCTAAAAGCAATGCACCAATGCCTACAGGACCTTCTTTCAGGCACACCACCTCACACTGCCAGAGCTTTTTCTTTGGGGCTTAAGATATTTTTCATAGAACTAGTCTGAGTACCTTTACACTCTAAGCATTAATTTAATTAGCTTCTATATTCTTATATTATTCTTATAGAATTTTTTTGGAAACTAATAAACTTTATTTTTTTGGAGCAGTTTTAGGTTTGTAGAGGACGGTACAGAGAGTTCCCATATACTCCTTGTCCCACACTTACAAACCCTCCCCCAACAACATCCTGCAGCAGAGCACGACGTTTGTTACAACTGATGAACCTACACTGCCATCATTATTACCCAAAGTCCATAGTTTATGTTAGGGTCCACTCTCGGTGGTGCACATTCTATAGGTCTGGACAAAAGTATACTGACATGTCTCTACCAGCCATGATTCTTTGTACTAATGAATCCAGTTCTTGGGCTTCTTTCCCACTTCCAGGTCAGCTCCCTGCTGGACCCCCCGTGATATGAGGAGTACCTCTGCCCCAGGATGTGGCGCCTGGAGTCCTTACCTTTCTTTTCTCCAGTGAAGGGCACAAAGTCTTCCCTGTCTTTCTGCTCCAAAGCCTCCTTCTCCAGGTACATGAGGAGGTGCTCGCGATCAAATGGCCCGGTGGCTGCTTTCTGGGTCTGGTCTTTCTGTCGGAATCCAGCTGGTAGCAGTGCGCTCTAACGAGACAGAGGTGTGAGCAGGGAGGACGGCGTGAGCAGGGAGGACGGCGTGAGCAGGGAGGACGGCGTGAGCAGGGAGGACGGCGTGAGCAGGGAGGACGGTGTTCGCCCTACTGACCCTCGGGGACTTGGCCCCACCCCCAGGCCTGCTGTCTACGGGGGAGGCAGGGAGAAGGACACGGGGCAGAGATGCAGGTGTGCGCTGAGGGCTGGGGACTCTGGCACGTCTCTCAGGCCCTACCTGCTCTGACCTCCTGTGCCGAGAGGAAGGCTCCCAGTGCGCACAGGCAGAACAACAGCCGGCTAGAGCCTCCTCTGAGTCTTCTGCAGCTGCCTTCTACAATGTGGTAGCAAAAGGCAGGCACCCTTCCCAGACTCCTTCTACGAGGAGCCAACATGCCTATCCTCTCTTATCTCTAGCCTCTTTCCTGAGAAAACATCCCAGCACATAAGCAAGTATTAGGGTAGATGCTGATACCTGCTTGACTAAGCTGAACGATTCCTTCCTTAAGGTTCAAAAATAAAAACTTTTTTTTTTTTAAGGCTGTGTCTTGGGTTATTTATTTTTAACGTATTTTCTAATTTAAAAATAATGTATACATATTATTTGGTTCAGGGGTACAGGTCTGTGATTCATCGGTCTTATATAATATCCAGGGCTCATTACAACACATACCCTCCCCCAATGTCCATCAAGGATAAAAACATTTTTTAAAGTAAATAAAATATCCAAAGTGTCTGGCATATCAGCATATCATGTATGTAATTTTTAGTGATATTTTTCCTTGTAGTAAAATCACTATTTTGGATGCCTCTGATTCTAATTTTAAGAAAACACAATCAGCACTGAAGAAAGTGCTTGCTAAACACTGTAACAAGCTACTTTGTTTTTCAAGAGCTCATAAAAATATTAGAATCTCCACTTAAATTTACATATTATTGTTATAATTCAAATTTCTCCATTGTTGTGAGATCCCCAAAGATTTCAAGTTATTTATGCATTTTTAAAAAGTGAGGTATAAAAAAGATCTATTTGGGGGGTTAAAGGCCTGGTTTAAATACCATCTCTGACATTTACTAGTATGGGATCTTCTGTAAATTACTTCTCCTCATCTGTCCCCGTCATTTATGAATTGGGAGTAATATAATTTACCCCAAGGGCTTCTGTGCCCAGTAGCGTATAAGACCTCAAAGAAGAAATTTGGTAAGATTTGTCCCCCTTTCCTCTTTCCTTTCTTCTTCCCTAAGTCAGACTAGGCCATTCTCAAGCAACGGAAAATATTTTTTACCATTTACATTAAATTGGTTTTTGAGAAATACATTTGCCATATCATATTGTAGACGTGGCTATTGAAGTTCTTGATGAATCTGTCCATAAATGACCCAGAGCCAATCAGGAGAAGAACACAGAATCTGTATTTGGAGCTAAGGGATTTCTACACTATCATTTAAAGACCAAGCCACACCATTTATCCCCTACTACCACTGACCACGATGTTTCCATTGCAGGTCACAAACCTTGGGATCCAGGTCATCAAGAACATTTTCCAACTGTTTCAGTTCCTCTTCTGAGAGTTTGCCAAGAAGCTCATCTTCATCGATGTTCTTGTATTTCTCCAGCTCTTTTTGAAAAGGCAGTGCCATGGCTTCTTATATGTCCTTCTCATGGGTCGCAGACATTTAAACAGGCCAGCTTCCTGCGACTTCAGAACACTACCAATCAGAAAGAAACACCGTGATCTTATTCTGCAAACAGGACTCATTCACAGAAGACAAGGGCTGTGCTATCTGCCTATGGAATCTTTATTGGACAAAGGATTCCACGAAATGGTTACATTATCTCCATTTGCAGAGCGACCTGACAGCTTGGAAAGGGTTTCCATATGTATTCTTTCACTTATTTAGATCTTTACAAACAACCCAGAAAGGAAGCCTGGACAGATACTAATATCCCATCTGACAGACGATTCTGAGGCAAAGGTGGCTAAGTGCCTTGCTCGAGGCTCCAGAGCTGGGATGTGCCAGGCCTCCTGGTTCCCAGCGTAGAGGGTGCCTTTCCACCACACTACTCTGACTCCTCCAGCTTTCCACAGAAAACCGAGAAAAACAATGAGCTAATTGTAAGGCGTCGTAAGAAGCATACTTGTGTCTTTTCAGGGAGAAAGTGATGTGAAGAATACAAAATGGGGCTCATTCAGGAAAGAGAGTTTGGAACGTCCATGTGAGAAAGCATTGTCCAGTAACCCCCTGCAATTAATCTCAGTAAGATCCTAAAATCCTGACTACATACTCTCTCCACGTTTCTCTTCTTTTTTTTCTTCCCTCGTCTCCTGTTCTCTTTCTAGTCCCATTTCTTTTTTGTGTCCTTAGGCACGCTCCCTAGTTCGTTAAACCTCTAGTCTGCTCTCCTTTCAACCCCTTCTTGTATACTACCTCACTGCTAAACTTCCATTCGGAATTTAATTCTTACTCAATCCCATCTTTCTTGCAGAGGATTTTCCATCTCTCCTCTGGAAAGATAATATTGCATTTAGGAAATAGCAAGGTACTTAGCTGATTGTGTTTCTCCCTAGGCGGTATTAAACTCAATCAGATTTTTCAAGACAATCAGTATTTGCTGTACGCCTACTGTTTGCCAGGCACACGTCTAGAAAGCAGGAACCTAAAGATGAACAAGACATGACCTCTTCTTCAAGAAGATCACAGCTCAGTGAGACACACAAATAGAGATAATGCCATTTGATAAGTGTTATAACAGAAGTAAAGTATAAAATAGGTTTAAAAACACATGAGGAAGTCATCACTGGGTAAGGCAGTGTGGGGGGGGGGATGAAGGGAAACTGAAAAAGAGGTTGCCTTTGAGCCTTGAAGGAGGGGACCATAGGCAGATGTGGGTGGGGAAGGGTTATTCCAGAGAAAAGGAACAGCATAAACAAAGGCACAAAGATAAGAAGGTGGATAACGGTATGTTGGTGAATGGCTGGTGTGCTACAGGGAGAGGGAAGAACTAAAGGCAAGAAAAGGATGTGTGTGAGACGCCTTCCCTATAAGCCCTGTCAGGGAACCTGGGCTCTAGTCTGTTGGCGATGGGGAGCCACCACAAATGTTTAAAACAGAGGAATCATCTGAGAAGCCTGTTTTTCACATAAAGTAATTCAAAGAATTACTTTAGTAATTTAGTAAGAATCAAGAATGGGTTGGCATAGGAAGAGACCAGTTGAAGGTGAGCCACTGAAGGGTTATTAGAATGTTGCTTCTCTCTCTTACTAATTCAACTGCTCACCACATTCAAGTTTGTGGTGTTCTGTTTGGGTATCTTTTCTATGTACAACGTAACTGTCTTTTCCACTGGCCAGCCTTCTTTTAAGCTTCTGTTGCTACAGTACAGTAAAATGAACAAATAAACAGAACCCTCCTCCAAAAACCATCCCACTAAACTCAGAGGCCAATTAGATCATAGGTACTTTGCTTTGGTCCCAGCTACCACTAATTTATCATGTGACACTGGGCACAGACCTAAATCTGCAAGGCCCATAACCATCAAATGAACTGGTTGAACCATCCTTTTTTTTTTTTAATTTTACTTAGAGAAAGACACAGCGAGAGAGGAAACACAAGCAGGGGGAGTGGGAGAAGGAGAAGCAGGCTTCCCACCAAGCAGGGAGCTCAATGCGGGGCTCGATCCCAGGACCCTGGGATCATGACCTGAGCCGAAGGCAGATGCCTAACGACTGAGCCACCCAGGCGCCCCGAAAATTATATTTTTAAGGAAGCATGTATCATATTTTAGTCAGCAGCTTTTTTTTCCTTAGTAGTACATAAAATATTGGTGTGTTTTAAATCGGTGATATCTTAAACCTGGTAAGATTCTATTTGTACTTTCAGTCCAGGACTCTACAGCTATACTTCTAACTTCACATCTTTCTATGAAACTGACTTGCTCTCCTGATTTTCTAGATCATATCATTAATCTACCAGTCATTCACTTTAAAAACTTGGACCACCCTTCGATTCTCCGCCTTCTTTCCATGGCCACTTGGTTAGCATCTCCTGTAGAGTCTGACCACACAGAACTTTTCACACCACCCCTTCTTCCTGTCATTCTTGTTTTGCACCTTTCTCCTTTGGGCCTGAACTACTCTAACGGCATCTTGAATGGTTTCTGTTCTTCCCTCTGAGCCACTAGAATACCACAATTGGGTCATCTCTCTTTACACTGCTAAAAAGCCACTTCTCTGGGCAAGGACTTACAATGGCTCCCTCTTGTCTACAGAATGAAATTCAGACAGTCTAGCATCCCAAACTCCCACAATTTGGCTTCAGTTTGCACTTTCTGCTTTCTGTCTTCATTACTTACCCAGGGAGTTATTCTACTCCAGCCAGAAGGCTTATTGGCTCCCTGTTATAGGCAGGATAATGACCCCCTACAGATGTCGAAACTCGAATCCTCTAGGACCTGGGGATACGCTACTTTACATGGCAAAAGGGACCAGGTGGGTTAAATCAAGGATCTTAAAATAGGGAGATTATCCTGGATTATCCGGTTGAGTCCAGCAGAATCACAAGGGCTCTTAAAACAGGGAGAGGCAGGCAGGAGAGCCAGAGAAGTGATGACAGAAGCAGAGGGTCGGAGTGATGTGATTGCTGGCTCTGAAGACGGAGGAAGGGGCTGAGAGCCAGGAAATGCGGCCGGCCTCTAGAAGCTGGGGGGAAAAAAGGAAATGGATTCTCTTCCAGAGCTTTCAGAAAGGAGCGCAGACCTGCTGACACCTTGACGTTAGCCCGGTGACACCAGTCTTGGATTTCTGACCTCCAAAACCGCAACATAACAAATCCTTGTTGTTTGAAGCCACTGAATTTGTGACAGCAGCAATAGGAAACGAAGATACTCTCTTACCCATATATTTCCATTTTTCAAGATAATTGTTCTGGATATCTTCTGTTTGCCCCTCTACATCCACTCTCCACCTTGCTCTGTACCCCAGGAATATAACGTATTTATACTGCACCCACGGGCTCTCTCGTTCTCAGGCGCACGTTTGGCCAACAGCAGGCCCCGGCGAGAAGCTGGAGGGCAGGGAGAGAGGGGGGTTGGTCCAGGAGGCCGCAGCTCCTCTCGGGCAGCTCTTCATCCTCAGCTGCTCTCCCCCTTAGCGGACTCTAGGCCTGGGGGTGGTGAAGGGTCTCTGTTGTGGCCAGAGTCCGAGTTCTGCCGCACTGCATTCCCGAAACCCACCCCACATCTTCGTCAATAGCCTCTTTATTAAAACTTCTTCAAATTATTCAGTTTGAGTGTGTCCTCTGTTTCTCGTTGGGACTTTGGCTGATATAGTAATATTCCTTGGAATGTCCTTCTCTGTTCTCACGGCCTATCCATGTGCTCTGCTTCTGAGCCCTGGCTCACATCCCAGCTCTGCAGGACCACAGAATGTCAGAGCTGACGGAGGCCTTGCAGATCGTCCAGTCCAGCAGCAGAGATGGTTTCTCCCTCACTTCCCTGGTCACTCCATCTGGGGTCTTGTGGCAATTCCTCTTCCCCCACCAGAAATGCTGGCATCCTCCACAGCCCTGTTTTAGAACTTCTCTCCTCACACTATCATTCTCCCTGGGGGAACTCACCGCCTCCAAACTTGTAACTACAATCTATACGTTAAAGACCCCCAAATCCATATCTTTGTCCTAGACCTTGCTCCTGAGGGCTAGATCTAAATATGTCTAACTGCCAAACCAACATCTTTACTTGGCTCCCTCAAGCACCTCTGAGGACTCTGATTTGTCCTCCCGAACAGCTTCCCCTACTCTAGAATTTCCAGTTGGTGCCAAGAAACCAGGGAGGCATCCTTGACACCATCTTTTCCTTGTCCCCCCACCAATCAGTCACCAAGTCCTGTCCTTACCTAAACATGTTAGAATCCACCCACTGGACTTGTCTGCTCTGCCACATCCAGCCTTACCCACTCTCCATCC
>CM052896.1:44576409-44638535 GCA_028534135.1 Potos flavus
ATTCTTAGGGCTTGCAAGCTCAGGTTTGTATATTTGTTCAGCAAGTATCTACTGAAAGCCCATGATTTCCAGATACTGAAAGCCCAGGGACAACAGCGGTGAACAAAACAAGTGATATCCTGTGCCCCAACCCAGCTTACACTTTAGTAGGGTGAGTAGTTACAATAACATGTTAATACTATGTCACAGTACCTGTTAAGACAAATTGCATATGTTGCATAAATGAGGGGGTATCAAAGCCAGAGGAGAAAAAAAAAATAGTGCATCCTCCTAGAGCACAACCTTGACTTGAAGATTTGAGGGAGAGCCAGTTACTATTGTTTAATACAAAATACAGATATACTGTGGAGAAGAATGCAGCATTCACAGAGCATTTAAGGTCAAATTGTAGATTTCTGGCTCATGGCTGGCTGGCCTCCTGTAGCTCCCGCCTGGGCTCCACAAGGGTTCACATCTGTTCCCTCCTCCTGTTGGTGATGCCACAGGAGAAAGTCTGCACAAAGCACTGCGGCGGCCTCACCTCCGGCAGAGTGTCTGTGCCATGGCAAGCGCTCGACAGGCAACAAGATACTGACGCACATGCTGGAATGAAGCAAGTGCCCAGCAAGGCCTCCCCGAGTCCAGGTGGGAGTGTACACCAAGGCAGTTAGGAACACGGAAGACAGGAGTAAGGACTAGAGCTGAAGGAAGAATGCTCGGGGCCCCCAATAACTCTTCTGTTACCCAAAGACACGGGCTCTAGGAAGGAAAACAAGGGGTAGAGCTTTCTTTGCTTCAATTTCCATTGCCTTATTCGTGTAACAGCAGGATGAAAGAGGAAAATCAGATACCACACCAAGAGCCCAGCCTTTGGACCTGCCTACACACAAAGACTCCAGAACCAAAGTCAAAACAAGCAGCCCTATTTATTAAACCCTGTCCAAACCAGAGACTAATTTTTGCAAGAGAGTAAACAAAAAGTACTCTTAAAAACCTAGTGGAAAACTAGTGAAAAAACTTTTTAAACTGGCAAAACAGTGCCATAAGTTATGTCAGAGGACATGCATTTCTAGGAAAGCTCCATAGGACTGCTCATGGAAAAGACATATACCACACTAGACAGGGGCGGGGGTTGCCTGAAGAAGGGGGGCTCGGGCTTCAACTACAGTGATGATGATTTATTCCCAAGTAGGGGTAGGGAAACGAGAAGTTATTATCCTTTATTATAAATCTTCAATATTTCATAATAGTTCTTAAATAATCAGTGAACCAAACTGCATAAGGGCCAAATCTACATTTTTCTTAAATTAGTAAATTAGAACAAAATCAGCACATCATCATATCCTCCAGCAAGACATGAGTTATTCCTACATATTTAATTCCTTTCTAGCTGTGGGCAAATACAAAAACATGTACAAAACACACAGCCTGTGTTTTGAAATCTAGCTATTTGAGTTTCTTTTTAAAGATTTTATTTGAGAGAGAGAGTCTGCGTGGACAAGCAGGGGGGAAGGGCAGAGGGAGAAGACTCCCTGCTGAGCAGGAGCCAGCCGTGGGGCTCCATCCCAAGACCCTGGGATCATGACCTGAGCTAAAGGCAGACACTTAACTGACTGAGCCACTCACACACCCCGAGCCACTCACACGCCCCAAAATCTGGCTATTTGAAGATGGCCCGGTCATGTCTGTTTCTCTCTCGCTTTTTTTTAAAAAACAACCAAATGGCTCCAAATATAACAACCAAATATTCTGGGAATACTTGCAGGGGATAAGGACAGAGAACAGGGTGGGATAAGGAGGAATTTTAGGCAAAAAGTATAACAGGGCAATTGAAGGGAACAAGCTGCATGGGGAATGAGGAACAGATCTTACCAGAATAAAGAGTTTGTATCTGAGACTATTTGGTCTTAACTTCCCAAACTTATCACACAAAAGTTGCCACAGCGCAAATTTTGCTTGAAAACAGTCTCCTTTCAAAACAATGTGCCTACCAGTGAACCTCCCCCTCTAGGTTCAGAAGACTTAAAGCAGGGGCTTTGGAGTCAACCAGCCCTGGGTCTGATGGTTACAGGTCTGAGAGCGAGTGAAACTTCTCCAAGCCTCTGTTCCTTCCTCTGTAAAACAGGCAAAGAACAGTATTTATCTCAGAAGGCGGAGGTGATGCTTCGCGTGATAATGTATGTACTAGGCGCAATGCCTACACACAAAGACTTGGAACCAAAGTCAAAACAAGCAGCCCTACTTACTAAACCCTGCGCGATGCCTCATACACACACATACAAACCCTCAGTCAAAGCCATTTCTCTTTTGTCCTTGGTCTGGGAATAGTCTTTTATTTGGGGTTTCTGTTCCCTCTATTATCCTTGTCAGGATCTGTAGGATACAGAGAGGCAGCATCTTCTAAGAGTCCTGGTTCAGCGTCACCAGGTGTAGTGAGCCACCATGCAGAGGCTGGCCAAAGGAGGAGACAGGTTTCCCCGGGGAAGGAACAGCCAAGAAGCTTCCTGGCTGGGGCAGAAGCTCGTTAGCATGCAAGTCTGAGACTCTCTGCCCAGACTGCTACCTGGTTTCTCATTCTCTTGGCAGGTGCTATGTCCTGCTGCTGCCTTATCCCTTTAGGTCTGGCCGAGTTCTGTGTTTTCTGAGGAGTTCCTATTTCCCCGACTTCCATCTCCTTGCCTTGCACGTGGGTATCTGTGCCTGCTGGTTCACCCTGCCTTCGGGAATTGATGGCTTCTCACTTCCTGACCAGCACTATGGCTTCTCTACTTTCTGTCTTTTGATTTCTGTGCCCTCCTGGCTCCTGCCGGCTTATGTAGCCTTTGACTCACCTGTATTGGCAGGTGAGAATACATCTGGCATCTGTATTCCAGCCAGGTTTTGATCAATGTTTTGTTGTCCCATACTGGTACTATGCACACCTTGACTCAAGACTGCTTATCAAGATGATATGCAAAAGACTTAGCGAATGGAATGGAATGGGCACTGCCCAGTCGGAATGGTTGTCAACTCTGAGCAGCAGGGATGGCTGTCCCTGCACACACGGGCTGAACAGCAGCCCAGCTTACCAGACTCTAGACCCCTCCAACTGCTCTGATGAGAGGCCTCGTAGGGCTGGTGCCTCACATTTGCTCCTTACTCATTTCCAGGCTTAGCACAGCTGGCCTTGTGCCCTGTTTCATGAGCTCTTATTACCCACGGTCCTAGAACTGACCTTCTCATTACCACTCTAACCAGAGGTCAATAGGGGAAACCTAGCAACATACTAAAAGAGATGGGGTAGCATTGATGCCGAAATAGGAGGCAAAACATAAAAGCAGAAATATGTATATTCCGGGTATAGCAAAAGTCTCTTTGCAGCAAAAGGCTCTGTATAAAATTGTGTTGTATCTTAAGAGTTGATTTTGTTTTCCTGGCCTGGCAACAGGAAGTCTTTTCTGCACATGCCTTCTACGAACCTCTCTGAACCACTTATAGTCTATAAGAAACCATTTGGGTGTATGTGATTTACAAATAAAGAGAATGAGAGGAAACTCTATACCTTCTGTTCTCTTAAAAGTCTGGATCTGGGAAAAAAAAAAAAGTCTGGATCTGTTCTTTCCCCTAACACTCCCCCAACTCACAATAAAAAGAACCACTACTGGGAACTTCCTTCTATATGGACATAAATCTTGAATGTAGAGAGGAAAGGGACAGTGCTTTCAGGATGGTTCTTGAGTACAGCTAGCATTTCAAAGGTTTGGGAATTATTAATGCTTTGAGGTTGGAGTTAAGGGATGCAGTATCTTTTTTTTTTTTCTTTTCTTTCTTTCTTTCTTTCCTTTTCTTTCTTTCTTTCTCCTTCCTTCCTTCCTTCCTTTCCTTCCTTCCTTCTTTCTTTCTTTTTCTTTCTTCCTTCCTTCCTTCCTTCCTTCCTTTCTTCCTTTCTCTTGTTTAAAGTAGGCTCCACGTCTAATATGGGGCTTGAACTCACAACCCCGAGATCAAGAGATGCATGCTCTATCCACTGAGCCTGCCAGGTGCCCGAGTGGATGCGGTATCTTAAGAATAAATGATTGTGGGGCGCCTGGGTGGCTCAGTCGGTTGAGCATTTGCCTTTGGCTCAGGTCATGATCCCCAGGTCCTGCAATAGAGCCGCATGTCAGGCTCCTTTTTCAGTGGGGAACCCGCTTCTCCCTCTCCCTCTGCCTGATGTTCCCCCTGCTTGTGCTCTCTTTCTCTCTGTAAGACAAGTAAATAAAATCTTTAAAAAAAAAAAAAAAGAAACGAAGAAAATAAATAAAAAACAAAAACAAAAAAGAATAAATGATTGATAGTAGCCAAAACAAACCAAGAAAGGGAACTTGCCCTGAGCCCCCTCACACCTCCAATAGGATTTAAATCCTGGAAACGCAAAGCCACAGATTCACTGCAGCTGTTTGTCACTAACCACCTAGTTCTCTACAATTTTTTCTCTTTATATACTCTCTAATTTCATTGCTCTCTCCCACTTTAAAAAGTCCGCACTCACAAAAAAGACAAAAGAAAAGTATAACAAATACCTGCATACCATTCTCTTCGGTTCACTGTCATTTTGAAACATTTCCTGATCTTGCTCCCCCACCTTTAGACTTGTTGCCCCTGAACTAGCTGAATGTTGCAGATATCACAACACATTTCCTCTAATACCTGCACCTCACACGAAGAAGAACAGTGTCCTACATAACCACAGTACCACTACTGTGCCTCAGAAAATGGAAGGTAATTTCATATTATGTAATATGCACTGCCTGTTAAAATTTTTCCAATTGTCTCCAAATCATCTTTTAGAACTATATATATACATATATATATATATATATTTTTTTTTTTTTTTTTTTTTCTGATCTAGAATCCAAAGTTCACACATCTCAAATTGTTGTTACATCACTTGAGTATTTTAATCTACAAAACTCCTCACCCTCCCAAACTCAACTTTCCAGTCTTTTTGGCAGGAACACTGCATAGGCGAAGTCATGATCTTATTGCATCCCAACAGGAGACTCTTAATAGATGCTGGTGAGCTTGATCACTAGGCTGAGGTGATGACCTCCTCATCTTTCCATTGTAAGGACACATTTTCTCGAGGTAATCCATAGTGAGATAATCCTATTTTCCAACATCCTCTCACTCAAAGGTTTTGAACCCTTGGATGAGTCCTTGCCTGAATCCGTTATGTCAGGGTTCGCCTAGCACTGGTTTTCTGGTTCTTGTATTCCTTTCATTGTGTATTATTCAAACAATGGCCCATCAGTACCCATCCTCTCTCTCCTCATCGAATATGCTCTCTGGTTACTGCCTGCTGGGGCTTTCCCCCATGTCATTGCTGACCACATCTGACCACTTTAGCCCAGACCCCAGGAGCCATTTGCTTCTCCCTTAACCTGCCCACCTCATGACTTCACCTTCAGCAAATTAAAACACAAAGAAACACATGTTGCCTACCAATTTACAGCTCTGCAAAAATCAAAGTGGCTATAATACATGTTTATTAGGTTGACTGAAGAAAGTAGATAGAGAAAATCAGTTTGTTTGTTTGTTTTAAATCAAATTGCCAGATTGCCAGAGCCCTGAAAAATCTTTCCCTCAGTAGGGTAAAGCCACTCGTTCTGTCACAATCAGGCTTTCTGTAATGGTGTTGAACAGAAGCAACCTCATCTCTTCAGTCCCCTGATATGAGAATCTTGGAAGATCAGAGGTTTGGGGGCGCCTGGGTGGCTCAGTCGTTAGGTGTCTGCCTTCAGCTCAGGTCACGATCCCAGGGTCCTGGGATGGAGCCCGGCGGAAGCCTGCTTCTCCCTCTCCCACTCCCCCTGCCTGTGCTCCCTCTCTCGCTGTGTGTCTCTCTCTGTCAAATAAATAAATGAAATCTTAAAAAAAAAAAAAAAAAACTGCTAAAAAAAAAAAAAAAAGAACAGGTTTAGAAATCATGCAGCCCAAACGCCCCATTCTACACGGCTGGAGAGACTCAGAGAGGTGAAGGGGCTTGCCAAGAGTCCCTCAGCTCCTTAATGGTAGACCTAGGACAGGAACCAAATTTGAAAAATACCTCCTCTGATGTTCTTTTCGTTCCCTTCCCAAGTGCCTCGTGATTCGGCTGTTTAATGGGCAAGATGATGCCATAGCACTCACGGCCTCCTTCATTGCTAATTTGCATTTTGCCTGCATCACCTTCCCACCTTGGAACGGTTCAACTAAAAATTCCCATTAGGAGCCTTTTATTAATATTATTATTTTAAAATCCATCTTCATTTCTGCAGATCAACAGGGACAATTTAGGAAGGCTCAGGGAGCACATGCTACCATGACAAACCAGGAAAAAAATAAAGGTCTCGAGGACCTGCATCAGGCCGCTCCCTGTATGCCGCTTTCCTAGAGGCTGAAACGCCCTGCGGGTGACAGCTCCAGGGATCGTAAGACGCCAGCCAGAACGCACCCCTCCCCGTCGCCCGCTTTAACGATGCAGTGAGAGGCACCGGGCTCCAGGAGCTTGTCTAACATTCACAGGAGAGGGGCAAATGGGGAACAAAGCCCAGCGTGGAAAAACCCAGCCCCGCAGCGCGAGTAAGGCAGGAGACCGCGCCCTCACTGCGGCGGCCCGGCGAGCTGCCGAAGCTGCGGAGCCGCAGTGCGGAGCGTGGGATCCACACCCCGGCGGGCGCCTCCCGCCGCGCCGCCCGGCACAGCCCGCCCGGCCTCGGAGGCTACAGGCGGCCCCGGTTTTGCGCGCCCGGCCGGCCAGGCGCGGACGCCGCGGAGCATCCTCCAGCCCGCCGGGAGGGCGCGGCCAGTGCCGCGCCGCGGGCCGGGGTCTGCACACCGCGGTTCGGCCCGGCCTGCCCCCATCCCCCCGCGCGCTCACCGGTGCGTGCGCCCATCCTGGAGCCGGGGTGCGGGCCGTGCGTCCGTCTGCCCCGAGGTAGCGGGGACCGCCGAGCAGGGGTGGCGCAGGGGCCGGGGCGCGCGCGGCGATCAACAGGCGGCTCCCGGCCGGGCGCGGCGCCGGGGCGCGCGGCGGCAGCGGAGCAGCCTGGGAAGCGTAGTTCGCGGCGGCGCGCCGCGGCCGCGCGGAGGCGGGACCCCTGCGGGGTCCTCCCCTGCAGGTGTCCATTCCCGGAATCTACGTCCGGAACCCGTCACCGCCCTGCAGGCGACGAGGACCTCAGCCTTGGGAAAATGCTGTGCAGGCTCTTTTGAGAAGCTCGGGGCTACGGATAGGGTGGGTGGCAAAGGCTTTTCAAGCCTGTGAGGAGCAGTTTGGGTGAGTGAGCATCTTTACTCGGACGCCTTAAGATCTAGTTTTTACTGGCTTTTCTGGGGCCGGGGAAGGGGGGTGGCGGGAAGGAGGTAAGCTAGGCTGATCAGCTAGGGCTGATGCCTGCAGGGAAGGAGGTAAGCAGGTGGGGTTGAGCGAGGCTAATTAAAAGTTTGGGGGTTAGGGTATTGAAGAGCTCATGCACACGCAGTGGCTTTTACTAGATGTTAGACTGGCCAACGCAGCCTATCCCGAGTTTTGGCATCATCATCTGTAAAGTAGACTTAAAGCCTGAAGATACCTTGTGAGGACTAAACCCATATTAGGTGCATATATGAAAGCACCTGTGCTGGGCACTTAACACATCCGCAATAAAGTTTCTTCCTTGGGAGTTACAGGGGTGTTACCGGGCACATGTCTTGCCCGGAAAGTCCTACCTATAATACTAAGTTAAAAATAGGTGAGCTTCATTGGGCTGCGTAGGTAAATGTTAAAACCCACCTCGCTTGTTATTGTCAGCCATTTAGCCAGTTCACTTCATCCCGGAACGTACTGAAATGTCCTCTCTGCCGGGTTCTTGGGAGCTACAAAGATAGAGAAAATATGCTCTTGTCTCTGAAGCATGAAAGTGGGGTGGGGTGACATAGGACTAAGACCGAAATTCCTAAAATACGTGGCATGATGGGATTATCTTCCAGAAGCTTTCTCTAATGAGATGTGCTCTCACTCCTTTTTAAACCCCTTTTGCATACTTCTAGCACAATTCTTGTATATAGCATTTATCTGGACAGTTTAAGTACGTTGACTTTTAAGTAGCTACTACGCAGTATTTCACCTTATGGTGAGATTTGCATCTTAGGGATGTGATGGAAGGAAAATAAACCAAAGGGATGGATATAACATTGCTGGTGTAATCTGCCTGAAACAGTCAAAGAGTGAATGCATCATAATCTGGCATGACCTGTGCAGTTATCATGTGGCCAAAAAAAAAATGCAAATTCCATATTCGAAAATAATAACACAATTTTGCATTTGTGAAAATACTTTCTTATTCATGTTCTTGATTTTGGCAACAATCTGTGAGATAGAGAGTAACGATTTTCCCCAGATTTCTAAGAGGTACAGAGAGGTGATATGACTTACTCAAGGTCAGCTAGTTGATTGTTAAGCCTATCTTCTCTCCTTCCACCCTGCACATTCTCAGCCTTCCCTAAAGAGGCACTCTAAGCACTCTGTACATTTCAAACAGGGCCATGCCTTCCCCAGAAAACAGTTAATTCTCTAAAGCTCTTGGAACTAGTGGGATGAACAATGGCACACAGGAAGTGCTTTCCACTTTCCAAGTACCTGGTACTTGTACCCTGGGCCTCTTTACCAGAATGACACATTTATCTGGAAATAGAGAAATGAAGTGGAGGTGTGACCAAACCCACTTAAATCACACTCCCAAATTTTCCTGTCATTTGTTATTCCAAATGTCCTGGGAGATCTATGATTATCTTTGACTTTTTTCATGTTGTGCATTTATCACAAATTGTAGCCTCTGTTAAATAAGAATGGACTGCTTACAAATCAAGACAGCAGTTTTTCCTAGAGAAAGCTGATGGTAGGCATAAACTGAAAGTAATAAAGCAACTTTATTCAGATTGGAAGAAAGAGTAGCAAAGGTTTGATATAGCAACAATACTCAGTGGTTTACCATTCTTCTCTTTGGTTTTTTTGTGGTTCCCCATAAGGAAAATGCCTATGTGTGATGAAATGAATGGAGAATTACTTCAGATGAAGTCTATGAAAGTTTTCAGGGATAGAAATGATTTCTTAAGTTAAAGTCATAGTTGGCAGCGAAAGCAAAGGTACAAGAGCTCTGTGACAATCTCAGAGCCATATATGAGCTCCAGGAGGATGCTGACACCAAGTGAAAGGAAGTAAGTTATGAAAAAGACCTTCTAATTGACCTCTTCTGTGCCATGAGGGCTAGAGGCTAGTAGATGTTAACGGAAGAGACAGGAAAGCAGAACACTTAATCTTTCTATTTTTAATGTTAAAACTTAATGGAAAGATATGATCGGTTCCAGTTTGTTTGGTTCTTTAAATCTAATACCCATGTCTAAGGGGGAGAAGGATGTCAGCCATGCCTAGGACTTGTCAGCTGAAACCCATCCTCATTTCTGGACCATATCTTGTAGGTTTAATTTTTGAACTTGCTTTTTCCAAAATTGAAAATGTAAAATTGAAACAGCTCGAGCTGGAGGAGACCTTACATGTAATCTTACCTGGTGTCTTTGTGCAGGCAAGGAAGCTGATAGGTCAACACTAAATGTCACTTGATAGAAAGTAAAAAATTCTGTGTGGCAGAATTTGCATTATTCACAGTGGAATATGTAGCATAGCTCATTAGGAACATGGAGCAGATGCTGTTGCTTGTCTACTCAACATCCATCCACCCCTCTTCCTTCTTCTTTGCAGAAGCCTGTATAGGTGTTCACCCACCAGGGAAGTTGACCTTATTACCGTCTCAGAGGTATGCTCCTAAACTATCACGGGCAAGGGGAATAAGATCTTCTTGACTGGACAGTGAGAGGTTAGGGGTGGGCATGTGACCCAGTTTGGTCAGTGAAACCTGAGGAGAGGTGAGCTGAAAGCCTTCAGGGAAAGATTTTTCTTGCTCTTAAACAGAGACATACAGGAAACATGCCCCCATCTTCACTGGGTGTTGTTGCATCTGGCTGTGTTACCTGAGACTTGACCCTTAGGACAGAGCCAACACATCAACAATGGCAGAGGAAAGAGCTAGAATGAACCTGGGTCTGTGATGTTGTTGTTAAGTCAGGAAATCGATCAGAACTGCTGCTGTCCCACTTCCGGATTTCTTTTTTTTTTTTTTTTTAAGATTTTATTTATTGATTTGACAGAGAGAGAGAGATCACAAGTAGGCAGAGAGGCAGGCGGAGAGAGAGGGGGAAGCAGGCTTCCCGCTGAGCAGAGAGTCCGATGCG
The DNA here is from genome assembly GCA_028534135.1 of Potos flavus. Taxonomy (NCBI): domain Eukaryota; kingdom Metazoa; phylum Chordata; class Mammalia; order Carnivora; family Procyonidae; genus Potos; species Potos flavus. The sequence goes on from CM052896.1 coordinate 44,586,658, forward strand.
GGGCTTGATCCCAGGACCCTGAGATCATGACCTGAGCCGAAGGCAGAGGCTTTAACCCACTGAGCCACCCAGGCGCCCCCCCCCCATTTTGTTTTGTTTTTTTAATATTTTATTTATTTCAGAGAGAGAGAGAGAGAGAACAAGCAGGGGGGAGGGGCAGAGGGAGAGGGAAAAGCAGACTCCCTGCTAAGCAGGGGCTCCATGCCAGGACCCTGGGATCAAGACCTGACCTGAAGGCAGATGCTTAACCCATTGAGCCACCCAGGTGCCCCTGGATTTTTTGTTCTATGAGATAACACATACCTTTATTGCTGAGTCAATTTGAGATGTTTTCTGTTGCTTGAAGCTGAAAGCATCCTAAGTATTACAGTTGATATGTAAAAGTAAGTTATTTGGATGGACTGAAGGACTACTTCTCAGAATTTATAAAAACAAACAACCACAGCCACAGGCAAAAGATGGGGATATTGTCATGTAATGGTTAGAAGTATGGGTTGTAACATCTGACAGACCTGAGTTATGACCAGATATTCACTGCCTCAGGGGTTGACTGGGACCACTTTTTTTGAACCTCTCTAAGCCTCATTTTCTTTATCTCCAGACTGGGGATAATAATACTTACCACTTGGAGTTGTTATAGCAATTAAAAGGGATAATTCGTGTCAAGTATGCTACAAGGATCTGGTGCCTGGTAAGCACCAAGGCGTGGCAACTATGTTGATGAACTATGAAGTCACATTTATAGTGTACTTGGCAACCAACATCTGAAAGTGAATCACTATATAATAGTGATCTTGTTAAATGACATCACAGTAATGCAATCAGCAAAATCCAGAATGTGGGAAACTCTACACAATAACCTATTTCTTTCTTTTTTTTTTTTTTTTTAAGATTTTACTTATTTATTTGACAGAAAGAGATCACAAGTAGGCAGAGAGGCAGGCAGAGGGAGAGGGAAGCAGGCTCCCTGCTGAGCAGAGAGCCCGATGTGGGGCTCGATCCCAGGACTTGAGATCATGACCTGAGCTGAAGGCAGAGGCTTTAACCCACTGAGCCACCCAGGCGCCCTCCATAACCTATTTCTTTGGTAAATAAATTGTAAGAAAACCAAAAGAGGGGGAGGGTTTATAGATACACAGAAACATAAGAGAGAGATAATGAAATGCATTGTGTAGCAGATCTAGATTTGAACAGCCGCTAAAAAAAAATCACATTTATGAGACAATTGAGGGACAGCATGAAAACATAGGATATTTGATTATATTAAGATAGTATTTTTAAAGTTTTTAGATGTGATAATGGTACCGTATTTTTTTTAAAAGAGCCCTTATTTTTGAGAAAGATACTCCTGAATATTACTGAAAATAATACTGAATATTTGGAGAAGAAATAATATCTGGTGTTTGCTTTTAAAAATAAGCCAGTGTGAGAGTGGTAGTAGGGTTGCAGCATCGGGTTATAGATGAAAAAGGCTTGGCCATGAGTTGATAATGGTTGAAGCGGGGCGTTGGACCATTATTAAACCATTCTCTGTACATGTTTCAAAATAGCTTCATTGAGATCTCATAAATTCACCCTTTTAAAGTATACAGTTGAATGGTTTTTAATACATTCAGATATGTAACTATCACCCAATCTAACTTTAGAACATCTTCAAAATCCCAAAAAGCAAACCCATGCACATTAGTTGACCCTTCCCCTTCCCCACAAACTACCAGACCCTGGTGACCAGTAATCTATTTTGTCTTCTCTGGATTTGCTTGTTCTGGACATTTCACATAAATGAGATCTGTAATATGTGGGGTTTTGTGACTGCCTTCTTTCACTTAGCATACTGTTTTCATGGTTCATCCATGTTGTAGCATGTCAGTACTTTATTTTTTATGGCCCAATAACATTCAACTGTATGACTATGCCACATTTTCTTTGTCAGTTGGTGGGCATTTAGGTTGATTCCACATTTTGGATATTATGGATAATGCTACTGTGCATATTTGTGTATATCTTGTATGAACATGTTTTCATTTCTCTAGGGTATATACCTATACATAGTATTGGTAGGTCATATGAAATATGCTAAACATCAAGTTTAGCATTTTGAGGAAGAGCTAAACTGTTTTCCAAAGTAGCTGAACCATTTCACATTTCTACCAGAAATGTATGAGGGTTCCAATTTCTGCATATCTTTGCCATCGCTTCTTAATGTCTATCTTTTTTGTTTTTATTGTAGCCATCCCAGTGAATGGAAGTGGTATCCCCTTGTGATTTTGACATGCATTTCTCTAATGACTAATGATATTGAGCATTTTTTCATGTGCTTATTGGCCATTTTTATATCTTCTTTGGAGAAGTGTCTATTTAAATCCTTTGCCCAATTTTTTTCAGGTATACAACATCGTGATTTGACAATTCTATACATGAAATGCTTACCATAAGTGTAGTTACCATCTGTTGCCATTCAAGGGTATTACAATATTATTGACTATCTTTCTTATGCTTTACTTGTTGTCCTGTGACTTATTTATTTTATAACTAGAAGTTTGTACCTTGTAATCCCCTTTACATGTTTCACCTATTCCCCCCACACCTCTCTCCTCAGCAACCGTCAGTTTGTTCTCTGTATTTATGTCTGTTTCTGTTTGTTTTGTGTTTTAGATTCCACATAAAAGTGAAATCATACAGTATTTGTCTTTCCCTGTCTGACACACTTCACTTGCCATACTGCTCTCTAGGTCTATTCATGTCGTCATGAATGGCAAGGTTTCATTTTTTTTTTTTTATGGCTGAGTAATATTCCATTGTGTATATAAACCACATCTTTTTTTTTTTTTTTTTCCTACTCCTCTGCCATCTTGCTCCTCTCTAAACCACATCTTCTTTATCCATTCACCTAGATACTTAAGATTGCTTCCATATCTTGGTTATTGTAAATATTGCTGCAATAAACTTAGGGGTGCATTCTTTTTGAACTCGTGTTTTTGTTTCCTTCAAGTAAATACCTAGTAGTAGAATTACTGGATTGTGTGGTATTTCTATTTTTAATTTCTCGAGGAACCTCCACATACTGTTTTCCACAGTGGCTGTACCAATTTATATTCCCACCAACAGGGCACACGTTTTTCCTTTTCTCCACATCCTTGCCAACACTTGTTATTTCTTGTCTTTTTGTTTTTTTTTAAAGATTTTATTTATTTATTTGAGAGAGAGAGGGAGTGCACAAGCAGGGGACAGGGGCACAGGAAGAGGGAGCAGCAGACTACCTGCTGAGCAAGGATCCTGATGCGGGGCTTGATCCCAGGACCCCAGGATCATGACCTGAGCCAAAGGCAGACACTTAACTGACTGAGCCACCCAGACACCCCTTTTACTTGCCTTTTTGATACTAGCCATTCTGACAGGTGCGAGGTGCTCCTTGTGGTTTTGATTTGTCTTTCCCTGGTGACTAGTGATGTTGAGCATCTTTTCATGTGTCTGTATGTCTGTATGTCTTCTTTAGAAAAATGTCTCTTCAGGTCCTCTGCCCATTTTTAGATCAGATTTTTTTGGGGGGATATCAAGTCATATAAGTTCTTTATATATTTTGGATACTAACCCCTTATTGGAGATATCATTTACAAATATCTCCTTCCGGGGCGCCTGGGTGGCTTATTTGGTTAAGCAACTGCCTTCGGCTCAGGTCATGATCCTGGAGTCCCAGGATTGAGTCCCACATCAGGCTCCCTACTCCGCGGGGAGTCTGCTTCTCCCTCTGACCCTCCCCCCTCTCATGCTCTCGCTCTCATTCTCTCTCTTTCAAATAAATAAATAAAATCTTAAGAAAAAACAAATATCTCCTCCCATTCAGTAGGTTGCTTTTTCATTTTGTTGGTGGTCTGCTTTGCTGTGCAGAACTTTTTTAGCATGATGTAGGCTCAATTGTTTATTTTTGCTTTTGTTTCCCTTGCCTAAAGAGATGCAGAAAAATATAGGTAAGGCTAATAATGTCCAAGAGTTAATTGCCTATTTTTCTTTTAGGAGCTTTATGGTTTCAGGTCTTATATTTGGGTCTTTAATCCACATTGAGTTTATTTTTGAATATGATGTAAGAAAGTGGCTCAATTTCATTCTTTTGCATGTAGCTGTCTAGTTTTCCCAACACCATTTATTGAAGAGACTGTTTTTTCCACATTGCATATTCTTGCCTCGTTTGTCCTAGATTAGTTGGATATATAAATATGGGTTTATTTCTGGACTCTCTATTCTGTTCCATTGATCTGTGTGTCTATTTTGTGCCAGTACTACACCGTTTTGATTACAATAGCTTTGTAGTATTGCTCGAAATCTGGGATTGTTGATACCTCCAGCTTTGTCTTTCTCAAGATTGCTTTGGCTATTTGGGGTCTTTCGTGGTTCCAAATAAATTTTAGAATTCTTTGTTCTAGTCTCGTGAAAAATAAGATTCCACTGAATCTGTAGATTGCTTTGGGTAAACATTTATATTTATTTATAAACATATATATAAACATTTTATATAAACATTTATAAATATATATACATTTATAAACATTTTCAGTTTATAAACATTTTAACAATATTAATTCTTCCAATCCATGAGCTTAACATATCTATTTGTGTCATCTTCAGCTTCTTTCATCAATGTGTTATAGTTTCCAGAGTACAGATCTTTCACCACCTTGGTTAAATTTATTCCTAGATATTTTATTCTTTTTAATATAATTGTAAATAGGATTATTTTCTTAATGTATCTTTTTTAGTTGGATTATCTTTTTATTATTGATCTATAAAAGTTTTTTTATATGTTCTGGTTATATATCCTTTATCAAACATGTGATTTGCATATATTTTTTTCCCATTATGTGGATTGGTCTTTTTTTCACTTTCTTGCTGGTATCCTTTCAGAAGCACACTTTATTAGTTTGAGGAAGTTTCTGTCTATTCCTACTTTGTTTGATATTTTTATCATGAAAAGGTGTTGGATTTCATCAAAGACTTCTGTATCTGTAAAGATGATCACATGGGGTTTTCCCCTTTATTCTATTAATATAGTATATTACATTGATTTCCAGATGTTCAATTAACTATTCACTCCTAGGATAAATCCCAGCTGGTCATGGTGTATAATTCTTTTTACGTTTGCTAGTATTTTGTGGAGAATTTTGTCTCCATATTCATAAGAAATGTTGGTCTGTAGTTTTCTTTCTTTTGATGTCTTTGACTAGTTTTGGTATCAGAGTAATATTGGCCTTAGAGAACGATTTAGGAAGTGTTCCCTCTTCTTTTATTTTTTGGAAGTATTTGTGAAGAATTGGTATTGATTCTTTAAATGTTAAGTAGAATTAACTCATGAAGCCCTTTGGGCCTGCGCTTTTCTCTGTTGGAAATTTATTTATTTTTACTTTGTAAAAGATTATTTATTTATTTGTCAAAAAAACAGAGAGAGGGAGACAGAGGGAGAGAGCACAAGCAGGGGGAGCAGCAGGCAGAGGGAGAAGCAGATTCCCTGCTGAGCAAGAAGCCGGATGCAGAACTCGATCCCAGGACCCTGGGATCATGAACTGAGCCGAAGGCCGATGCTTAACTGACTGAGACACCCAGGCGTACCGTCTGTTGGAAATTTTAAAAAATGACTAATTCAGTCTCTTTGCCTTTTCTACATATATTCAGAATATATATTTCTTCTTGAGTCAGTTTCATTAGTTTATGTCTTTCTAGGAATTTATCCATTTCATCTAAGTTATCTAGTTCGTTGGCATATAATTCTCCATAATTTTTATCATTCTTTTTATTTCCGTAAGGAAAATGGTGATCTCTCCTCTCTTACCCCTAATTTTAGTATTTGAGTCTTTTCTCTTTTTTCCTTGGTCAGTCTAGCTAAAGGTTTGCCAATTTTGTTGATCTTTTCAAAGAACCAACTTTTGGTTTTCTTTGTTTTCTCTACTATTTTTTCTAGTTTCCATTTAATTTATTTCTGCTATAGTCTTTATTAGTTTTATCATGGCCCAGATGGCTTCATTCTGAATTCTACCAAGCATTTAAGAAAGAAATGATACCAGTTCTCTGTGATGTCTTCCAGAAAACAGAAGCACAATGAATACTTCCTAACTTGTTCTATTAAGCCAAGCATCACCCTAATAACAAAACAAAAGACATTAAAAGGAAGGAAAATTACAGGCCAATATCTCCCATGAAAATGATGCAAAAGTCTTCAAAAAATGTTAATAGATTGAATCCAACAATGTATACAAGAATTATGCATTATGACCAAGTGGGCTTTTATTCTAGGTTTGCAAGTCTGGTTTAACATTCAAAAAATCAATTAATGTAATCCATTAAATCAAGAGGCTAAGGAAAAATAATCAAATAATCATATTAGTAGGTACAGGAAAAGCATTTGGCAAAATCCAATATTCGTTCATGATAAAAATTGCCCAGCAAAATAGGAATAGAGAGGAAATTCCTAAATATGATAAACAACAGCTATAAAAGCTCTATGAATGACATCACACTTAATGATGAGAAGGGAGATACTTTCTCCCTAAGGTCAGAAACTAGGCAAGGTTGTCTCCTCTTGAAATTTCTGTTCAACATTGACTAAAAGCCCTAGTTAATGCAGTAAGACAAGAAGGGTTGGAGAGAAGGTGTGTATAGATTGGTAAAGAAAAAGTAAACTGTCTTTGTTCATAGATGGTATAATTGTCTATGTAGAAAATCCCAAAGAATCATTGAAAACAAACAAACCCTGGAACTAATAAGTGATTATAACAAGGTTGTAGATACAAGGTTAATATACAAAAATCAATTGCTTTCTTGTAATTGGAAGTTGAAATAAAAAATGCAACACCATTTACATTAGTACCCCACCCCCAAAAAAACAAAAAAGGAAAAATACTTAGATATTTATATAATAACTATATGAGAGGAAACAACAAAACCCTGATGAAAGAAATCAAGGAAGGTCTAAATAAATGGAGAGATATTTCATGTTCATGGATAGGAAAACTCAATGTTGTTAGGATGTCAGTTCTTCCCAACTTGATCTATAGATTCAATGCAATCCCAATCAAAATCTCGGCAAGTTATTTTGTAGATGTCAACAAACTGATTTCGAAATTTATATGGAAAAACAAAAGACAGAATAGCCAATACAATACTGATGAAGAGCAAAGTCAAAGGACTTACACTACCCAACTTCAAGACTTACTATAAAGCTTCGGTAATCAAGACAATGTGGCATTGGTGAAAGACAAATAGATCAATGGAACAGAATAGACATCCCAGAAATAGACTCACCCAAACATGGTTAACTTATCTTTGACAAAGAAGCAAAGAAAATTTGATGAAGAAAGGGTAGTTTTTTCAACAAATTGTGCTGGAACAACTGGATGCCCACATGCAAAGGAGTAGATCTAAGTTCAGACTTTTTGCTCTTCACAAAAATTAACTCAAAATGGATCATAGACCTAAATACGAAACACAAAACTATAAAACTTCTAGAAGATAACATAGGAGAAAATGTAGGTGACTTTGAAATTGGCAAGGACTCTTTAGGTACAACACTACCAGCAGACCCATGAAAAAAAAAATTGGTAAATTGCCCTTGATTAAAGTTGAAAACTTCTGCTCTGAGAAAGACACTGTTAAAAGAATGAAAAAGCAAGCCATATCCTGGGGAAAAATATTTGTTGGCAAAGATGTGGGGAATTTGGAACCCTGACACATAACCAGTGGGAATGTAAAATGGTGCAAGGGATATGGGAAATAGTTTGGTGATTCCTCAAAAAGCTAACCATAGAATTACCGTATGACCCAGCAATTCCACTCCAGAGTATCTGTCCAAAGAAATTGAAAGCAAGGACTTGAACAGATACTTATATATCGATGTTCATTGCAGCATTATTTACAATAGCCAAAAGTTGTAAAGAATCCAAGTGTTCATCAACAGATGAATGGACAAACAAAATGTGATATATCCATACGATGGAATATTATTCAACCATAAAAAGAAATGAAGTTCTTTTAAAAAGATTTTTATTATGGAAATGTAGTTGACAATGTTATATTAGTTTCAGATGTACAACGTCATGATTCGACAATTCTATACTCAGTGTTCTCTGTGAGAAGTGTAGTTACCATCTGTCACCATACCACCCTATTACAAATATCATCAGCGGTATTTCCTATGCTGTATTTTTCATCTCTGTGACTTGTTTACTTTATAACTGGAAATTTGTGCTTCCTAATCCCCTTTACCTATCCCCAACCCACTCTCTCCTTTCTAGCATCCACCAGTTCTCGATTCCTGAGTTTGTTTCTTTTCTTTTTTTTTAAGATCCCACATGTAAGGGAAATTGTATGGTATTTGTCTTTTTTAGTCTGACTTATTTTACTTAGCATAATACCCTCTAGGTTAATCAGAATGAAGTTCTGATATATGCTACAATATGCATGAACCTTGAGGACATTATGCTAAGTAAAATAAGCCAGACACAAAAGGGCAAATATTGTAAGTTTCTACTTATATGAAATGTTTAGAATAGGTAAATTCATAGAGACAGAAAGTAGATTAGAGGTTACTAGGGACTGGGGGAGGCAGGAATGGGGAGTTACTGCTTGTCTGTTAAGTTTCTGTTTGAAGTTAATGAAAAAGTTTTGGAGAACAAACTGGTGGTGATGGTTGCACAACATTGTGAATGCAATTAGTGCTACTAAATTGTATACTTAAAAATGGTTAAAGTGGGGGCACCTGGCTGGCTCAGTTGGTAGAGCATGCAACTCTTGATTCAAACCCCACATTGGACGTAGAGCTTACTTAAAAATAAAATCTTTTAAAAAATGGTTGAAGTGGTTGATTTTATTTTTATACATATTTTACCACAATTTAAAAAGGTAACGTAATATGAATATACAAAAAAACAACATTGAATCGTACACTTTAAATAGATGAATTGTATGGCATGTGAACTGTTTCTCAAAGAAGCTCTTAGCACAATTTATTCTACTCTTGATGAATAATTGATTGTTTTCAGTTTTTTGTTATTCTGAACAATGGTGCAGTGGACATTCTCACACCTCCCCTGGTGTGTAGGTGCAAGGTTTTCAATAGGGCATATACAGTTTCTAGTATTGGAATTTCTGGAATTCTGTAAGAATGAGTATGTACAGTTTTGCAAGATAATGGTGGAGCGTTTTTCAAAGTAGTTGTACCAATTGTACTTGTCCCAGCATTGCATAGAATTCTTATCTTCACCAATAACTGGTCTTGCCAAACTTAATTTTTTTCCAGCCTGGTGAATGTAAAATGGTTACTCTTTGTGGCCTTATGGTGAATTTTTCTGATTATTAATGAGGTTGAGCATTTTTCATATTTTTAATCACCACTAGGATTTTTTTCTTCTATAAAATTCTAGTTTTGCCATTGGGTTGTTTTTCTCTTTTTTTTATGTAGGAGTTAGCTTTTCAAATATTCTAGATATTAACCTGCGGTTGGTTGTGTATGTTACAAATAAGACATTCTTTGTTATCAGTGTTTATGCAGTTTTTAAGCTCAGATAGCTGAATTAAAATAAGGAAGAATACCTAGATTTCAGAATCTGTTTGGTTCCTGATTTTCACATAAAAGTTAGATGGAGTTGGAATGATAAAGTATAATCCAAAGATTCCATTCAAGTATTCTTATTTCCTGGGGTGCCTGTATCTCCTTCTAGTTTCTAATTCAATTTTTCTTTAAGGTATCTTTTTGTTAGCAAAAGTTCTGAATTTTAAAGTTGTCTGCTTACCAATCTTCTTTATGAAGAATGCTTTTTTTGTCTTGCTAAAGAAGTATTTTCCTATCCTGGGACCATAAAGATATCTTCTATATATTCTTCTGCAAGTTTAATGAGTTTTATCTTTCATCTTGAAGTCTGTAATCCATCAGAAATTAGATTTTGTGTATGGCAGGAGGTAGAGGTCTACCATGTGGATGACCAGTTGTCCTGACATCATGTATTTCATACACCATTCCCCAGTAATCAGCAATGCCCCCTGTGTCATGGATGAGGTTCTCATACATTTGTGATTCTGGTCCTGGGTGCACTAGTAGTATTCATTAGTCTCCCAGCATGAATAACACCCTGTCCTAATATTATAGCTTCATGATAATCCTCAATATCTGGTAGGGCAGTTTTCCTTTTCTTCTTTTTTTTTTTTAAGATTTTATTTACTTATTTTTGTACACATGAAAGGGGGAGGGGCAGAGGGAGGATCAGACTCCCCATAGAGCAGGGAGCCCAATGCAGGACTTGATCCCAGGATCTGGGATCATGACCTGAGCTGGAGGCAGATGCTTAACCGACTGAGCCACCCACACAGCCTTCCCTTTCCTTACTCTTCAGAAGCATCTTGGCTGTCTATGGTTCTTTGCTCTTTTTTTTTTTTTTTTTTCGGTTCTTTGCTCTTTCATATCAAGTTTAGAATTAGCCTGTCATATTTCTTGTAAACTCATATTGGGATATTAATTGCTGCTGCATAAAATATACAGGTCAATTTGAAGAGTATTGACTTTTTTTATGATTTTGAATTTTCCTGTCTATAAATATGGCATAGTTTTTTTTTCATTTGTCATCTTTAATGTATTTTAATAAATTTAAAATTTATTTCTTTATAAAGGTCTTGCTCATTTTTTCTTAGATTCATTCTTTGGTTCTATCTATTCTATCATATAATCTATTAATGTTTTAATAGTAAGTCAGCCTTGACTTTCTCAGATAAAGTCATCTTGTTCATGATGGATTATCTTTTGTATGCACTGCTAGATTTGGCTTCGTAGTATCTTAAGATTCTTACATCCATGTTTCTTTTTTTTTTTTTTAAGATTTTATTTATTTATTGAGAGACAGAGAGAGAGAGAGCAGGAGTGAGGGATGGTGGGCAGAGGGAGAAGGAGAAGCAGACTACCCGCTAAGCAGAGAGCTGGACACACATGGCGGGGCTCAATCCCAGAACCCTGGGATCATGACCGGAGCCTAAGGTAGGCACTTAACCAACTGAGCCACCCAGGCGCCCTGTACTCATCTGGTTTCTTTTTTTTTTTTTTTTTTAAGATTTTATTTATTTATTTATTAGAGAGAGAGAGATCACAAGTAGGCAGAGAGGCAGGCAGAGAGAGAGGGGGAAGCAGGCTCCCCGCTGAGCAGAGAGCCCAATGTGGGGCTCGATCCCAGGACCCTGAGATCATGACCTGAGCCGAAGGCAGAGGCTTTAACCCACGGAGCCACCCAGGCGCCCACTCATCTGGTTTCTTAATGTTTATTGGAACTATTAGACTTTCTATGTCTTCATGTATTAATTTAGGCAAGTTATTTATGGTTCTAGCTTTCAGGTCCCTCTTGTTTTGATATATAAGTCTGTCCTTTTTTTTACATTGCCGGCTTCGTTATGAATTTCATTTTAAAAATTAATCTAAATTGAAAACACTTGTAGTAGGAGGACTTCACGTAAGTTTAGACCTTCTAGCTTGCTAGAACCAGAACTCCAGATATGTGCTTCTTCAACTTTACTAGATATTGTCACATAGCTCTTCAAAGTGGTTGCAGCAATTTATACTGCCAACACTGTTTGAGATTTCCTTTCATTTGACAATCTCACCAGTACTTAGAATTGTCCAGTTGTTTAATTTTTGCCAATCTCATGCCTATGAAATTGTAGTTTTAAATTCAATTTCTCTGCTTATTGGTAGCATTGAGCATCTTCCCCTAGGTTTGTTGGCCATTTGAGTTTTATCTTCCGAAAAATTTTGACCATTTTTCTAGTGTTTGTCTTTTTATAACTCATAGGCATCTTAATATATTCTAGATAGTAATATTTTGTCAGCTATATATATTCAAATATATTTTTTCTATTTTATACCCTTGTATACAAATCTTAAGGCAATTAAAAAAAAGGATTTATTTATTTTAGAGAAAGAGAGAGGAGAGAGGAAAAAGGAGAGAGAATCTTAAGCAGACTCTGCACTGAGCGTGAGGCTCAACGTGGGGCTCAATCTCATGATCCTGAGATCACAACCTGAAGTGAAACCAAAAGTCAGACATTTAACCAACTGTGCCACCCAGATGCCCTTAAGGTACCGTTTAAAGTACAGAAAATTTTTTTTTTTTTAGATTTTTAATTTATTTATTTGACAGAGAGATAGAGAGATCACAAGTGCGCAGAGCGACAGGCAGAGGGAGAGGGAGAAGCAGGCTCTCCACTGAGCAGAGAGCCGGATGGGGCTCGATCCCAGGACCCGGAGATCACGACCTGAGCCGAAGGGAGCTGCTTAACCGACTGACCCACCCAAGTGCCCCTAAGGCACAGAAATTTTTAATGTTGATATACAGAATTTACCAGTCTTTTTTTCTTTGCGGTTTGTAATTTGGTATCTTGCTTAAGAGATGTTTTGTTATCCCAAGGTTATAAAGATATTGTCGTAAAAGTGTTAAAATTTGTTTTTCTCAATTATATCTTCAATCTGTAACTGATTTCAGTATGGTATAAGAGATAGATCTAACTTGATTATTTTTTCACATGGTAACAGTACCAACAGCACTTATTGCCATAGATTAACTTTCTCTGATATGTACGGGCCTGTTGCTGGGCTTTGTTTGTTGTCCCTTTGTTATATTTGTCTATCCTGGCAGTATTACTGCCATGGTGTAGTTCTTGTTGCTGCATCATAAGTATTGATGGCTGTGAAGGTAAGCCCCTCTTCCTCATTCTTCTTCAGGAAGTGTCTTGCTCGGCTTACCTCTTGATCTTATTTTAAGATAAGACTGTCATGTCCTTTGAAGAATCCCATAGGGATTTTTTTTGGAATTGCAATGAGTTTATATACTAGTTTGGGAAGGAAATGATATTTTCATTGTTTTTCATATATTTTCATTACCATCCATAAACATGGTATATCTTTGCTCTTATTTTCATCTTCTTTTGTATCTTTAGTAGAATTTTATAGTTTTTCCATGTAAAGCATGCTTTCCTTTTCTTAACTTTATTCCTAAAATTTTTTTTGGTATCTACGTAATCTTTTCCCAATTATATTTTCTGATTGGTTGATGCAATTGATATTTGCATATTGATCTTTCTGTCTTAAAACTTTGAAGTTTGAATAGTTCCAATGTAGACGTTATTTGTATTGCCTGTAAACATTTTAGTGTTATCTATTATCAATAAACAGCTTATTTCTTGTCAATCTTCCTTTCCCTTTCTCCTCCTTTTTCTTATTGCATTGGCTAGGGACTCCAGAATTAAATTAAATAGAAGCAGTGATAGAAGGCCTCCTTTTCTGGGGTGCCTAGGTGGCTCAGTTGGTTGGGCGTCCAATTCTTGGTTTCAGCTCAGGTTCTGATCTCATGGATGGTGAAACTGAGCCCCATATCAGGCTCTGCACTCAGTGAGAGTCTGCTTCAATATTCTCACCTTCTGCCCCTTCCCGTGTTCATGCTTTCTCTATATATATAAAATAAATAAATAAATCTTAAAAAAAAAAAAAAAAAAGCTTCCTTTTCTTATTCTTGACCTCAAAGGAAATGCTTCTTTTTTAAATTTAAATTTAATTTTATTTATTTTTAAAGTAGTCTCTATGCCCAGCATGGGGCCCAATGCAGGGCTTGAACTCAGCCCTGAGATCAAGAGTCAGACACTTAACCAACTGAGCCACCAAGGCACCCCCAAAGGAGATGCTTCTAATGCTTCACAATTAATTGTGAGGTTTGCTCTTTGTTGTATGTAGATACACAAAACACCAATATTGAAGTTCATTCTTGGGACGCCTGGGTGGTTCAGTCAGTTGAGCATCTGCCTTCAGGTCAGGTCATGATCCCAGGGTCTTGGGTTTGAGCCCCACGTTGGGCTCCCTGCTCTCCCTCTCCCTCTGCCTGCTGTTCCCCCTTCTTGTGCTCTCTGTCAAATAAATAAATAAAACCTTTTAAAATTTTCATTTTAAGCCATAAACTGTAGATATTAACTTTTATTACTTAGATTATGGAGAATTCAATATAAAACTTACAGGAAGATTAAATATTTGGAAACAGTCCCAATATCTGAGGAAAACACCTCACAAAGAACCCTAACTATAAAATATCAAATAAGTATTAATTCAAGCTGATTAATTCCTGAAATCTATAGGAAATTCTAGTGAAGATCACAAAAAGAAATCATGGAGAAAATTCTGAGAATTGTGTAGGATTTATTTCAGAGCATTTTATAACTGTTTTGGAGGTGTTTTATAATCTAGGATTTCTTGGGGCAGGAAAAGTTGAAAATAACTGAAGATAGCTTAGAAACTTGCCCTTATGAGAGGGGGAGGGATGGCTTTTGAATCTCTCTGTAGTTTTGGTGGTACTTTTTTTTTTTTTTTTGCATTTTTACAGAGTCCTTGGTCGTTTTGTAAAGTAATTAAGTGATCATCACCTAGCCTTTTTCCTACTTGGCTCATTTTCTGCCCCTTATTTTAGGTACCAACGTTTCTATCTTTTGGTATTCTCTGGCTTCTCAAAGTCATCTTCCTGCTTTCTTATATAGGCCTGTCTTTCACCCCTTTAATTTAGCACTTTCCAAACTGCTAAAATTCTGAGGAAGAGGGGTTCTGGGGTCAAATGAGTTTGGGAAATACAGTGTTATGCCAAACCTAATAGCTTACTTTACTACAGGCCTTCTAGAACCTTCAGTATTCTAATGTGTATTGTGAATCTCTAAAAGGGAAATACAGCTTGTAGTGTTTCCCCAATTAATCGATCATTGACCTTTTTCCAAAGAGCACCGAATAACACCTCTCATAACCCAGTTCATTACTCTTCAAATAAAAACTTCCAGTTCTTGTAAACTTTTCCTTACTGGAAGACATGTTATATGTTCTCTCAGTACTAGGTTGTAAATTCTTTGAGGACAATTTCTTTTTCTTGAAGTATTTCCTGATCTCATTATATATTGAAACTCTGGCATTCTTCCTCTCTTATAGTTCCCGGGATGGGGACTCAAGAGGCCCCTCAAGAGTTCATGTACCGCACAATCTTGCTAAATAATCCAATTTAGCTTTCGGGATCTTTTTACTACACCTTAATTCAGCTACTTTTGATGCTTTATTGAATGCTCTGGGCTAGGCACTGTTGGTGTTAAAAGGTGAGTAAGATGTAGTTACACCTCACTGGAGAACACTTAGAGGAAATAAGTACATGACACAAAACACATAAACAAGAGGTACAAACTACCTTGGGGTTCAATGGAGAAATAATGACAATTGGGTGGCTGGGGAAGGAGACACATGGGAAGAATCAGAAAAGATTTCTTGGAGGATGTATCATTTGGGATGGGCCTTAAATTTTAAAAAAAATACAGACAGGGTATAGAAGAGTAGCATTGTAGGTGGGGGTGTAGAGCATATGCACGCAGGAAGGTAGGGAAGAGGGGCAAGTTCAAGTGGCTCTGTCTGGCAGGATGTGTACAGGATAAGTTGTAGATGGGACATGACCAGAGCATGGATAATAAAAATAGAACGAATACTTTGGGTGCCAATGTGAGTTATGTTAACGCTGCTGTCCACACGGAGCCATTGAAGAATTTTTGAGTGGGAGGGTGATGTGAGGACCACTTGCTCCTCTTCCCTCCTTTGTGGTGTCTCCAAGCTCTAGTGCCTTTGCCTCTGTCCAGCTCAGCGACATAGAGAAACTTCGGCCAATGAATTAAACTTCCAGTGTCCTGACTTGCATATTGGGTACCTCCTGCTGTAGAGCTGTCCAGAGTACAACAGTAATCGTGGCGGCAGACTCTAGTAACTGCATACCCACTCTATGTAGAATACTGTCAGAAGCCCGCATGCTGGCGAGGGAGTGTTCAGATGAAGAATACAGATAAGAGGTCAGCCGTGGATTTAATGATAATACTTTGTGGAGATGTGATTTCAGCGTCTTAAAGAGGAAACTGATAAGAAAAAAAGGATGGGAGCAGATAGTAAATTTTAGTGAGACACGAGAATGGATGTAGCTAGTGAGCCTGGAGAATTGACTGTAACTAGTCCCTCTGTCCAGGCAGCTCAGGACTAAAATTGGCACGGGTGTGCAGTGAAGAGGGAAACCCAAACAGCTGGAGGGTTGATTTGAGGTGACCCACCTGGCGTAATGTTCAAAGGCCTATCCCTCCTGCTGTAATGTTGAAAGGCCCCGACCCTCCTGGCTGTTGAGATGGGCCTGGAGAAACTGTGTGTTTAATGGCTTTAATGTTTTCTGTGACGTGGACTTTGAGGTCATCAGGGAAGTCGGGTGAGGGGAGGGAAGTACCCTTCATGGGAGAGCTTGGAAGTCTGAGAAAGCTGGCGCCTGCTGGGGAACAACATAGGAAGCAGAGCAAAGCTTCGGTGTTTTGCAGTGGTGGGGGCAGGGTTCTCACTAGAATCTGTGGGCATGCCGCAGGGTTCCGCTGGCGCTCAGGACGCCTGAGGAGGGGCCCCTCTTAGCCCCCGCGGCCGCTGCCCCGCACCGCAGGGCCTCCCCGCACCGGCGAGCAGGGTGGAGCCGCGGCGCTCAGCCCGGCGGCTCCGGGATCTCGTCTCGCTCTTCCGCTTGCAGGTGCGCCCGGGGAAGGCGGGACGCGCAGGAGCCGGGCGCCCGCCATGCCCGGCCCGCAGCTCCGCGTCGCGGCCTCCAGCCCGCCGCCCCCGCGAAACCGCCAGCCGCAGCCCCTCTGAGGAGGAAGAAGAGGCGGCGGCGGCGAAGGCGCCGCCCCCTTGGCGAGCTTCGCGACCCGGCGGCCTCCGCAGGACCCATGGCGGATTCCTCGCCCGCGCTGTCCTTGCGGGAAGGCGGCCCCCGAGCGCCCCGGCCCTCGGCCCCCTCGCCGCCGCCGCGCTCGCGCTCCGGCTCCGAGTCCGAGGAGGCTGAGCTGTCGCTGAGTCTGGCCCGCACCAAGACCCGCTCGTACGGCAGCACGGCCAGCGTGCGGGCGCCGCTGGGCGCCGGCGTCATCGAGCGCCATGTGGAGCACCGGGTCCGCGCCGGCGATACGCTGCAGGGCATCGCGCTCAAGTACGGAGTCACGGTGAGCAGGGCGCGCCGCGGCGCCGGGGGCCGGCGGCACGGGCGGGGGCTCGGGGCGGGGCCCGCAGTCCCGGGGGTCGCGCAGGCGGCTCTCCGGCCCGGGGCCGCGGCCGCCGAAGATGGTTCTGTAGCCAGAGGGGCAGGCCTCCCAGGCTCCCTCCTCAGGTAGGTGCATCGAGTTCCCTGTGTCCTGCCCAGACTCGGCCCAGATCTGTGAGGCAGGCCAAAGACGACCAGGGAGCCACCGTCACCCGAGTTCAGTCCAGATCACACTACCATAGTGCATATTTACTCAAAGTCGAGCTGAGGCGTGGACTCAGGCAGAGAATTTTGTTTTCTCTGTAAACAAGCGCTGCGATGAGTCAGGGGTGGTACAGTTGTTTTCGCACGATGGTTCTGGTTTTATCGATGATACTGCTTTATTTAGAAGTGAAATGACACCCCTGGGCTCACTGGCAACTGTGAATGTGACACCTGTCGCCAAGCAGCAGCCCCGAACTGGGGTCTAGGTGAGCTGGAGAGCTGTGTTTATTATAAATTTATAAGTGTGTGTGTCCTAGGTATATTGCATTACACCTTTGGGAAGAACATGGAAACCTGAGGGAGCATATTGTCTCATTAAAATTACTTATAATTAACTGAGCCATGTGATGGCCTTTTTACATTTGAGTTCTGTATCAGTTTTCAATGTTCTTTCCTGAAACACCTTAGACACTAATGGGAAAGTAAGACAATCTTGTCTGTATCTTTCTCTTAAAGTGAAAGAAACTCTTTCTGGCCCTTCACAGAATGACAGAGACTAATTTATTTTGCACCTTCGAGTTGGTAGTGTGTGTTTACCTGGCAGGTCTTATCATTTAAACATTTTGAGACCAGGGATCTTGCTGTGCAGACATATACTGCTATTATCATGCTATGGATAGTCCCTTTCCATCTGCCTGGGAGTTCCTAAATGTGAACATAGAACTGCAATTCTTATGTACATCAATAAGGCCTGGTTTGGGTGAGGGCCAGAGGAAAGCAGAGTTGGGGAATATCAGTAACTACCTTCTGCTGAATGCCTGCTGCGTGCCAGGCATTACATTTGTCCTGTTCCATCTTGTTTTTATTCAATTTGGTTTTCCTAATGAGCCTTGGAGGTAGGTGTAATTAACCTTTTTACAGATGGGAAAATGGGTGAGAGGTAAGGATATTATCTAAGTATGTTTATTCATTGAGAACAGCTTGAATTAGCACAGTGATAAAGCATTTGCTTTTATCTAGATATTACTTCTGATTTCCACTCTTATTTCTATCCTACTCTTATCAAGAGGTCTCTTAGCATCTTGGTTACTGAAAAAGGAGGGTCTCTTCTGTATGGTTTCTGTATGTCATACCTACTGGGCCAGGGTGACTGCACCAGGAATCCATGATATCTAGAGAAGTGTTATTTCCCTGGTCCCTACCCAGAGCGGTCTCTCCAGGCCAGTGCCCTCCATGGCTGCACCTGAGTGGCTTAGAGCTCCTAAACATCTGCTCGTAGCTATTCTCTACCTTTGGTCAGATGTTTTCTAATGTATGTTTTTGCTCACTGGAGATCCTGTTGTTACTCATAACCTTATCACCCCTTTTGGCTAAAGTGTAAGCCAGATTTTTCACTACTTTTAAAAAGACTTGATTTTAAGATGTTAAGCTCAAGTATAATGAATTGGGAACTATAATGTATAGCCACAAATAGTCTCAACTGCAGCACTATTGATATTATGGGCCCTATAATTCTTTGTCGTGGGAGTTGTGCTCTGCATTGTAGGATGTTTAATAGCATCTCTGGCCTCTGCCTGTTAGACACCAGGAGGACCCCCAACCCCCAACCCCATCGAGAGATTGCCAAATGTTCCCTAGGAAGAAAGTCACTCTTCACGAGAACCGCTGGTTTGTTACATGTGTATCATTTACTTTAGGCCCTAAACTATAGTTGATGAAATTTTTAGAGACTCTTCCACGTTAGAGACTCTTCCACGGATTATGTAGAACCAGTGAAAGTCATAATTCTTCTGTAACAGCAAAGTGACGTTATTGCTTTAATTAATGTAGGCAAATATTAATTAGATTTACTCATTGTAAATTGAGATTTTAGGTGGAAGCTAAAAAGGCAGAAAAGTTTTTTTCTTTCCCTGACAGAACAGAAAGAAGCCGAATTTAGTTAAGTTTCTAATATTGACTGCCAACATCATAAGCATATTTAAATTATTGTTTAAAGGAGTCAGTGATGATATGTTGGAGATTTAAAGACCCAAGGCAGTGCACCTGGAAATTAAGAATCAGTCTAGGCAAACATTTGACCTTAACATCCCATGTCTGTCAGGAGCCAAACATGGCTCTGCTGTCTTACTTAGAGGGGCAGGAACTCTCAGGGAAGCCTGTCTGCTGAAGACAGCTCTCCAGCCCCCCAGCTGGGAGTCCAGGCAGAACTCCAGTCCCTCAGCACGGAGAGACTGGTAAGACCCAGTAGTATTTTAGGCACAGGGATGTTTCCAGAACAAAGACTCTGACAAGGCAATGAAGGTGGTGTTCTGGTTGTCCACCCTGGGTTTCCAGAGGAACAAATTGGAAACTGGTTATCTGAAGTGTTGTTGGCTGGCTAGCAGCAGGGTACAATCCCAAGATGTGGAGTAGATGTGTTCCTCCAACTTGCCTGGCTGGGAGACGCCCTGGGGCAAACTAAAAATAAAGAATCCTAACTGACCTTGAGCCTACTGAATCAGAATATCCAGAAAAGGAGCCCAGGAATCTTCATGTTTTACAAGCGTGGTCAGTTTCTTGTTCCCAAAGCACCGTCTTTCCTGGGATCTTGGCACTTGCTGTTCCATCTGTATGGAACACTCTTTCCCTGATAACTGCATGGAAGGTTCACTTCGTGGGGGTATGACCTGTGCAGTCACACAGGGCCCCATGCTTAGAAGAGCCTGCACTTGGTGTCATGCTCTACTACTGCCATCTTGAGAAAAGAATTGTTTAAAGATTTTATTTATTCATTTGAGAGAGGGAGGGAGGGAGAGAGAGAGAGAAAGAGAAAACATGAATGGAGGGGAGAGGGAGAAGCAGGCTCCCCGCTGAGCAGGGAGCCCAATGCGGGGCTCAATCCCAAGGACCCAGAGATCATGACCTGAGCTGAAGGCAGATGTTTAACTGATTGAGCCACCCAGGCGCCCCACCATCTTGAAATTTTTAATACTTTCTGAATAAGGGCCCCACATTTGCACTTTTCACTGGGCCCTGCCAATTATGTAGCTGATCTTGGGTGTGTGACTTGCTCCCTCACTGCCTTCAAGTTCTTGCTTGCAAGCCTCCTCCATGAGGCCTTCCTGACGACTCTCTGTCAAATTACAGCCCTCCTCCATACCCCCTTTCGCATTCCCTGCCTTGTTTTCCCAACGGTATTTATTGCTCATCTCGTTTTCCTTTTTTTCTCCAGCTTCTATCTTTTTCGTGATACTTTCATGAATAAATAGAAATCCATGCCCTCATGGAGCTTATATCTTAGTGGAGACAGTAAGTAAACAAACGAAATATGTTATAGGTCAGGTATTGATAAGCAAAATGAAAGAAAATTAAGCAGGGAAAGGAGAGAAGGAGGGCTAGTGGAAGTGGCTGTAATTTAAGATGGTGTGACCACAAGACTTCACTGAGAAGGAGGCAAGGGGGTGGGGGTGGAGGGCGTGCAGATATCTGTGAAGAACATTCCAGGCAGCAGGAACACCAAGTTATGCAAAGGCCCTGAGGTGGGAGCATAATTGGCAAGTTCCAGGAATAGTGTCCGTGGTGCTTAGAATGCAATAGGGTGTATTTGGACCAGATCACTTAGGACCTTGAAGGCCATTGTAAGAACTTTGGCTCTTTCTCTGAGTGAGTTGGAAAGTGGAGGAATTTGAACAGAAGAATGACGTGATCTGATTTGTGCATTAAGAGGATCACTCTGGCTGCTGCTTTGAGAACAAGCTGTAGCGCGGTGAGTGCCAAGGCAGGGAGACCAGATAGGCTTTGTAATAATGCAGGTGAGACGATGGCAGCCTGGACCAAAGCAGCGGAGAGGGAAGTGGTGGGAACCAGTTGGATTCTAGATGATTGTTGATACGCTATATATTTTCTGCTTATTTGCTTACTGTTTCATTTGAGTATCTCTGCCTTAGAGATGGGCCCAGGGACCCAGGAGGCTTCTCTATAGGAAAGACTATAGATAATTGGAGAACTTGGCCAGGCCTGACGCCTGATGGACCCCAGTTCTTCTGCCAGGGCCTTAGAAAATATCTAAAGGACCCTGCCCACATCCCTTTTAAAGTCATTTTTAGTCATTAATAACTGGGATTTTTTAATTATTTTTTTACCTGTTTTTATTGAGCCTGGTTTGTTTAAGTCCTTGTGCTACATGCTGGGACTACAAGATGATACATGCTTTCCTCCTGTCATTCATGATGAGTTTGTCTACTGCTGATTTCCACTAGCCTGTAGCTACTTGAGAAGCCAGGTTGCTTGTCTGACTCATTCCGTGCCTAGCCTGAGTCTGGCACACGGCAGGCCCTCCACATACGTATGGATCTAATCCGCAGGCCTACCTGGAGGGAAATCGCTGGGCCCTGGAGTTGAGCAGACCCTGAAAGACGGAGCCCAAGGTAGGGGGAATTGCAAAGTGTGATTTGAGGCTGGCTCTCAAGCCTACAGAAAGATTGGTGCTGGTTTTCTCCCCTTCTACCAGCAGGGTATCTTGACCTCGAATTAAACATAGGTTTACATTTGAGCATCTCTACCCAAGAGGCATTTGAGGAAGTGGTCTGGGAAACTGAAACTATTTGGGCTGAGTTGAGAAACTATTAAATGTGGTGTAGATCTCAGACTTGAATTTGCTTGGGCTGGAATTTCCCTGGCTGTGCCTATCTCTACTGAAACATTAAGGTCCTTTCCCTAACCCAGTGTTCTAGATTTAGCTATGGTGTTTGTGGTGACCCTAGGTCCTCTCAGTTGGATGCAAGCTTCGGGAGAAAGCCCACCGGCTCCAGGCAGTCACTGTGAACTTTTTGTTTGGAAACCCTGGAAAAACATCTAGAGAACAGTATACAAACTGAAAGTGAAAAAAAAAAGTGAACAGGAGGCAGTGAGGAGACCTATTATTTGCATTAACTTTTTCATTGTCTCTTTGCTCCCTCCTGGCAGCTTGCCGGTCCTCTCCCCTCTCCAGAGGCCACATTGCTTCCAGGGCCCTCAATCATTACTGTCTGGTTTTATTCCCAGAGTCTTCTCACTTTCTTCCAGTGAGCTGCTAAACCTAGTTGCTTCTTCACACTTCCCTGAACAGAAGTCACCTTGCTGAGAAAAGGTGAAATGATTGTCATTTTAGGGACAAGTGTTGTGAATTAGAAATGTAAGTACATGTACTTCTTTTGTGTTCATAACTTTAGGCCCTCCTACTGGTAGAAATTGTTGATCCTTGCTGATCAAAGGCAAGAGAACCATAAGTAAATAGTGCAACATACAGTGAGAAGTATGGTAAAATAGCCTTTAACAGCTTGGGGTTTAATGGAGTCTCACGTATTCTTATTTATTTATTTATTTTATTTTATTTATTTTTAGGGGGGAGGGGCAGAGGGAGAATCCCAAAAATCCTCATGTATTCTTTCTTAAAAAACAATTTCATTGCGGGGCGCCTGGGTGGCTCGGTCAGTTAAACATCTGCCTTCGACTCAGGTTATGATCTCAGGGTCCTGGGATCGAGCCCCACGTCGAAATCCCTGCTCAGCGGAGACTCTGCTTCTTACCCCCCATGCTCCCTCTCTCTCTCAAATAAATAAATAAAATCTTAAAAAAAAAATCCTAAAAAAAAAGTTTCATTGACATATAATTTACATACCACAGAATTCACCCATTCTAAGTGTACAATTCAAGGACCTTTAGTGAATTTACAGAGTTGTAAATTCACTGAATCACCACAATCCAGTTTTAGAGCAGTGCCATCACTCTGAAAAGATCCCTGGGCCACTGACCTTACTTCTGTTTCCTTCTCTAGCCCCCAAATATCCATTCTAATCTATAGATTTGCCTTTTCTGGGCATTTCATAAAAATGGAATCTTGTATTTCTTCAGAGATAGCGTAGGAAAGAAGTAAATCCTTTTCCATATTAGCACGTGGCAGTGAAGGAGTCCGATTGCTACCAATGCCTAAGATTTAAGAGTGAGAGTAAGACAGTGGTGTGACTGGTGAATCTAGCACTTACTAGAAAAGGATCTTGAGGGGCGCCTGGGTGGCTCAGTCGTTGAGCGTCTGCCTTTGGCTCAGGTCATGATCCCAGATCCTGGGATCGAGCCCCACATCGGGCTCTCTGCTCGGCAGCAAGCCTGCTTCTCTCTCTCCCACTCACCTGCTTGTGTTCCCTCTCTTGCTGTGTCCCTCTCTGTCAAATAAATAAATAAATAAAAATCTTTAAAAAATTTAAAAAACAAAAAAAATTAAAAAAAAAGAAAAGGATCTTGAGAGAGTCATTTCATATATAAGTCTTTTGTTTTCTGTAAAATAATAACCAGATGAAAGTTGTATGTATATATGAATGTATTCTGTAAGGCATACAGTGCTGGGTGAGTGTTACTTACTATGTATCCTGAAATGTTGTTGAAAAGGTTTGTCTTTCTTAAGGAATGGAGAGGAAGAAACAAAATTTGAACGTTGCTTTCACCGTTAAGCAAGTGGCTTGATGAAGCTGAACAGAGTAGCCTTTGTGAAAGGTTCCTGGCCATGCCCAGCAGCTGCTGTTGAGATACTTTTATAGGGGGAAGTTTTGTGAGTTTCCTCCAGACTCAGTTCACCTTTACAAAACATATTTACGGGGGAATCATTGTAAAGAAGTTGTTTTTAACTTATCAGTGGCATTTGTTCTACCTAATGTCAGGATGGTTGATCTTGTGGCCGCCTTCTTAGCTCTTACTTAATTATTCTGTAATCTGTGTCTTGGGGACCAGTCAATTTCACTGAGTCATGCTATTCAATCCCAATTGAGAGAGACTTGAAATGAAAGCAATTCAATTGCTATACCTACCTCCTACTCGTCTGTCCACAAGAAATAGAGGGTAGTTCTGTGTCACTCTAAAAAGGTCATACTTTTATTCTCAACATTAACTGGGTGTTAGAAAATGTTGGACAGAGGGGTGGGAGAAATAGGTGAACTTTTTTTTTTTTTAGTTTGAATAAATTGAATAATAATTTTTTTAAAAGGCCCAAAGAGTTGTGTCCTGTTTTGGCTTTGGGTTTCGGTTTCCCCAAAAGTAATCTGTTCTCCACCATCCACCCCAGGCCTGGTATGATCCAGTCTTGTTTTAGAAGGATAACTATAGGGGTGCCTAGGTGGCTCAGTCAGTTAAGTGGCTGCCTTTGGCTCAGGTGTTGATCCCTGGGGCCTGGGCCCGAGCCCCGTGTCGGGCTCCCTGCTCAGCGGGGAGCCTACTTGTCTCTCTCTCTCTCTGTCTGCTGCTCCCCCTGCTTGTGCTCTCCTGCTCTCTTTCCCTCTGTCAAATAAATAAATAAAATCTTTTTTTTTTTTTAAAGAAGGATAACTCTAGCAATAGAGTGGAGGAAAGAGAAAGGGATCATAATATCTTCTAAGAGTTCTAATTTACTTGTCTGCTCTGTGTGTTCCTAACACAACCCAGGTCTGCACCGGGACCGTGCCAAAACAGCAATTTTCAAAGCCTATAACAAATCAAAGGTGATCACAAGGGTGATATCCAAAACTTAAAGCAGCTGTAGTTATTCCGTGTTTTTTGTTTTTTAAAGATTTTATTTATTCACTTGTCAGAGAGAGAGAGAGCACAAGCAGGCAGAGTGGCAGGCAGAGGCAGAGGGAGAAGCAGGCTCCCCGCCGAGCAAGGAGCCGGATGTGGGACTCCATCCCAGGACCCCGGGATCATGACCTGAACCGAAGGCAGCCGCTCAACCAACTGAGCCACCCAGGCGTCCCTCCGTGTATGTTTTTAACAAAACTTGATGGCCTTCTATTACAATGGCAGTTAAGCGTGCTAGAATTAGAACACACTGGGACATTGACCATTCACGTAATCACTGAGCCTCGGGAACAGTGGACTTCCAGAGTTAGGTCCTTCCGGAGCCTCAGTGTTTAGGTTATTTCTGTAGCTCCTGACAAGTGTGCGTGCACTGGATGAGATTTAATGAGGGCTCCTCTTTATTTCTCCAGGAAGCCCATTCATTTACGGAAGAACTCTGCTAGAGACCACCTCCTTGCATGGAAAAATTTTAACTTTTTTTTTTTTCTGAAAGAGAGAGAAGGTGGGAGGGGCAGAGGGAGAGTGAGAGAGAGAGAGAATCTTACGTAGGCTACACACCACCCAGGACAGAGCCCAACACAGGGCTCAGTCTCACGACCCTGAGATCATGACCTGAGCCAAAACCAAGAGTCACTTAACCAACTGAGTCACCCAGTTGACCTGAAAAATTTTAACTTTTAACAGGATCTTTCAACACCAGGCTTCTAGTTCTAAACCTAGGAGACAAAAGTTCAGAGGCATTTCAAACTTTCACAGGACAGCATCTGAGCTACTTCTGTCCTTGGGTAAATAAATAAGTAATAAAATAAAAATTGGGTATTAGGAAGTGTCGAACAGAGGGCAGGTGGGAAAGTTGTAGAGTTTTCCAGCTCTTCCTTAGGTTGGATCATGAGTTTTCTTAGCTTTATGTGACGTGACATTCCCAGAACATTAGACCCATCTGTGTTCAGATAAAAGTATAAAACTTTCCTAAAACATCATTTCACCGTTTGGGATTATCTCATCTCTTATCTGGGCTGGCGAGGTTTTCTCCATGACTAGGCTTCCTGTTTCCACTAATGCCTCTTTCTTGCTAATCTGTTTTTCCACAAAGCTGCCCGAATGATCTTTAATTGTAATCAGATTGTGTTGCTCCCTTTCTTCACCCTCCAGTGCCTTCTCATCATATTTAAAATAAAATCCAGTTTTGGGGACTCCTTGTGGTTTGGATGGTTGAATGTCTGACTCTTGATTTCAGCTCAGGTCATAATCTTGGGGTCCTGGGATTGAGCCCCAAGTCAGGCTCCGAGCTCAGTGGGGAGTCTGCTTGGGCTTCTCCCTCCCTCTCCCTCTCCCCACCCTCATGCATGTGCCTCTCTTTCTCTCTCTCTCTCCCCCCACCACTTTCTAAAATAAATAAATAAAATATTAATAAATAAAATAAAATCCAGTTTTTTACCTTGGCATCCAAGGCCCTGTGTGGCCTAGAGTTTTGCTCATTACTCCCTACACTTCCACCACACTATATTTTTTCCTGTGCTGGGGTCTTACATCTGCTCTTTCTCATTGGAATGCTGCTCCCCACCCCCCAACCCCCACACCCCCGGCTTTTTGCATGGCTGGTTTATTCCTTAACTTTACTACAAGTCCAGAGTTTGCAGCCTGTTCGGTAGCTTCAAGTCACCACTTGTAAAGGAGATAAGTTAAGATCAAATTTATCACCTTTGGCAGGGGGGAAAAACAACATAAAGCTCACACACCTCAGGGCAGCGACAACATATAAGGTCGATTATCTGGGCTTGGTTTCATGAAATTTTTTTTATATATTCTTACTTTGTCGGAGAAATATTTTTTATTATGAGAAATTCCTACCTCCTTCCTTCTCATTTGCTAAATACATGTTAGAATCTGCCCTTACTTGTTACTTTCTCACTTTTAACCAAATTTAATAACAAGAAAGCAGCTGTTATCATTATCTTTTTTGAGCGCTTCCCGGGGGCCATGCATTATCCTAAATACATGAGTTAATTCGTATAATCCTCATTATGATCATATTGTGTGGAAGGTACTATTATCCTTACTTTATAGGAAAGAAAACAGAATAGTGAATGATTAGAAAGTGGCAAAGCCAGGATTTGAACCCAGAAAGTATGGCCCCAGAGCCCCTGTTTCAGGCTACCTTGTATTAGGCTCATTTCATCTTCAGACTCAAATCTGCCAGTCCTTAGGTTGGTCCCCACCTTGATGCTATGTCTGGATATCCCGTCTAGACTACAGGGTAAATGTACACCTTAAATGCTTGCTGATGATACTGAGATGGAGATGGCATAGTCTCTGACTTCAGGAAGCTCATAGGCTAAAGAGGCAGTTCTATGGGTGAATCAATGGGCTGATGCACAAGACCTAGGGAAGCCTGCCCTTCATTCCCTGTGCTCCTTGACCACACCCAGCTGTTGACTCAGTCACCTTGTCTTGTGGTCTCTGTCATTGGCCCTTTACCGAACTGTGGTGGGCTGTCTTGTTTTGAGTTATAGACGTGTGGGTCAAGGTTCTGACAGGAAACAGATAGTGGGCGTGGGGTGTGTGGCCGAAGAGAATTTCGGGAAGGAACATTTACAGAAGTATGAGCAGGGTTGAGGGAACCAACAAGGGATGGTGAAGCACCTGAGACTAGCAACAGCAGGGAGACATTACGCCAAGGCTTGAAGGGCGAGGGGAAGACATGGTGTACCCAACATGAGGAGGGCTGGAGCCTTGGACGAGGGAGCGGTTACTTGGCAGGAACTCTGCCATAGAAGAGTGCAGCCTCTGGAGTCATGGTGCTGTATCTTTCTGCTGATGACTTCCTTTGGAACACCCACTGGAATTCCAAGGACAAGGGGGCTTAAGTAATGCATTTTTTAAGAGATCAGCCTCCCAGGTTCAGAACAGGCTCAAGAAGAGTTGGGGATGGATTGGGTGGTAGGGATATACTGAAAGGGAGAGTCACTAACACAACAGATAACTTACTGTCCCTTTCTGGTTATTTCCCTGGGTTCATCTTTTTTTTTTTTTTTTAAGATATTTATTTATTTGAGAGAGAGAGAGTGAGTGAGTGAGAAAGAGCACAAGCCAGGGGAAGAGGCAGAGGGAGATCAGACTTCCTGCTGAACAGGGAGCCTGATGTGGGGCTCGATACCAGGACTCCGGGATCGTGATCTGAGCCGAAGGCAGACACTTAACTGACTGAGCCACTCAGGAGCCCCTGGGTTCATCTTTTATACTTATTCCTCTGACCTGTTTTAATTAATTCATCCATCTATCTATCCATCCTTTTATCCTAAGCACATAATGTGTAGAAGGTCTTTGTTAGCCCCAGGGAAGATGTAGAAATAAAAGTGCTTGTCCTGAAGCAATTCAGAGTTTATGCTTGATATTCTCAGGCCTGCCTCCGCACTCCCATCCGGTGTTCCTGTCAGTTTCTGTCTTCCATCATTGTTCTCAGAAAATAATAGGCCCCTGCCAATAAGCATTTCAAAAGGCACTGTATCAATGAAGCTTCTTTGATTTACAAGCGACAAAAGGCCTAACTCAAATTAGCTTAAGCAAAAAACAAAAAACAAACAAAACATGGTGTTTATTGGGTCATGGAACTGAAATGCCCTAGGGTATTCTGGCTTCAGGCTTTGATTCAGAGGACTGATTGCTCTCCTTCCAGATGGCCTCAGGTTCCATGAGGTGGAAGGATGGCTGCTCTTTCCAGCAGAAAAAATATAGGATCTTCCCCCTTCCAGACCTAGCAAAAGTCTCCCTGTATCTTTGAATTGTTCCAGGATGGTACTGTGACCTATCATGAAAGCCAGGACATTGTGACACTCCACAGGTCAGGAATGAGTCATATGCTCACCCTGGAGAGTGTGTATGTGGGGGGTGGGGGAGGTTTGCTCAGTGCCATTGGAAGCCCACATACTAAGGTGGAGGAGGTAGATGCTAGCTGGTAAAAATAAATAAATAAATAAATAAGGGCTATTAAAGGCAGAGTAGAATACACCTGAACCTGCTATGATAAAGTATTCAAGTTATTTAAATCTCTTAAATCGAAGCCTGAACCAGACCAGAGATACTTAGGATTTTCAGATTTTAGTTTTGTCTCCAAAATGCACCAGCCTATTCATGCCTTTCTTCCTCACCCTTACCTTCTCTCCTTTAATCAGAAGCTAGAACATAAAAGACTACCCCACTCTACACAAAAGATACTTTAATGTATTTTTAAAAGAAAAAAAGAGCTTTAAGTGTACCATTTGTATAGATTCAGCTTACAGTAAGAAATTAGGAGTTATAGCGTTCATTTAGTGATCGACTATTGTTTTTCAGACTCTTTGATGTAGAAATCTAATTTTTTTACTCCCAATTTGGCATTAAAGGATCCCCTAGTTTGGTCCCATTAGTCATGCACTTTTATCTTGGTGTTGTATGGACTTCAGAGTCAGACAGAAATCCCAGATCACACATTTATTTTTTATTTTTTTAGATTTTTGTTTATTTGAGAGAGAGAGTGCGTACGAGCATGAGGGGAGAGGGGCAGAGGGCCAGGGAGAAGCAGGCTCTCTGCTGAGCCGGGAGCCCAACGCGGAGCAGGGAGCCCATCGTGGCGCCAGATTCCGAGACCCTGAGATCCGGACCTGAGCCCACTGAGCCACCCAGGCGCCCCTCCAGCTCACCCGTTTAAAGAGCTATAGGCACTGGTCAAATCGGTCATCTGCTGTGTGCCTTAACTTCTTCATTGGAAAATAGAGAGTGGTATCATCTGCTGCCAGGCGCTCTGCTCGGTGTCCTTTCTCTCATATATATCCTATATGTCTGTGTGTCTGTCGGCCTACTTACCTACCTACCTCTCCGTCTCCTCTGTGCAAGTGTGTGTAGACAGGGTGACACCTGTTTTACACACGAGGAAGCAGGCTGAGGGAAAGGAGTATCAAGCCCACGTGGAGACGGTTGGTGTCGGTGGAGCTGGGATCTGAAACCAGGATTGTCAGATTCCCAAGCGTGCGCGCTCAGCTCTCTTACCAGACCGTCTCAGTTCCCTGCCTCACCAGACAGAGCTGTGCGGAGACTGAGCTGGTGTGGGCCCGTGCGGAGCCCAGCGCGGAGCGGTGCCCGGCTCGGCCGGCCGAGAGGGAGAGGTCGGCAGGCCCTGGGAGCCTGGCTGAGGGACACGCGTGCGGTTCTCCAGCACCCCGGGGGCCCCGGGGACCAGCCGTCGAGTCCTGTCTGCAGTCACAGCGCTGTGGACTTGGGCATGCCACTTACCTCTCTGGAGTCTCCATTTCATTTGCAAAAAGGACAGTATCTGGATGGCAGAACTGTCATAGAGGTTACATGAGACCCCATGTGTTGATTCCGTTCTCCCTTTCCATCCCCACCTCCCATCCCCATCTCTGAGGTCTGCTGGAGGCATCCGCAGGCTAGGAAAGAGTTTGAGGGTATAGAAACTATTAAATGCTAGCTTCTTTGTCTGCCACTGATCATTCCATGGTCCATAGTCTGTCTGAGTTTTGTTCCCTTCATTGGTAAAGTGAATCTTCAAATGCCTGCTCCACAGGGTAGGAAATAGAAGATAGTGTATGTACTGTGCTCCCCCCCTCCTTTCCTTACCTGTACCACTTCTACCTGTTCTTCAGGGCCCATCTAAAGTCAAAAGAATCAAAATCAGAACTGCACGTTCTCTGTGAGGCCTTTCTTAATGCCTGCAGCCCCAGTCTACACCATTCTTGAAAATGCTCGTTGTATTTATCCCTGTACCAGCTCCTGTATCAGTTGTATTTGCCAAACACAATTCCAGAGACCTGGGAGGCACTCCATAAGTAAAATAACAGTATTAGTTTTTTTTTAAATATCAAATAATAGAAATGTTAAAACAAGAATAGAAATTATTAGATAAGCTGGAAGTTCCACATTTTTTAACTTCAGGGATTTAAGGCTGCTTGGTAAAAGCTGCCTTGTAGGGGAAATATTATAGTGGGGGAAAATTAGTCTTTCCTTTTTTAAAGTTGGGAAACAATTTCCTGACTACTCTTGAAATAGCCAGGAGTACCTGGGGAATTGACTCAAATTAAGACTCTCGAATCCAGAGAAAGCATTTCACATATTCTGAACCTGGATAGTTTTAGTTCTGTTGATGTAATAAACCCTACTAATGGATTTACTTATATATAACTCTGTTTCCTTCTTTATTTTAGATGGAGCAGATTAAAAGGGCAAATAAACTGTTTACCAATGATTGTATATTTCTGAAGAAAACTTTGAACATCCCCGTTATATCAGAGAAGCCTTTGTTGTTTAATGGACTTAACTCAATAGATTCCCCAGAAAGTGAAAATGTTGGTAGCAGTTTTTCTCATGAAGAAGAGCCGGTAGCAGCTGGGGAAGACCTTTCTCCTCCCAGTCCTCAAGAATCCGATGTTCAGCCCGTACAGCCTGAAGAAGTGTCAGCTAGAGATTTCCTGCAGAGACTAGACTTGCAGATTAAGTTGTCAACGCAGGCTGCCAAGAAACTAAAAGAAGAAAGCAGGTAAAAATATGCTGGTAAAATGTCAGAGGCTGAATAAATTACTCTTACGATGTCCTTGCTTGGCTAAGTTTTGTTGTGTTTTGTTTTCTCTTCTTTGTTCTTCTCTTTCCTTTTTTTTCTTTTTGCTCTAAAAACTATATTTTAGGGGCACCTGGGTGGCTCAGTTGGTCAAGCGTCTTCCTTCAGCTCAGGTTATGATCCCGGGTCCTGGGATTGAGCCCGGCATCGGGCTCCCTGCTCGGCGGGGAGCCTGCTTTTCCCTCTCCTGCCTCTCCACCTGCTTGTGCTCCCTCTCTCTCTCTCTCTCTCTCTCTGTCAAATAAGTAAATGAAATCTTTAAAAAATAAATAAATAAAAACTATTTTAATTCTAGAAAGTCATTTTCAATATATGAAATGTAAAAAGAGCTCCTGCATTCTGCATAGGGCTTTATCTGTTGCAGTGTACTTGCTTTTGTCTCTGTTATTTATTATAAAACGTTTGCTCCTTTGCTTTAGTAGCATAACTGTCCAGCGAGC
Source organism: Potos flavus (assembly GCA_028534135.1). Lineage (NCBI taxonomy): Eukaryota > Metazoa > Chordata > Mammalia > Carnivora > Procyonidae > Potos > Potos flavus. The sequence continues at coordinate 44,618,553 of CM052896.1, forward strand.
AATTCTGGATAGCAGCCAAGCAGAAGCATCTAGTTTATCCCATCAAAGGAAGGACTGCCCTGTGAAGGGCAGCTCCTTGTGAAATACTGATCCTAATGCAATTTGTCAAAGACATTGACCATTATTTGTTTCACATGAACTTTTTTCTTTGTTCTTGAATTTGGTACTAGGGCAAATATTTCTCTCTCCTACAGAATTGGTTTTCTTTTTCCTTTATGAATCCAAGAATGGCACAAGCTATTGTGTTTCCTTTTTTGCCCTGGCTACCAGGAAGCTAACAACTAAAACTGATGTTCAGTTCAACTACTACAGTATTTCTTACAGTTAATATATTTGTACTGTTCTTTCCTTAGTCCTGATTTTTTATTTCTATCTAATTCATTTTATTATATGTATGCTTTTTGTTGTAGGCACATCAAGTTCTTTTGAGGAAAAGGTGGAATATAAAAAATATGGACAAATATTATATAATCATTTTATAATTTAATGTTTTATTTAAATGTAATAGAAAAATGTAAATATATAAGAATATATATATCTTTTTTTTACAAGTACCCTTCTTTATTCCAATATCTGAGATGCCAATAAAATGCAGATAATAAGGCACACCCTAATTAGTATTTGCATTTCATACAATTTCCAGGACATGCAAAATATTATAAATTGATATACTCATGCCCTTCTTTGGCAAGTGGATATTAACTTATATAATAAGTCTATAAGTTTTCTGAATATCATTTTTAAACACTGATTTATGCTGAATTTCTTTTTTTCAGAGATGAAGAAAGCCCCTATGCAACTTCCCTCTATCACAGTTAGATGATCAGGGGTGATCATCTAACCTAGATTAAGAGATGGTTGGATCATAAAGAAACCAACAACTGAAGATTCAAAAGCGTACATCGTTAAAACACAATTTAGTAGTTTCACCTACTGCAATTGCACTGAAGTGATTATTTTCTTCTGGCTTTCTATAATTTTAAGTCTTCATTATGGCATGAAAGCAAAATTGTATCCTAAAGCTCATCACTTTTGTAGGTGATGGTAGTTTTTAGACTAGTTTTGTAAATACTAGTTAACATAAAGCATCAAAGACTATATACATATTCAAGCTGAAAACAATGTTGATCTTCTGAGAAATCCTAATTATGTGAAATACATGGTTGCTATTTAAGTGATGCTGATTTTGCTATGTGTTTATAACTCAAGTGCTATATATCTATATTTCGATATGTATTACATATTCTGTATTAATATAAAGAACCAAATTTTGTCTGCTATTTTGTAAAAATAAACTACAAAAGCCTGAATGAGAAAATAAACTATGTTTTCATATTTGAGTCTTCAATTTTTTTCAATAAATGGAAAAATAAAATGGATTTTTAAATTATTTTTGAAATGGTGACAGCTTCTCCATTTTAAATGCTTTTATTATTACAATTGGAATTTTGAAAAAGTTTCAATAATCTAAAAGCAAATCGATTATGGATATTAATAACCTTTACATTTTCATAATATTTTTCCTGATTTGAGATATAGTATGAACATAGAATATGATCAGAAGGAGAAATTAAAAATGCCATGCTCTGACACATTGGTGAATTCTAGTTTAGATTTCATTAAGTCACTTTATAGAGTGTTTCGTAGTCACCGTGCTCATTCGAATCGAGGGTTAAGTTTTTATTCACTTAATTTGTCTTTTACCGTTTTACAGCCATAAATCTTAAGCAAAATATTATTTACAGTTAAACTCTTTTTGGTCTCAGTTTTTATTCAAGTACCAGGTTAAAGAAATCTTTAAGCTCCCCACAAAATTCCCCATATTTATCCTTCCCCTACCTCTCCAAAGGACTCTGCTTTCTGTGGGGCAAACAGGACTCTCCCCTCATTTTCTCTTCCCTGTCCTGCTCCTCCAGGTCTTCCATTAAGTAGGAAACAGGTGCCTTTAGGCATCAATGGAGCAGAGCTTATAGGACCAGAACTGCACATCTCCAGCCCTTGAGGGTGAACCAACAGGTGCACGCATGGGAAACACTGGTCATCGGCCCTTGTCTTGAATTTCTTGTTTGTTCATAACATACATACTCCCTGCTGTGTTGGGTTTTTTTTCCCATGCTGTTACCATGTTTGATATAGGGTGATCTCTTGATCATGCTTTGCTACTACCTGACTATGGGGGTTAGTTGGAAGAGGAGAAAACAAAAAAATAAAGGAAGGGAAAACATTGTGTATGTAAGACAAGGTCAAGGCCTCTCCGGAGGCACAGGAACTTTAAAAAATGTAAAGTTATCATGCTGTTTAACGTGACATGATCTGAGATTTGAGAGTAATCCAAAAGATGTAAATCCAAAAATGCTATCCAAAAGATGTAATATAAGCAGAAATGTAAAATTCAGTCCACAATCTTAAAAAGATTCTTCTGAGTATTTCTTTGTTGCCTAAGGTCTACTCTTCGCATTTTCTGGCCAAGACATCTCTCTCCTTCAAGTTATTAAAAACTCTGGATTGAAAAAACAAAAAACAAAAAAACAAAAAAAAAACCTCTGGATTGTTGTGGCCACAGTTGAACTGTCTTGGACCAGGTACTTTGGTACTGCCTGGGAGGAGTGGACTGAGCCACAAGAAACTGGGTTCGAGGCCCACTTTTAACCCCTTCTTGGCCACCCAAATTTGAGCACACTCTGTGCCCTTCTTGTGAACCAGTTTCCTCATTTCTAAAACAGGGCCAATGATCTCCTTTTTCTTTTGTCTTGGTTACTGCTCAGAGTTAATGAAGGTCTGTATGTCAGAAAACTACAATAAACTCCCTAAATAAATGTCTTATTTAAAAATAGACTGCATAGATATCTAGATAAATTATAGAAAATGGATAAAATGCTTTAATTGCAGACAGACTTTTTTTTTGTCCTGATACAAGCAGCCTATTTGGACTATAGGACATGGGTGAAGTAGTCGGTCATGTTATCAAAGATGACATTAAAACGGTCTGACTCATTGAGTTTGGCAAGGATAACTTGGGCATAGGTGTTTTTAGTTCCCTCTTACTGCTCACCAGGGAGTACTGGCTTCTCTAGAACATACTGAGTTTAGTTTTTGTGGGTGTCAGGCTTTGGTTTTGTTTATTTTTACAACTCTAGAGAGGATGGGGAGGAGCAGCAGTGGTTTCCTCCCCGAGAAAAATAACCTCTTAATACTTTCCCCTAAAAGTTCCCCAGCCCTCACCAAAAAGTAGATAGCAAGTAGAAGCATTCAAGATAAGTATCGTAAGGCTGAAGTCATGACAGCTAATACACGAAGCATTATATTATTTTTAAGATTTCTAACTGAAATAGAAAAATATGTTATCACTTTATGCTGAAACATGCATTTTTAAAGTATTCTTTGGTTTGGAAGCATTGCCCATTACCAACCATTTCAGGAGGACATTGGGCCACCATGTGTTGTTTCCAGAGCTGTGTTTGTGATGGCAGCTGAGGAAGAGGAGTTGCAGGGACCCCAAGTTCATTAACCCTTTCTTCCAGGAAAGCTCATTTACCAGCTTTGGTCCACAAAGAAGGGAATGACTGTTTTCTCTGTTTCTGTCCTACCGCCTGGCCCTCTTGCTCTCTGTTGAGAAACGTTGGCCTGGTTTAAATTCAGTTTAGATAACTCAGGTCTGGCAGACATGTTTACTTTGCTTCTGTAGTGTTTATGACCTCATTTTTCTCCTTGGAGAGCACATAGTTATCCCTATTAATAAACAAACTCGATGTCTGGAAATGTCAAGAGTGGGGAGAAATTGTTGATGAGTCCAGCAAATCCTATGCTTATCTTTCAGGTTCCTTTTTGCACCAGTGGGCCTGATAAAGAGCCAGCAGGAACAGCCAAAAAACCAGAGTTATCCTTTAAGCTAGAGAGGCTTGGAGGAAATGTTAATTTATTTCAACTCCCAAAAGGGAACTGGTGGTGGAAATGACATCTTGTAACAGACAGAGTCTAGGAGGTGCTTTGGTACCCAGCATGCCTTGAAAACAGAACCCCCTAATTCTTTGGGGGGTGCCTGTGGGTGTGACACAGCAGGAAGAAGCTTGAATTTTAAGTTCTGTCCATGACAGGCTTTCCAAAGCAACATATCTCTGATTATAAAATGTAAATCTGTAAGGAAATAAGGATTCTATATACAAAATCGCAGCTTACATACTTTACTTTTCAGACAGTTTTTATGGCAAGAAAGCTATGTTTAACCACTTCTAAAAGGTTAACTACTGCAATTTCATCACTTTCTAATAATCCTTGGGTCAAATAACTTTAATGACAGAATTAGAAGTGTTTTAAGCTACGGTTACTGGGACAGTCTAAAGACTCCCGGATCTTCTGCCATTTTTACAGGCTGCTGTAGATACGCTTGATGGCATCGGCTTCTTCTTTATCAAGGATGCCTTTCTCCACGTAAGCATCAGCTTGTTGGTTGATGAAGTCCCTCATCTTTGAAAGGTCATAATCTGGAAAATATCGTTAGCATATCGTGAGCAATGATCAGGAAAGAGACATCCCATTACAATGATTACCATTAACTAGGAAGCTTTTAATGCGACAGCTCAAGTACCTTTCCATCCCTGTTTTCCATATTGGAAAACATATCAGATCTTAGCATTTGTTCAGGCTTTAGAATTTAAAACCATGTTTGTGCGTGTGATATTATCTCATTTGTCGTCCATCAGCCCTGCAAGGTGTTCAGGTGGGGAGTGCCACCCTCATTTGACCATGGAGGGAACACGCTCAGAGACCAGGGCTTTGCAAACTTAATGTTTATACCAATCACCCGGGGCTCTTGCAGGTTTGTATTCAGTAGGTCTGACGTGGAACTGCAGGTTCTGCACGTTAAATAAGCTCCCAGGAGATGTTGATGCTGCCGGTCTAGGAATCACACTGGGGTAACAAGATCCTAAAGCTTAAGTACCTCGTTCAGGATCACACAGGTACTAAGAGTTACAAACAGAATCAAGTGTTTTGGTTTTCTGCAATTTTTATACAGGTTAAGTCACCGTTGATGTGACAACACCCCCCTTTTTTTTTCAAATTAAGACTTGCCATGATTTTTCACATCTGAATTATATGCATGAAGAACAAAAATTATATGTATGGGTTTTTTTTAGAAACCTCTTTATGGCTCTTCTTACTTAAACAAAAAACCTATGTAAACCATAAAACCTATCATAAAACATCCATAAAACAAAGAGATCCCCAAGTAAGGAGGCTGCATGTGGCATTTTTCTGAAGGCTTAAAGAAAACCCACATCCTCCTTGATGCTTATTGTTTTAAAAAAAGAAAAATACGGAAACATGAAAATAAAATTTAAATCACCTGAATTCTATTAGTCATAAATAACCACAGCTGGGTTTTGTTCTTTTTTTTGCTTTTCAGATACATCTATCTCAACCTGGAATTGAGATCACAGTATAAATACAACCTTAGTAACACGCTCCTTCCCTTTACCCAGTGAGCATCGATATTCTGCAGAAACACCACTTTTAATGGCTACATACAGTGCATACTATGGTGGTACCAAAATTCATGACTCACGTCTCTCAGGGCCGGACGAGTGGGTCTGCTATATCCCAGCATCCTTGGCGAGACCCCACCCAGATTTTAAATTGCCCGAGGCTGCGTTCCTCGAGGGCAGTGCCGCTCAACTTGGCTATGGCAGCCCCTGAAACAGTCTTGCTTTCTGTCAGTTTGTAAAGGAGAAGAAAAGGGAGAGAGTGGGGACCGAAAGCTCAGAGCACTCGTGAAAGAAAACGATAAAGAACATTGCTGTAAGCACCGGGTGTTTATCATATCAAGTGAGCCGAGGCTTAGAGAAAACCTGTTTCCTCTCCGTGAAGAAAGGCGTTTGTTCCCATCAGCGCTTGGCCGTGAGGATTAAAGCGACAACACTCAGCCCTGGGCACTTTACAACTGTCATCCGACTTGCTCCTTGAGGAACTCCATGAGGTAAGCCTCAGTAACCCCATCTCAGAGACGAAGAAACAGGACAAAGGAGGTAAGTCACTTGCTTGGGTCATGGCAGAGTCCGGTTCTGAACGCCGGTCCGTCTGTAGTCCCTGCTTCCTTGCCCACCTACGGCCTTGCAGTAGAAAACATGAGGCAACGAACGGCGTAGAACCCATGTTCAGGAAATGCTTGGGGTTTCTGCTGTTGGTGTTCTTTTTCACTTTCCCTTGCCGTCAGGACAAAACAGAACCGAGCTGAACACATTCTGTACACACCTCACCAGCGGATTGCTGACGGGCACGGAGGGCACAAAGAGGCCCCTTTTGTTGGTCGCTGGTTCAGATTAATACTGGCTCTCCCAAGCTCGCTGCAGGGTCGACATCTTTAGTGCGATGAAAGGCAGCCCAAGCGCAGATGTGAAGAGGTCCTTGTGATTTGAATGGACGCAAAGGAAAATATTTTTGCTTTCTTTTGAAATGGAAAAACTGTATCGTTAAGACATAGCTGTCAGTGTGTGCCTGGGAAAGCGAGCATGGTGCAGAAGAAAGGCCGTTGGTGGCCTGTCAGGAGCCACCTTGCTAACCTCAAGAAGGTTTTAAGGTCGTTACGCTCAAAAGAGAAAAGGGCCGTGATTCACTTTTTTTTAAAAGTATAGACTTTAAGAGTGCATAAAGTTTTTTCCTCCTCCTCAGGATCACATCCCAGGGACCTCCCTTTCCTGGATTTGGGAAGGAGATGCAGGTCACCCCGACCCCTGCCCAGCAAAGGGCATCCGCAGAGGTTAAGGAAGGTCAGGACTCATAGAGCAAATGGACTTGCTGCTCACACAGCTGCAGCCACTGCAAGGTCCCAGGAACTAGATCCCCACAGGCCCAACGAGGTGAGCCAGGTCAAGCAGAGCATGTAGGAAGGCAATGGAAGAAAGGCTCTCTGCTTCTGCCTTCAGGGGGGTGTAAGGCAGGTCGCCCTCACTGCCTAGAGGCAGAGGGGAGCCTTGAACTCAACACTGTCATTCTGTAATTTGCTCAAAGCACCTTGGAGATGCAAGTACTAGGTTTCCATGCTTCGCTAGGTTGGTCATTTCTGGAAGTGGAAAATTAAATTGCAGGATGTTGCGGGTTATGACCAGGAGTCTGATTCATGTTAATCAGTGAAAGAAGGAACGTTAAGCACTCCAAATTGTTGGACCATAAAATTAACAATGGTTTCAAAAACGCGTTTTGGTACCTACTGTATTACACTGATTCTAAGATCAACATTTTTTTTTAATTTTAAAGTCTTCATAGTCACTGATGGCATGTTATAATTTTTCTTCATTAGTGGTATATGAAACAATGGTGCATTTTTCAATCAATGCCAGATTTGATGAAATACGGTTCATGTGAATTTGAATGGAACTGACAGCCTGGAAATTCACAGCTGATAATTGTTTCCATCTCACTCAATTTAAGATCATAGGCTAAAGAGGGGGCAAAAAATACATCTTTCTCCCATTGTCCTCTATCTCTGTGGTTCCCAAACTTGTCTACACAGTGCAATCATGGAAGAGGGGGTTAAAAATATTGATGCTTGTGTCCTTCCTCTTGAATGTCTGATTTAGTGGTCCTGAGATGCGACCTGGGCATCGAGACCCCGAGGGGCTCCACAGGTGATCTGAATGCACGTTCAAGTTTGAAAACACCGCTCATCTCATTTTAAAAGCATCACTTTGGCAACCGCTCGGCCAGACACCTGGGAGTCATGGTGGACTCTTCTGTCTCCATGTTGCTCTCAAGTTTCTCCCTTCTTTATTTCCACTGCCTTGCTTCGGTTTAAGTCCCATCATTTCTGCTCCAGATCCTTGCCTCCAATCTCTGTCTAATCCTCTGGGGTCCTATTTTTTCAATCTGTAACCACATTGCTGCCAGATTTCTCAGTTCCTAACCTAATTAAGTCCTAATTTAGGCTCTTCTGGCTAAATCTTACCTCCTTTGCAGGGTGCACAAGCTTCTTCGTGATCTGGCTGCTACCCACTGTCCCACAGATACCCAGTGTTCCGGGGAAACCGAGTAGCTCCGGTTCCCAGAACACATGACTCTTTTGTCTCTGGCACCCAGTGTTGTCTCTGCCTCCATCTCTCGTCCCTTAGCTTTCCAGCAAAGGCTTTCCTGCGGATCTTTCTCCCAGTGCTATCCCTCCCTGTAAAGAGATGTGCTCCGCACCTTTGCACCGCTCCACCTGTCTGTGAGCACTGAGCAGGGCCAACTGTAGCTCCTTGGGGGGCCGGGGAGGACAGGGGGAGGCTGCAGCTTCCATTTCACTTCTCTAGTACTGAGAACAGAACAGTTTTATTCTGTGTTTTATTTTAAGTAAGTGAGTGACAGCTTTTGTGACTGCAGGGTGCATCTAATATGTGGTCACAAATGCCTTTGTTTAAGATACTCCAAGAAGGGGTTCCTGGGGGGCTCAGCTAAGCATTTGACTCTTGGTTTCAGCTAATGATCTCAGAGTCATGAGATCGAGCTCCGTGTTGGGCTCCACGCTGGGCATGGAGCCTGCTTAAGATTCTCTCTCTCCCTCTCTTTCTGCCCCACCCTTGCCTCCCCCGCCAAAAAAAATAAGTAAAAATTTTTAAAAATTTAAAAAGTACTCCAAGGAAAGGGCAAAATGTTGACAATTATTGGAGGCGATTGACAGATACAAGGGGATTCATTATACTATTCTCTCTACTTTTGTTTGACATTTTTCATAATAAAATGTCAAAGAAAAGGCCTTTGCTTGAGAGGCTCCTTTGAAAAAGAAGAGAAATGGAGATTCCATTCCTGCACTGGCATTCCTTCTTCCTGGAGTCTTTTTAGACCGGTTTGATTGTGGGAAACTTCATTTAACAAGAACCCCTGATAAATGGGTGAAAGTGGCAATTTACAACCATACTAAATCCTTACCTTCTTTATTTCCTTTTTTGTTGTGTTTCTTCAACCATTCAATATTTTTTCGGATGGCTTCCAAATAGGCTTCTGTTTTCCCTGGAAAAGGGCAGAGAACCCATATCAAACACTCATAAAATATCACTGCATTTCTTTTTGAAGCGCACACTCTTGTTTAGAACCATAAACCCTGGACTCGTCGAGCATTTATGGGATGGTGTCCCTCATGAAGGAGTGTGCATGTTTGTGTGCATGATGTGTGTGTGTGTTGGGTTGGGGGGGGAGCGGCTGTTAAGGAGAATGGGTAGGGATAAGATTCCAGGAGACAGGACGAGGCTAGTGTCAAGGAGCCAACACACACACACACACAGCCACCCACCCACCCACCCCCCATCTGTTGTCCTGGCAGAGAAGAGTTTTGATTCACTTCACCGGATAGGTAGGTGCCTTCAATTCTTAGACTGCATTGTCTCTGGTTAGGACTGGTTCTTCCAAACTGGGGAGTATTCTCAAGAACTAAATCGGAGTGGTGATACTCCCATGCCGAAAAGACTCCATCACCAAATAAATGATGTTGAGTACGTCCATACGTGTGGCTTTGTGTAGGCCGCCATACAAGTCTCCTGCCCAGTCTGGTAGGGGGTGTATAAAAACTCAGATGAAGGGGTGCCACGGGCCTCAGTTCAAGGTTTGGATGTGAACCTTAGAACTCATTCTAGTAAAGCCTTCCCAGATGTGAACTTTCTCCCATGGGCCTCAGGTGTGGTGAGAGGAAACTAGGCATCACTGAAACACGTGCTCAGCGATGTCCTTTATATACATTGTGGTCTGCAAGTGGGGGTTAGCACCCACTTAGAGATGAGGAAACTAAGGCTCAGAGAGGCTAAGTGACTTGGCTGAGACCACATAGGAAATAGCAGAAGCACAATTTACATGCTGGTCTTACCAAGTTTCCACTACCTGTATCATCTGATAGAAAAGATCTATCTTTGGATGTGGACAGTGATGAAGGCTTGTTTTGTCTCAGAGCAATCAACCACACCTGAAAGCAGATGAGGTCCCTAGTGCTCAGAGTGTCAGCACCAAGGGACCCGGGGGTCTGGAGAATTCTGAATAGCCTGAGAAAAGAAACCTTCAAAGTCCAGGGGCTCTGCAAGAAGTAATGGCTGCCAAAGCTCAATGGTGACCACCCATGCCGAGTCCCTTGTTGAGCCGCGTTACCCCCAGTGTACTGCCCAGACTTACTAGTTGAGTTACCTGTACTGTGTGCTTAGGACGTGCCAAGGGCTGTGCTTTGTGCTCCAAAATGTACTATCCCTTTCACTACTCACCACACCCTCTTCAGGTGCTCCCATTTCATCCCCATGTCACAGATGAAGAAACTGAGGCATAGAGAGACAAAGTAACATGCTGAACATCATATGGCTAGTAAGTTGTGGAGCCAGGCTTGAACCCCGGTTCATCTGCCCCAGGATCTGCTGATGCTCCAGTTTCCACCTCTGCATTCACCTAAGCGACCTCCTGGGCATCTTTCTTCCCGATCTTGTAAGCCCAAGCTCTTGCCTCACCACTGGGACTCCATGTTATCTGGACCCCAAAGAAGCACAGGGCAGCTCCTGTGCCAAAGGGATGAGTGGACAAGAGAAGAGATTCACACTTTTCACCCCCAACTCACTGCAATCACCTGTGCAGAAGTCTTTGTTTCAGTGCTTTGTTTTTAAGAATGTTGGAGCATATGAAAGATCAAGTCCTCCTGGCTGACGTTATAATGTTACAGTATAATGAACATAGTGATAGTCATTGCCTGTTGCTTGTTTGTTGAGAAGGTCAGTTGGATTTGGTAGCATAAAAAAAGTGCTCTCTATTTCAAATTATTTCAGATAGAGAAGGCGTTTTGAACAAAGAAAGAAATCTTAGTATAGACTATTTCTAAAGAAGGTGGCTTCATTATTTTTAAAGAGTTTAAATCCAGGGGCGCCTGAGTGGCTCAGTGGGTTAAAGCCTCTGCCTTCAGCTCAGATCATGATCTCAAGGTTCTGGGATCGAGCCCCGAATCGGCTCTCTGCTCGGCAGGGAGCCTGCTTCCCCCTCTCTCTCTGCCTGCCTCTATGCCTACTTGGGATCTCTTTCTCTCTGTCAAATAAATAAATAAAATCTTAAAAAAAATAAAAATTAAAGAGTTTAAATCCAATTAGTGGATCTCATATAGGGCTTTAACAAATAGAGAATTTGTTATCAGCACATTAAGTAATTAGGGCTTCTGAAACTTTTAAGAGTGATTGAAAATGATCTTGTTCTTTAAATCATGTTAAGCATTCATCCCACTATCTTATTTATGATATATCATAATGTGGAAAGCTTATTCAAGGAAAAGAAAACCTAAGCTTAGTCTCTCTGTAAATACTGTGTTAAAAATTCTGAATTAGGAGGGGCACCCGGGCGGCTCAGTCGGTTAAGCATCCGACTCCTGGTTTCAGCTCAGGTCATGATCTCAGGGTCATGAGACTGAGCCTCGTATTGGGCTCTGAAGTTGGCAGGGAGTCCGCTTGAGATTCTTTCCCACTCCCTCTCTCTCTCCCTCTCACGTGCTCTGTCCCTATAAGTAAAATAAATAAAATCTTTAAAAAAAAAAACGTATCCTTATTTTTAAAATTTAGAGAGTAAAGAATAAATATGGGCTTTTTGCCACAGCATAGCAGAAACTGTTGCTTCCCCACCTTAATGTCTGCTTTATTCCACATATGCTAATAGAGGGGCCCTCATCTAATGATGGACAAAATTGGTAGATATGGTAGATAAATACCCAGTTTCCTTTTGCTTCAGGAACATTCCACACAGCCTCCCAGAGATCCTCAGTGGGACTGAGCTCACCATATATAGTGAGACTATACCCGCCTTATATGGACTTCCTCTCGTTTCATGTACCTATCCCCTCCAGTGGTATTTCCTGGAGTCCTCTCCCTATTAAACTTGACCTCAAATCCTTCTGAGGATCTGCTTCAGAAAGAACCCAACCTAAGGCAATTTGAATAGAGGCCTTGGCATCATCTTGTTAGTTGCTCTTTGCTCGGGAACCAATTTCTTATAAAAATGTTAAATTTTTAAAAGTATGAAATGGGGATGCCTGAGTGGCTCAGATGGTTAAGTGTCTGCCTTCGGCTCAGGTCATGATCCCAGCGTCCTGGAATCGAGCCCCACATCAGGCTCCTGGCTCAGCGGGAAGCCTGCTTCTCCCTCTCCCTCTCCCCCTGCTTATGCTCTCTCTCTCTGTACCTCTCTGTCTCAAATAGATATATAAAAAATAATAAGTATGAAATGCTTGAAAGTAATTTTATCCACTGTATTGATACTACCAACCCATAACCGAGAATGAGTTTACTGCAGCTTAAAGGAATCTATTCCGCAATCCATTAAAACGAAACTACTATTTGTGGATCATAACAACATATGATTAGGACAGTTTCTCTAATTTATTTATTTATTTTTAAAGATTTACTTACATGAGAGAGAGAGTGTGTGTGAGTGAGGGTGGGGGGTTGTTGATAGAGGGAGAGGAGAGAGAATCCTGAAGCAGACTCTGATAAATGTGGAGCCCAGGGCGGGGCTCCATCCCACAGCCCTGAGATCATGACCTGAGCCCAGACCAAGAGTCAGACCCTCAATTGTGCCACCCAGGTATCCCGACAGTTTCTCTTATTTAAAATAGATATCCGCCCATCACTCTCATCCTCCTCTTCTGCTTTATTTTTATCTATAACACTATCACTTTCTATCAAATCATATAATTTATATAAGTTTAAAATATATCTTATTTCCTGATAAAGCCTGAGACGTAGTAGTCTATCAATAAATATTTGTCAAATAAGTGAATGGATAAAGGCTTCTTAGATGCCAAATTGTAATGAGAAGTATTTAACTTTTTAAAAGTATAAATGGTATAGATTTCTGTTTTTAACAAAAAAAAAATGAACTGTTTATTTGAAAGACTTGAAGTATAATGAATTCTGGATTGAAATGATAGTTATAGCAGCAACAATTTAAAATACCTACAAATGTGCTAGACATACTATATCCATATGTCATTTAATCTTCACAGAGCTCTATGAAATTAGCATCATCATTTCCATTTTACTCACGAGGGGACGAATGCTCAGAGAGGTTAAGTCACACACCCAAGGGGACACAGCTGGGTAAGGTCAGAGCCTGGTCTTGAACTACAATGAATCTGGAGCTTCTACTGAGCGTAGCTGGGTAAAATTCACCTTTTAGACTACAACGATTTAGTGCCTATTGCTATTGTTACCAAACTAGCCAACAAGGCAGTGGTTTTCAGACTTGGCTGCATACTAGAATCACTTAGGGAAGATTTTAAAAATCCTGATGCCAAGGTTACTCCTCATACCAGTTAAATGAGGCTATCTGGGGGTAGGGGCCAAGCATCATTAAAAAAAAAAATGGTCCTGAGGTTCCCATGTCGGGGGGAAGTTTGGGAACCACTGCCACCAGCATTGAGACCTCCACACACACACTGGAGCACTGGTGACAAGGTGAATAAAATCAGGTGTCTTCTGCTCTTAGGAGCAGCTGGTTCCTATTTACATTTTCTTTTCTGGGGAGCTGTGAAGCAAATCTTTTATTTACACAGTGTGCAGTAAAAGCCCATGAGAGTCCACTTTGGAAAGCTGGACTATTTTTTTTCAAATTTATTTCAGTTTCCTTTGGAAAAAAATAGCTCATGGCTGAGGTAATATGGCACAATCTTTAAAACATATGCTGAAGCAGATGGGAAGAGGGCCAGAATCAAGATGCGGCCCTGCTTTTCTGACTGTTTTGGTTTTCAGCACTGCAAAAGAAATACCCCTTTTTATACATGAATGCTAACCTGATCTGTCCCCCCAGCCCCATAAAGACAACAACAACAAACCTGTAGAAATCAATAAAATGAACCCATTGAATGCTGGACATGCTAAAGATATTAGATCTTAAGAGAGATCATAAAAATTAAGTTTGATACCCTTAAATTCTGTGAAGATGACATGATTACAGTTTTGAAAGGCATAAAGCAAAGTCAGTGATAATGGTTATCATGGATGCCAACATGGCCTCAGAGCCATTCAGTTCAAGAATTTCTGTACAATGCTGACATTTTACCTGCCCCAAAGAAATACTCAGAGGAGTACTGGATAGGAGTCAAGGGACAAGGGTTCAAGGCCTGGCTCTGCCACTCTGGCTAGGAGATCTTGGATGAGTCACTTCATTTGCTGAGCCTTAGTTTATTTATTAATACTTTAGGGATGAATTCTGAAAAGAAGATTTATGTGTTCTACATATGGAAAGAAATTCTCCTTTGCTATCCTCAAAAAACCTCTGTTGATGGGAGGTCTCCTGTGCCCGTGCATAGCTCCTGGCATACTTGCTGACTCACAGGGGAGAAGACTGGACTTACTATTTTTGGACATTTTTAGCAGAATGCCTTGGGGCTTAAATAAAGGCACAGATTTTCTCCTCTTAGGTTGCTTTAAAAATAACAGCATCCTCATGAGTTAGCCAATTTATTAATTAAACAGGCTACCTTCTCTTTTCTGGTTTCTGTAAGGAAGATAAGGAAATGATAGAATATTTCAGTGAAAGGTGTCTTTTTTTTTTTTTAAGATTTTATTTATTTATTTGATATAGAGAGAGAGATCACAAGTAGGCAGAAAGGCAGGCAGAGAGAGAGGGGGAAGCAGGCTCCCTGCTGAGCAGAGAGCCCGATGCGGGGCTCGATCCCAGGACCCTGAGATCATGACCTGAGCCGAAGGCAGAGGCTTTAACCCACTGAGCCACCCAGGCGCCCCTTCAGTGAAAGGTGTCTTAGAGATTACTTTTTTCACCTATTTCCATTATCTGGCCATAAATTTGACAAGATAGCTTTGGAATGAGTTTATGGGTATGATAATGCTTATCTTATCCCTTGGGCGATTAAAAAAAAAAAGATTTTAAGTGATTCAGAGCAGAAGTGAATGAGTAAACATCAAACTGGCAAATAGACCCACACTGAGATCATGGAATAAAGTTTTAAAGTAGTTTTCTTTAGTCTCCAGAGAGCAATTTACTTGAAAAATTAGGTAACTTTATAAATACCGTTGAAATCAGAATAAATTTGATTTCATTGGCATATCCCTAAATTTAAGAATTACTGAATCATTCAAATGACTACATCAATTAGAAATCAGTATTTTAAAAGATTATTCTTTTTTTTTTTTTTTAAGATTTTATTTATTTACTTGACAGAGAGACAGTGAGAGAAGGAACACAAGCAGGGGGAGTGGGAGAGGGAGAAGCAGGCTTCCTGCTGAGTAGAGAGCCCGATGAGGGGCTTGATCCCAGGATCCCAGAATCATGACCTGAGCAGAAGGCAGATGCTTAACGACTGAGCCACCCAGGCGCCCCTAAAAGATTATTCTTAATGTGAGTCCCTGTAAGATAGAAGAGTTTAAATAGTCTAACTCAACTATATTCAAAGGTGAATGTGCCATTTTTCATCATTGGTAATTAAATCGGATTTTTTTTTTTAATATTAAGCCTAAAAAGAGAGCCATGGAAACATGCTCTGTAAGTCGAAGGGTGATATAAATTTAGGGCATTGTTGTTCTTCCTATTCCCATTCCACAGCTTATGCTTGGCACGGTTGATAAATATTTGCTGTGGTTTGAAGGGGCCATCATGCTACATCACCAGACCAAAACAGACTCTTTACAGATACTCCTCACAATGTGTTCTGCTTATTATTATTTTTTAAAGTGGTTTTAGCTGGACCATTTTCTCATTTGCTCCGCCCTGTACTGTCTTCCAACTTTCTCTACGCACTGTTCTACGCACTCTTGACTCATCAATCAGGGAGATACGTGCACACGTATGTAGCTTGTGTTACACTTGGCTGCAAATGGGTTAAGAACCATTCTCAAATAATTTTGAAGCTCGCTTGAGTCCTCAGAGGTAAGCATTACTTCTGAATAATAATAAATAAATTTTATATCACATAGACTTACCAAGGCACAGTGGAAATTGGGCCACAGGAATGTGTAAGATTAAGGATAAAAACATAAGTTTTGTAATTACTGGGCTAGTTTAATGTGCGCTTTTGTGCATTTTAAGGTATTCAAGTTATTTAAGGAAATTTGATATATTGGATTTATGATTTTTAATCAGGTCCTTAAAAAGACTACTTATCTCATTTCAATCACTATAAATGATTAAGGAAATTTGCTCTGTTAAATTCATAAATTTTGATGACTTTCTCGAATAAGTAGCATATGATTATTTAGAGGAATGTTAATTATGTTAAAAGAAAAAGTGTTTAATAAATTATACATTAGACCTTAAACAATGCACAAATGGCCATAAGTATTCCTCTCCAAGTACAAAGTCCACTGGACAGTAAAGACCATCAGAAGACAAAACTAATTTGCCATTTTAGGAGACTCAAGACCGTTAAAAAAGATTGTTATTCAAGTAAAGATGACATGAGCTGAATCTTTTCTATACATATGGTGCTGATTTAGCAGATCTGTTGGGGCTTGCATTTTTGATCAATGTGTGTGTCATGACAATTTTTGCTCCCCCAATTCCATTGCCAGCCTATGGCTGTTAATTCCATACCTTTTGGCTCATCTGTCTTTCCTTTTGGGTTATCATCTTTCGTGGAATCTTTCAACGTTCCATATTCTTTTTCCATCTTAGCTGCTTCTTCCTTGGTGCTATCTGTTTCTTCATGACTCTTTTCTGATGGTACTGTAATCAGATTGTACACTGTTGTTATCACCCTATTTCCTATCAATTCATAATGTAGAAAAAAAACTTTATTGTAAAGGTACTGTTTAAGGTCAGATCTTTTTTCGAGCTGAAAGGGATCTTAGTGATTATCTTGTCCAACTTCCTCCCCCCCTTTCACAGAAGAAGAAACTGAGGCCCAGAATGGGGAGAGATGTGCACTGAGTGAGCAAAAGAGCTGGGGCAAAGCCTCACCTTTCCAGGTTTTGGTTTAGTGTTCTTTTCCTTCTGCTACTATGTCATTAGAGCACAGACTATTTTCCTTACTATAATCAATGTAGGCAATCAAGTAGGACATGTCAGGTCCCAAAGTAAATGTGAATCTTCATTCCAAAATAAAATAACTCTGTAGTTGTTTAATCTCTCCATGATGTTGCAATGTTGAAGAACACTCTAGAACTTGGAGTAGCACCTAAGGATCTGGGGCTCTGGCAAGACTTTCCTTCTGCCTCTTTCTTCATATTCCCTTATCCCTGGCCACCCTAATGCAAAGAAGAGAACTGGACCCTTGCTGTCAGGATGGGATCTGTTCACTTGTCACTTAAAAATAACTAATTTCCATATCAATTATACTTCAAAAAAAAAAAGGTGAGGGAACAAGAGTGGGAAAAAACTGTATTTCCTTCTAGCAATCTTCTATTGAATTAAAAATGTCATACACCTTAAAGTAGCTAACTTGAAAACAGTTATAATGCATCCCTGTTGTAAATAAAATAGGAAATGTCAAGCAGCCTAACCATAAACTTTGTTTTTTCTTTTTTGTTTGTTTTTTGTTTGTTTGTTTGTTTTGTTTTTTCAATAAAAGGATTATTACTATAGAAAGAAAGGAAAAGTAAGAAGTTAGTTGTTACCTCATTATGAAAACATCCACTACTAGTGCTGTGGTCTGTATATATTTTTTGATGTGTAATTTTTTTCATAGTTGCAGTACAATTTTGTTCCTTGCTTTCGTCATTAACATCATTATAGAATGATGTTTCCAGGGTATTAGAAACTACTTGGGGGGCGCCTGGGTGGCTCAGTGGTTTAAAGCCTCTGCCTTCAGGTCAGGTCATGATCTCAGGGTCCTGGGATCGAGCCCTGTGTCAGGCTCCCTGCTCAACGGGGAGCCTGCTTCCCCCCCTCTCTCTGCCTGCCCCTCTGCCTACTTGTGATCTCTCTCTGTCGAATAAATAAATAAGACCTTTAAAAAAAATTTTCTATTTAAAAAAAAAAAAAGAAACTGCTTGGAAACATCATTTTAAAGAGCTGCATAATATTCCATCAAATGTATGCACATAACTTCTGTGACAGGGACACAAAATTAGGCATATAAACGTGTGATCTTTTCTTTTTGTTCCTCCCTCCCCACTCAGAGCAGGCTCCTTTGCATCACTTGGTTCCATGGTGTGATGAGTGGAGATGCAGGAGGAAAAAACCAAGAGGAGGCTGTAAATCCCACTATTGAGGGACACAGACTTAGAGGAGAGAGGAAGTCTTGGGAGGGGAGACCCGCTGGAAGGGCAGCAGGGAGTGGACAGATGACCAGGGATAGTGTTCTGGAGAAATGGTGATCTTGGAAGAGAAAAAAAAAATGCCTAAAGGAGAATTTCAGGAAGAATGACTCATTTTGTAATATATGGTCTCCTCCCTTTCCCACCAGCCACGTCTTAAGAATCTTCAGGGAACACCTGCATTTCTTTTCAGTGCTCCTTGGGATCAGATTTCTATGCTGAGACCAGCCACAAAATAGCCAAGGTTATGGCTACTTAATCCTATGCTTGGATTTCAGATTTTAAAACTTTTGAAATCTAAAATTGTTGATCAGTGTTTATTGAACTCATTATTTACCACACGAAGGGTGATTGTGCTAAAAGGTAGAAAAATAGTGAAATAAATCATACCTGCGAAAAGTTTGCCTTTATTGTCAGTAACATTTTTTTCTAGCTTGTTCTTGGTCTGAAGAGCAATAGTTTCATCCAAGTTCTCTGGAGGGAGGAAGGGAAGAAATATGAAATATAATTTTATTTCCTGAAAGATGATATCAAACTTCTACTAAAACTGTTTAAACCTCACCAGATAGATCATTAGGCAATTCTACAATATTAACACTGTGATTAAGATGCTTTGACATGGATCTTATTTCTAGGAATCTATTACTCCATATTATTTGGGATCCTTAGCTCAGCCTCCTACTCAGTTAATTGCAGAAGTCTCTTCCACATCTCTGGGGCCACTGCTAGAACATGTCTGGGGTTGAAAACTTTAATGGACACCTGTGGTTTGGGCTTCCTCAACACTTTCTGGTAACTAAACCTTGATTTTCTTTTAGAAAACTCAGACCAGGGGCGCCTGGGTGGCTCAGTCATTAAGCGTCTGCCTCCGGCTCAGGTCGTGATCCCAGCGTCCTGGGATCGAGCCCCACGTCGGGTTCCCAGCTCCACGGGAGACCTGCTTCTCCCTCTTCTACTCCCCCTGCTTGTGTTCCTGCTCTTGCTCTCTCTCTCTGTGTCAAATAAATAAATAAAATCTTAAAAAGGAAAAAAAGAAAACCCAGACCATTCCCATTCTCAGCACATTTGGCTCAGGCAGGGCCCGATAATCCAGGCCTGGCTCCCCAGGGTCTCCACAGCCCTGGGCTGAGTGCTTGGTTCAAAGAAGAGCCCGCGATGCAAGCCAGGACCATGAGATTCAATGCTAGGACCACTGGGGAAAGAGGATCTTTTCCTGCCAGGTTCGTTGTACTGTGAGGATGGACGTTGCCAGCCATCTTTTTTCTGTACCAGAGCAGCTTCTCTGGAATGAATCAACATATGGAAAGTCAGTGCTGGGAGATGGGGAGGGATAGATTCCTCACGCTATTGGTGGACTTTACAAACCCAACGTCAGACTACCCCCCGCTCCTGGACTCCTCAGTCACATGAGGCAATGAATTCCTTTTCCACTACTATACTGGATAGCATAGCTATGAACAGGAGTGGAAATACTTACCTTGCACCTAAGCCTTGTGACATTTCCAGTCTATTTCCATTGGATAAATGACTTAAGTGTGGAATTTGAGTCACAGGGTATTGGTATGAAATAGCGATTGATCTGAAACAATGCCTTTGGTCTACTGAGTAGAGCAGGCCTCAAAGCATTATGTATAATATGAGCCCATTTGTTGTTAAACAAGATAAAACAAAGAAAGAAACAAGCAAGGTATATATGTGTGCAAATACAGACAACCATCTGGAAGGATATAAACCAGAATGTCACTTGGGTGCCAGTATTTATGAGTGATTTTTTTTACTTTTTCCTTTTTTTTTTTTT
>CM052896.1:44639035-44672747 GCA_028534135.1 Potos flavus
TACAGAAGTAAATAGTAGTGAAAATAAAATTTTCTTCCTATCCCCCAATTCCTACTCCCTATAGATAACCACTATTAACAGTTTCTTGGAAACTTTTCATAATTTGACATACTGTTCTGCATCTTGATGGAAGAGGATAGCTGATGATTTCATAGTTGTTCAGTATATGTGTGTGTGTGTACACAAATTCTGAAATTTTTAAAAATCTATTTCCAGGGGCGCCTGGGTGGCTCAGTGGGTTAAAGCCTCTGCCTTTGGCTCAGGTCATGATCTCAGGGTTCTGGAATTGAGACCCGCATTGGGCTCTCTGCTCAGCGGGGAGCCTGCTTCCCCCTCTCTCTCTCTGCTTGCCTCTCTGCCTGCTTGTGATCTCTCTCTCTCTGTCAAATAAATAAAATCTTTAAAAAAAAATCTATTTCCATTTTTGAAGAAAGGTGCTAGAGGAGAGCCCATTTTCCCTATTCTTTTAGCTGCCATGAAGGCTTTCTTCTAGATACTTCTAGCCTTTCCCCTACCATCTTTTCATCCTTCCTACAGATAAGGTTGGTAGGCAATGGCCAGTAGTCTTCATTTCTTGACTGTTAGGGATTTGGAATCTTTCTTCTTTTTGCTCCCCTGGAACAGTGAAGGCAGGGATCTGAGACAAGTACCTGCTCTGTGGGATCCAACTATCCTTGGTATTGGCCATTCCAAGAACTAGATTGAGGACAGGGTGTGAGCAAGCCCATTGCTGGATCTCACACTAAGCTGCATTTCTACAACACTTACAACCCAGACTTTATCAGTTACCAGAAATATTTTGGTTTTCCACCCATTTTATTATTTCTCAGTTGGTTCAGACCTTGGGTGGAAAAGATGGGTATTGTCGAACCTTAGTGTAGGGATTTAAATTAAAATTCTATAAAAATAAAGGAAGTTAAGAATGGGGGGGGGGGTCAAGGAAACTGAAAGATAAATAAAATAAAAAACATTCCATACAGTGGAATCTTTCAAATATCATGAAAGTTCCCAAGTTGAGAGAGAAGGGTGAGAGAGGAAATGGGGAAGAGATCCTGGAAAACCACAGGTAAATAAATTCAGCCATCACATTATTTGTTCAAGGTCACATCTGTATAGGTTTCTGGTGTCATGCTGATGTTCTTCCCTGACAAGAAGTAACTCACCAAGATGACAAATGTTCTGAGCTGGGCATTTGCCATCTACTGGGGCAAGATGGCTGAGAATGGACCCTTAAGATGTACAGCTCTGTAGACACCAGCAGAGGGGCTGGTGCCATCTGGCCAATGTCTGGAATTGAAGGACAATGGATGTTCTCCAGAAATGAAAGCTCACTCTAAGGTCACTTCTTGGGGAAATATTTATTACAAATGTTCAATCCAGGGCTGAATCTCTGAACAGGGAGAGGAAAAGCCATAAAGCAGTGCAGAGCATCTGTTTGGACAATAACAACAACAGAAAATTTGCTCATGATTATCTTCCTTGAAGATTCATCAAAACTAAACGTGAATTGAAATCTTCAGCTAACCTACTTTGGTGTACATATAAGAGAAAAGGTACATTAAGGACTTTATTTTTAAAAAACAAATCTTTTCCAAGTGTGTTTTGGGCTTCTGACCTGCTGTGGTCCAATGTTTAGTTCACTTGAACTCATTTTAAGACCAAAGATGAAAATGTCTAAAAAGCAAAAATCTGAATTATTTTTAAAAGGATTAAATTATATTACACGCACTGTTCCCACTGAGAGAGGGAAATGAATACAGCCTTTTAAAAAAAAAGTTGCAGTAAGATTTGAGGCTGAGCAAGTCAGGCAGTGACACTGATTTCTCTCCTCATCTGCACAGGGCTTACCTCAGCGTCCCAAACACCGCACATGTCCAGTGACTGTTTGTTGAACAAATAAATGAACCCTCTGTTAACAAGAAGATTGAATTATCCAGAAACTCCACCTTTCCTGATTATCCTTTCGTAAATATTTTCATGACTAGTGTTCTTCTTTTGAAACAATTGATGTGAACTCTTTCCCCCAAGGCCACAATATACATCATTGAAGACTGCATTTAGAAACTGAAAACAGGAAGAAAAAACCCCACCCATACATTTCCTGGAATTACTGTTTCTATTCCACATGGCCAGAAAACACATTGTTTACCTGAATCAATACTTTTCAGTAGTGCATAGAAGTTTGGGAAATATTGGAGTTCCTCGAAGTTGTCTTCATTGTAGATTTTAGTTCTCCTTTCCAAGCCATTTGTTAAGGTTAAGGTATTGGATACTGTTTCATCATTTTGTCCATTAGTAAAACCATCTTGAATTGCTGCCATTGGAGTCTCCATTGGGGGGGGGGGGGAGTGGAAATCAATAAAAAATAAACATTTTGTTAGAACTAATTACGCTCCGGGGCACCTGGGTGGCTCAGTGGGTTAAAGTCTCTGCCTTCGGCTCGGGTCGTGGTCTCAGGGTCCTGGGATCGAGCCCCGCATCGGGCTCTCTGCTCAGCGGGGAGCCTGCTTCCCCCCTCTGTCTGCCTGCCTCTTTGCCTACTTGTGATCTCTCTCTCTGACAAATAAATAAATAAATATTAAAAAAAAAAAAAAAAAAAGAACTAATTACGCTCCATCTTGATTCTTTCCTCTTTGGTGCCCTTGAATGTGAAGTGTAAGAATACCTCCTCCTTGGCAAGCTCCTGCAGGATCAAACCCTTTTCCAGGCATGTGGGCATCTAGCCACATGGAAAGGTCATTGGGGCTAAGAGACATATGCTTCACCTGAGGACCCTGGCTCCTGCTCCTGGAGAATAGACAGGGAATTTCTAGGTTCCTACTTGGCCAAGTTCCCCTCTGTCAGTTCTCATGAGTGTCTCGTCATAAAAATGCCTTTTACCAAGGAAGGGAGCTTTGAAATCATAGACTCGACGACAGGATACAGGAAAGCCTGTCAGAATATCTAATACCAGCAGAACAATCACACCATGGGGACTTCTCAGTGAAATTTTAAGGGCTCTCTGGAAAGGTACATGGGATTCTTTCTCCCAGACCTGATCCATTTCCAGTGTTCCACATCTTTTTTTTTTTTTTAAGATTTTATTTATTTGACAGAGAGATCACAAGCAGGCAGAGAGGCAGGCAGAGAGAGAGGGGGAAGCAGGCTCCCCACTGTGCAGAGAGCCCGATGCGGGGCTCGATCCCAGGACCCCGAGACCATGACCCGAGCCGAAGGCAGAGGCTTTAACCCACTGAGCCACCCAGGCGCCCCTCCAGTGTTCCACATCTTAGTTAATGATCCATTGTCCATTCAGTGGACTAGACAGAAATTTAAGAGCCTTTCTTCTCTTCCTCTTCATTTCCTTCATCTAAGCCATCAGTAGTCTTGTTGGCCCTACTTTCAAAATCTATCTCAAATTTGTACATTTCTCTCTTTCTCCATTACCTGGCTCTAGTCCAGATACTTTCATCTCTTACCTTCTAACTGGTACATCAACTACTTCTAATCTATTCCCGACACTGCATTTTTGTGTTGTAGCCAGAGCTATCTTTTAAAAAATATGATCACGTAACTCCTTTGCTTAAAATCGTCCAGTGTTTTCCCATTGGTCCTACAATAAAGATCAGAATCCACGGCCTTGCCTGGTCTGCCCTGGGTCCACGTCCCCAGGCTCACCTCTCATTGCTCTCTCTGTTTGCCAGCCACCTTGCCCTTGTTGCAAATACTTGGATACTCCACACATTCTTCGCTACGTTCTGCCTCTCATAGTCACAGGTTAACTCCTATTCAGCCTTCAGTTTGGGCTCAAGTCACTTCCTCAGGGAAGCCTTCCCTGAGCCTAAGTCCAGAATAGGTTCCTTTTCAACGATGTCTCATAGAACCATGTTTCTTTCCTCAGAGCACATGTTTCTTTCCTCAGATGTAGTTAAAATAGGTAACTGTTTGAAGAAAACCATCTACTTTTTCCATTAGACCTTAAGCTTCATGAGAGCAAGGATTCTATCTTTTTAAGTGAGCATTACATCTCCAGTGCTTGGTTCATAATTGGTACCTCAATAAATATTTACTGAATGAATATTTCATTTGCATTAATGCATTTAGATAACAGTGAACAGGTCAAGCATATGGATGTTTTAGAGATGGGTGAATAAAGAGTACAAAATGGGAGTGAAAGATCAGGAAAATACAGTAGCTATGTCACTTTCAGTTCAGATGGTTAGCTTGAGTGAATGTCATGAGTTCTTTGATAAATCTAGAATGTTTTGGGTGGATCTTTGAAATCTGTTGAAAAAAATGAAAGCTGGTGGAGATGGGAAGTAAGGAGACCAAAGGGAGCTGTTGTGCTATCTAGCAAAAGAATAAATCCAGACCCAGTTTCTGTTTTCTAGCCTCCTCTAAAACAGGACGATAGGGCTATACACTCTTTTTCCTTGTATTTGGAATAGGGCATTGGAGGGGATGAGGAGCCATGGGGTCTGGGTGCTCTGGTGGAGAGGTGAAGAGTTTGATATTTTCTTATATCCTTCTGTGGTCAGCTCCATCTAGAGTTTTACAGGGAATTCAAAGAGGGGAGAAAGATTTTAGCTTGGCAGATGCCAAAGAAAAGATGAAGAGGCACAGAGTCAGGAGGGGGAAGGAAGGATGAATGACTGGTCCAAGTAGAGGATGGTTGCAGGCCTCTGAACCAGTGAGAAGAGGAAGGAACAGGTGGAAGGGCTCAGGATATAACAGAGAGGCAGTGTCAGGTGACTAGCTCTGGGGAACACAGGCTGGTGTGGCAGAGGATCAAATCAACCCGAGTTTCTTTTTTTGGCTTCTGGAGGCAGATGATGACATTCTGTGAACAGAAGTTGTATACTGAAAGAGCTGTGAAATATTTGGTTCCAGTCCACTGACATTATACAAGCAGTTGTTATGTGGAATGGTTAAGACATTTCCACCTAACATTATGGGTTAATTTACTGTGGAGTATAAGATGTAACCTTTACTGTGCAATATAATACAACCTGTATCTTCATTTTCAACTAAGAGTTGGTTTATATCTTTTAACTTACTGGTATTTCG
The DNA here is from genome assembly GCA_028534135.1 of Potos flavus. Lineage (NCBI taxonomy): Eukaryota > Metazoa > Chordata > Mammalia > Carnivora > Procyonidae > Potos > Potos flavus. The sequence goes on from CM052896.1 coordinate 44,644,082, forward strand.
TGAGTATATATTTTAAGTGGGTTAAACGTGTCACATACCCCAAATCTTCTTTGGCATCAAGTAAGATATTAATTATATACAGATTGTATTAATTATACACAAATACAAGTACACGCAGATGCACATCCATGCACATGCATATACACACCTTCATAACATGCATATGAAGTCACTTATACATACCACTTTCTCTGGTATTTTTCCAACCTGACTCTCAGTCACGCTTGTCGGTTTATTGGGTTCCTCCTCATAAGTGTTGGCTTCCTTTGAGATCAATTTTTGTAAAACCTCTGCTACTTCATCTTCTAGTGTGTGTGCCTGGCTTTCTGTGATCTGTTATAACAAGCGAAAACATATGTTAACGGTTATTCTCATACTCGTGATTTAAAAATCTAGACTAAACTCTAGTTGAATACGTTTTTTAGAAGATGAGAGAATCTTGTGGTCCCTCTTTCTAGATAACCCTTGTTTATGCCTCTATTAGTTGCTGGCCATTCTAGTGACTGCCCCAGCCCTCCTGGGAAACAGTGCCTTTGGGCCGTACAAGTAATCAGGCCTGTCTTTGGGAATCCATGGAACACTTATTTTGAGAAACACCTTGAGGGTTATTTCTCTCTCTCTCTCTCTTTTTAAAGATTTTATATATTTATTTAATTGAGAGAAAGAGATAGTGAGAGAAAGCACAAGCAGAGGGGGAGAGGGTGAAGCAGGCTCCCCGCCGAGCTGGGAACCCAATGTGGCGCTTGATCCCAGGACCCTGGGATCATGACCTGAGCCAAAGGCAGATGCTTAACCGACTGAGCCACCCAGGTGCCCCTCGAGGGTTTTTTTTCAACCCTCAGCTACAGGTCATGGCAGGTAACCTCTGAAACAAGCAAATTTAGCCCCCTGCTAAAGCCTGACACAGCTGTACAAGGGCTGGGAGCCAGGCCGAGGGATGATCTAATTAAATTGCTTACAGTTTCGCAAACATTGCATGTCTTTACTCCTGTTATTCTCTTCTCAAAACTCACATATCTTTTACTATTTAAATCCTAACCATCCTTTTAAGCTGACTTCAAACACCTCCTTCCCTGAAGCTCTTCCTTATTGCCAACTGCATATAACTCATCCTCTGGCATGCCGGACTGCTTTTACGGTTCCGATGCAGCTTGCATTGCGGGCATGTGTGTATTTGTGTAGTTCCTCCGGTAGACTGTAAGTTCCTAGAGGAATGTTGTCTCATTTGTCCTCAAAAGCTACCGTGCTTAATATAAAGTAGAGGTATTATAAACATTTGGCTACAACTTGGATCATGCAGCTTGGCTTCTTAGCAAATTCCAAACTGTACTAAGAGATGGGTTTAGGGGTGCCTGGGTGGCTCAGTGGGTTAAAGCCTCTGCCTTCAGCTCAGGTCATGATCTCAGGGTCCTGGGATCGAGCCCTGCATCGGGCTCTCTGCTCAGCGGGGAGCCTGCTTCCCCCTCTTTCTCTGCCTGCCTCTCTGCCTACTTGTGGTCTCTCTCTCTCTGTCAGATAAATAAATAAAATCTTTAAAAAAAAAAAAAAAACGAAATGGGTTTATTCGCATGCAGGACTTACGAGGCCAAGATTCAGCAGTTTAGAAACAATCTTATCAAATACTCCTCTGTCATTTTCCTCATAAATCCTGGTAGCAATTTTCTGGACGATGTCTTCAGCAGTTAAAGGAGTTCCGTCTAGTTGATGAAGGCCATCTGGATCATCTAGACAGCGTAATCACAATTCCACATCATGGTTATCATAGGTCTACTTCATGGATCATATTATATTTATAATCCATACCTTGCTCTTGTACACTCAGATATGGTTGGAATGCATTTATGGTGTTGTATGGTCCACATAAGCCCTTGGTTTGAAATAAAATTTTACTTAAAGGTGAGATGCTAAGATGGCAATGGAAATTCTGAAAGCTTCTTATGTGATTGTAAGAGAAAATAAGATCTGAAGACAACACAAAAGGCCTCTCCATTTTTATTCTCTCTAATAATACAAACAAGGTTGTATTTTCAAATTTTACAGTGGGCCATATTTATGTAGTATGCCATATTGTCCAGAACATCCTTCTATATAGTATATAATTTGATATTCCATTTCCATACAAAGAGTAGATTGGTAATATGTGCAGGTGTATTTCTTCCGCTGGCAAATTCGTGGGCTGCGGGTGGGGGAACCTGCCTCACACCTAGAATCAGAGAGGGTGTACTTAAGATTTGATGACTTATCTGGAATAAATATTTACTTCTAACTGAATGTGTGTCAGAACTCCTTTATGGAAGACAGCTTAATGTGATAAGCCCCTTTCTCTAGAGAACAGGGAACTTACTTTATGCATCTGATATTTAAACTTTTAAAATGAGACAACAGATTTGTACAAAGCAATATGTAAATGTATGTAAATCTCTGCAGAGATGCTTGCAAATATGTATCCTTGGCTTTCCTGGGAATACATTTGGCAGCACTACTTCAGAGTACAGCAAGAGCCTATCCTGAGGGAAAGGCACATTAGGGTTGATGGCAAGAAAGCACAGCACCATGTCCAAGACAACTCTCAGGAGTCAGTCGGTCTTTTCTAACCTAGACCACGTCAAGCAATATACTAATATGTGCAAGTTTGCAAGGCACTTAACTCTTCCTGTCACCGCGAGACAGATTGGAAAGATCAGAATTTTAGCCCATGGTATCACTTGTTATCTATATATCCTTGGACCACTGTAAAGGGAGATAATAGGATTATCTGTTTCATGGGCTTATTATGAAGCTCAGATAGAATAAGATGTAAATGTACCTCTTAAACTGCAAAGTACTATATGAAAGCTAGTGTGCAGTGTTATAGGAAAACTAAAAAATTATTATATGTAGTAGATTTGTACCAACCGCGATTATCTTCTAGAGAAAATGGAAATTGAATCTCTGGTCAAATTCTGCCTAAATAATTCTGATCATATTTACTCAGAGAAAGAAGAGCCTAGTATTTCTATTTTTATTCTGTCCTTTTCTTCCATGACTTTGAGGATTCAAACAAGAAATTTCTCTCACAACCTTTCTTCCAGAGTCCATACAGCTGAAGGAATATGCTGCCTTGGGCAGAACATTTTCTTGCTGTTTGAAAAGAAGCTTAGGAAACTGAATAGAATGATTATACATGGAGGACTAGAAGCTTCCTGGCAGTATATTATTGCTGAGCTGTCGACCGAGCCATTAGCTATGAGCCCTTTGAGCCCTGAGTATCAGAGTGACTAATAAACGGAAAACACCCTAAGAAAAAAACCATAAAGCCAATTCCCCGCCTGACTAACTGAAAATTGGGTTCTTCATCCATGTTTTTTAGGAGCAGAGACTCATTGTTATTTAGGTCTGATTCTTCCATTTGTGGGTTGCAAGACAGACTCTCGGGAATATGCGGAGCAGAAGCTACCCAAGGTCTATGCAGAGGTGGAAAAATTTATTTCCCTTCCCACTTAATCTCTCAGGATCTGAAAAAAAGGAGGAGTACTGGTTGCCTGCCGGGGCCGGAAAATAACTGAGATGACTGTTTTTCAGTTCATTTACTTCGTAACAGGGAGAACATAAGCAATACTCGGAAGAAACAGTCTCTTTGCTCTGCTGCACTGCTGCATTCTCTCAAGCCAGGAGCTTAGATTTCCCTAGCAGACCTTTGCTAGATGGGGTTAATAGTTGATCACTTGGGCATTGCCCCTTACCTTCCACTGATTTTCCCTGGCTTCTCTAAAATGGAGAGAATTACTCAGAGTGACTTCTCTACTGCTCATGAAAGCATATTTTACCCTCCTATGTATACCCTCAGAGGGAAACCAAACATTAGTTCAACACCCATAACTTTTTTTAAGCAGCTACAACATTCTAAGTGGATGTAAAAGGACCATCTTCCAAGTCCTCATCTTCCTAGTTATTTTTTGAATCCCTGGCATCTATTTATGGCACCTGACATTCATTTGTCCAATGCATATTTTTATTAAAGTCTTAATATGGCCCAGAACTGGAAACAGACTGATAAATAGTTTAAGCGTGATACCTAACTACACAGAGCTTATTGTCTAGTTCATAGTCTGAAACATAGTAATTGCTCAATGAATATTTGTTTGGTGAATGCACACAGGAACCTCAAAGCACTACTTCATAAAAGAAACTTGGAAAAATCCTGAATCACATATACTGTAGAAAACATAGAAAAGGAGACCCAATGGTCTTACAAAGACCATTGGAGGTTTCATAAAGGAGTAAAAGTACCCTGCAGCAGTTTTGCTCCCTCACTCTCCCCTTCTGGGATGTAAGTCCACATGCCTCTGAGGTTCTAGTTAAGTTGGTGGTCCCAAACCTACCTGGTTCCCGGTATGAGAGGAGAACAGTAACTCACTCATAGACCATTATCTCCAAAAGTCTCCTCTGTAGTCTCAAGTGGACTTGAAATGACTCCTAGGGTAAACCTAGAGCCGTCAAGGGTAGGACTTGAGACTTCTGCACCCATTTGGGATGGTAATAAAATGTTAAGCAATTTAAAAATAAGTTACTTGGGTTAGTGGTCAGATCACAAACAGATCTATGCCTCTGCCTGCACATACAACCGGTTTGACAAAAAAAAAAAAAAAAGTCAAACATTAGACTACTTTTTTTTAAATTGTATTAAATCAAATGGTCAGTTCAATCAAAGTAGTTTAAACTGCTTTGTATGCAGCTATACCCAGTGCCTATTTACTTCTAGTCCAAATATTTTAGGTTAAAAAGTAGAATTCAAGAGAAACACATTTCTGTGAGTAGTATACAATATGAAATGTTTCAAAATATAAACCATCTCCCCTACCCCATTCATATAGAACACACTTCTGAATTTTCCGCAGGCTGTGATATCCAATGAAAGTAATATTTAATCGGTAGTTGTTTTCTGGCAGAGATAACCAGGATAATTCTCTTGTGGCCACGGAACAGAATAAGAATATTAAAATTTGTAGTCACTCTTCAGCAGTGGTCCTCAGCACAGAAAACACACTCTCCTCCTCAATGCTCAGATACAATAGTTCATTTAGTCCCTGGAGTATTATTTTATTTGCTCACTCATTCCTTTATTCATTTACTCATGCAGCGAGTTCATAAGCATTCAGACACTGATGTACAATGTTTCTGTTCTACTGAAGTTTTCAGTCTAGTTAAGGAGAAAGACATAAATCATAAGTAGTCACACTTAGGAATATAAAATTATAAATTACATTAAGTGTCATGAATGAAAGGAACAGGTTTCTATCAGATCATGTGTGCTGGATGAACACAGGAATCTGTCCTTTCAGGACTATGGAAACCACATTAAGGATTTGGGTTTTTATCCCAAGACAAATAAGAATGTACTAATGGGTTTTATGCAAGAGTGACAAGATCATACTTGTGTGTTCAAAAAATCACTCTGGCTGTTCTGGGTTGGAGAAGAGCAGAGTGGATGCTGGAAGATCCATTAGAAGATTTTGCTGTAGTTCAAGTGAGACATGATTAGAGTTTGGGCAAGGATGGTGGTGATCAAGGATAGAGAAAAAAAACTGTTTTATAAAGGTTTTATATACGTATATATTTCAGAGAAGGAGAAGTGTGGGCTAGTGTTACAAGACATCAGGCTATAGATGGTAATTAAGGCCATGGAAAGGTTAGAATGACCTAGGGAGAAAGATATGACTAGGAAAAGAACACTGAAAAGAAAGTAATGGCTATTTCAGCTTTTGTAAGGAGTATTTTATTGATTTAATTATTTGAGAATTATGATATTTTCTTTGTACTAATAAAGTAAATTGGAACGATAAAATGAATTCAATCGCATAAAATATAGACAGCAGATTTAAATTGTTTTCAAAGCATCGGTAAAGGAACTTTAAAAGGAGAAAATAAAATTTGGGCTTCTGTGAAGCTGAGTCCTCACACAAAAATTTGGGCTTTGCCTTAATTTTGGTCCTGACTAATAAAGGGCTATGAATATACAAAGGCTATTTTTAAAACATAGGACTTTCTTTTAACCCACAGTGGGGAGACTCCAAGTTAGAGAAAATAGGAAACAAAAGTTCTATTTCTTCATTTACCTTGAAATTTATGATTCAGTCCACTCTTAGTAGAATCATAATCATCAATCGGTCTTCGATTCTTGGTTGAATCAACATCTTCCACATTCAATTTATTATCATATGGGGAGCTTCTAATGGATTGTTTTTCTTTCTCAATTTTTTCCTTTTCTGTTATTGCCTTTAGCAGGTTCAAGTTATCAACAAAGGAATAATTGCTTTCACCTGGCTTGTGTTCTGGAAGAAAAGCCCCCAAGCCCAACACATCCGTTTTAGTTAAGATTTTCATAACCTACATTATTTAAATTATATTAACATAATTTCTTTTACCTGGAGGGTATGTTTTTTTAATCTTGTCTGCTTCTGCTTCAGCAATCTGGGAAGCAAATCGCAGATAGACCTGGTTTTAAATCATTGCTCCACCATTTACCAAATATGACAGCTAAATGATTTAATCTCTGGGATTTCATTTTCTTATTTGTAAAATGTAGATAATAATTTCTATTTCAAAGCACTGCCATAAGGATTAAATGAGATAAAATAAAGGGCAGATGGTCTACAAATGTTAATTCCCTGCTCCTGTAATATTGGTGAAAGATAAATCTGATAAACAGTCTTAAAATAGAGTGGATGTGATGTTGGATTTACTGGGCTATTATATAGTCAGTTCTATGTATTATACAGAATTCTATATATATAACTGTTAAGATGTACAATTTCCCAAACTATATTTTCCATCCTAATTTCTGTCAATTTATTATTAAGCTCCTGAAGTTTGTGAATTCGAAATGGCTAAAATGTCACAGCATAATTACATTAAATATAATAACTAAAGTAAAATGAAATAGCATTTATAATTTTACTTTTGACCTACCTGTTCATTCAAAGGTCTCTCTGCACTTAATTCTCTATTATGTAGGGGTTTGTCTAGAATAACCAAACACAAATATAAATTTTACTGTGCAGTGGAAAGATACAATATGTATCTTACTACATAAAAATCTCCAAAAAAGAAAAATATCAGGAGAAAAGTTTTTGGATGACTGTGAACAAAAATATGTATTAACAAAGATAATCAAGATTATACAATAACGATGATTACCAACGTTGCCTTGCTTATTATCCTGGTGCACTTCCTGAGTTAATAGTATTACACTTTTATTTTTCTGCCCAGAAATCTAACATTTAGTTCTAATACTTCTCTTACCAGCTGTTTCCAGCTACATCGAGCATAATTTGGATTGGCACTACTGGTACATTAAAAGCTCTTTTATCATATGCTACACATATTACGAATAAAATATCTGAAAGGTTGTAAGGCAACTAGGAAAAAAAAATGCCACTTTTTAAGGCGGAAAAACCACCCCCTCGCCCAGTTTCAAAATAACATATTTCAAAACAACCCATGTTATTACTCTATCACTCAAAAATCGTGTGTGTGTGTGTGGGGGGGGAATCTGTCTTCTGTCTCTGAATTCGAACGTATTTCTCTATCAATATGCACGGATACGATCTGATCAGAAAAGAGGAAAGGTGATTTACAGTTCACGGGCTTATGCCAAGCTTTACCTCTTCGTGGCGAAATAAAAAAGAGAGGTGGGAAGAAAAGTGCCCACGTACCTTGACTGCCTCCCGGCTTGGGGAAAGCTTGAATTGGGCTGCTTTGGAGCACCAACACCAGAATCCAAGTGCCGGTCCAAAGGAACCCCATTCTTCCACGCTTGGCTTCAGAAACAGCCTGGCGCCGGGCTCCCAGAGCTGTGGCTTTTGTTATGAATGAAAAGGAGGAGTAAAAACAGGAAGAGCTAGGAGGGGGGGTGAGGGGAGGAAGAGTGGCAGGGACCCAGCGGCCGGTGGAGCTGCGCGACTGCTCAGTACTGGGATTAGAAAGGCTCCGGGCGCTCGGGAGTCAGGTCCGCAGGTGGGGGTGAGCGCTGTCCGCCCCGTGGGTGCTGAAGTTCCTGTGACGCGAAGCCGGCCGCGGGTCGGCTAGGGCGTAGCCTTACTCTCTCTCCCTCCTTGAGAGGAAGTGAGGAAGGAAGCGCATGCTCTCTGAGAGCCAGAGGCGGTAAGGGATGGCGTCAGCGACTCCAATGCTACTCCAATCCCCCGAGAATGCAAGGGGGGAGGGGTGACTGGCAGGCTAGCGTATTTTCTGTGCCGCAGTCTTACGGGTGCTCCTGCTCTCAGGGTCACCTGGATTGCTATAAACTTGGACGTCATTGTCGTAACTTCCCAACCAAACGTTACCTCAAGGACCAAATGCCTTCCCTGCCCTTGCACCTGTCAAGGAGAGCTAGATAACCTTGTATGAAGGTTTCGGTTCTGGGATATCTGCTCCAGAATCCGTTCTTTCCACTCCACCCCCTGTAACCAAAAGGTAGATATAATTCTTACATCCTTAGAAAAGCCATGCCTTTGTGATTTGGGTTGACATACAAAACGTCCCTTGTCCCTCAGTGCTCTTATTTCTGTCTTAACTCTATGTGGTCTTTTGAATTGGGAAATTCAAGGAATGTCCTTTCACATATATTGCTGCTACACATTCTCACTCTCCTAGATGCCGAAGCAGAGCTAAAAAGAATTATTACCTGTTCCCCCAAGCATGGATGTCCTCATCAGTCTGGGATAAGTAAGCATCAAGGGCCAGTTTCGTTGTAAAACTCTCCCTTCCCCACTAAGGGGAAAGCTCCCTCTTCATTACCACCAGCACCACAAAAACAAACAAACAAACAAACCAACCTGCATTTCAGTAAAATTCTTCCCCAGGATTCAATTATGCCTGGCTGTTCCAGAAGTCTTTGAAGAGAAGGTATAGTCACATCCTAAGTAGGTCAGGAGGTGCTTCCTATATTCTGAAAATATTCCCCAAAGCCTAACATTATCGCATAAAAGGAGTTAATAAAAGACTATAAAATAATGAATACAAGCAACAGTAATGTGAGCAGGATGCTGAGTAAGCTCTTTAGTTTCTGATTTTTAAACAGAGCTTGGAACCTTTCCTTTGGACTGTGGCATTCTGGGAACCAATCTGAATAATGACCAAATAGAAGGATTCAACACAATCAGGCCTTTGATTTCTGCACCCTTGCTTTTCAAGGAGCAAGTTAGTCATTCAAGTACCTGAAAACAAACAAACAAACAAGCTAACAAACAAATCGCCCTTGTTCTGAAGGATTTTGAGTTTGGAAGTCACTCAAATACTTCCCCTAAGAATCGGAAAAGTACTTTCAATCTAACAGCTATTTCAAAACAAATAGTTGTTTCTTGGCAGTGATAACATAGCATTATTATCCTAGTATACTAGTATACTGCATTAAAAAAATTGTCACAATTTAAGATCCCAGCTGGGTGAAGAGTAAATTTCCTTATGATCCTCTTTAAAACAGAGATAATGGAGGGATGCCTGGGTGGCTCAGTCTGTTAAGCGTCTGTCTTCAGCTCAGGTCATGATCTCAGGGGTCCTGGGATGAGTCCTTCCTTGGCTACCTGCTCAGCCGGGAGCCTGCCTCTCCCTCTGCCTGCTCTGCTTCCTCTGTCTGCCACTTCCCCTGCTTGTGCTCTCTCTCTCTCTGACATAAATAAAAATAAAAAATAAAAAAAAAAAAATCGGGGCACCTGGGTGGCTCAGTCGTTAAGCGTCTGCCTTCAGCTCAGATCATGATCCCAGAGTCCTGGGATCGAGCCCCGCATTGGGCTCCCTGCTGGGTGGGAAGCCTGCTTCTCCCTTTCCCACTTCCTCTGCTTGTATTCCCTCTCTCACTGTGTCTCTCTGTCAAATAAATAAATAAAATCTTAAAAAAAAAAAAAAAGATGACAGGCTCTGTTTCCCTCATAATGTCACTATGGGGATCAAAAGGTACATGTTTTGATCAAGTCATTTTGATGCCAAGAATATTTTGACATAGCCTAAAAAATAAGTCATGAAATGTTTTCAGCACTTAAGAAACATTACCGAATATTATGTGAAATCGCCATTCGCCAATCCTGACACTCACTCTATTCCTTACCTGATTCCTCAGTCTCACACTATTTTTTAAATAATTTCCTCCATTTTTTTAGATTTAAAAAAATTTTTTTTATTTCTTTGACAGAGAGAGAGATCACAAGTAGACAGAGAGGCAGGCAGAGGGAGAGGGGGAAGCAGGCTCCCCGCTGAGCAGAGAGCCTTATGTGCGGCTCTATCCCAGGACCCTGAGATCATGACCTGAGCCGGAGGCAGAGGCTTTAATCCACTGAGCCACCCAGGCGCCCCTTATTTCCTCCATTTTTTAAATTAAAATATAGTTGACATACAGTGTAACATTAGTTTCAGGTGTACCACAAAGTAATTTGACAACTCTATACATTATGCTATGCTCACCACAAGTGTAGTTACCATCTGTGACCATACAACACTATCACAATATCATTGATTATATTCCCTATGCTGTGCCTTTCATCCTGGTGACTTATTCATTTCATAACTAGAAGCCTGTACCTCCCACTCCCCGTCATCCATTTAGCTTCACTCTTTTATTTGTCCTGTTTCTGACTCACCTCTCCTCGACATATGTTTGCAGTTGAGAGAGAGGCTCAGGGTGGAATGAAGGTAAGAGATGGCTATTAGCACATTGCATTGCTTGCCAAAATTTTTTTTTAAAAGGTGTTTGACCTTTCTCTGCCATTTGGACTCAAGGTGACTGTGTTAAATGGACACTGAATCTAGGAACAAACTATGTTTCTGATCAAATGAGCTGTGGAACACTGAGTAAACTGTAAGGCATGAATTAGTTTACATTCCTCAGTCTTATGGATATTTCTGGTGGACACAGTGTAGGTCCGAATGGAGTGATTCTAAGTTTCATTTATTCATTAGGAAATGTTTATAGAGCACTTGACATGTAGCAGGTATTGAGATCATTGCTGGGTATACAAAGACAAATAAGATGGCCACTGCTAGTGTTATAGTCTAATAACGTGCAAGGACTGTGATTATAACAACAACAATAAACACAACTATTTACTGAGTGGTTTTCATGTCCTACATATTGATCTCATTTAAATATAAACGAACAAATAAGCACAGAAGTGTGTTATAGGTCCTCTCTTTTATGTGCAGAGTTCGGGTGGGTGCAAATAATGGAATGAATGGTCAGGCAAGGTTTCAAAGAGAAGATATCTCTTTTCTTATGTGGCTCAGTCAGTTAGGCATCTGCCTTCCCGGAGTCCTGGGGTCGACACCCCCCTCCGGTTTCCTGCTCAGCGAGGAGTCTGCTTCTCCCTGTCCCTCCGCTTGCCACTCCTCTTGCTTGTGCTCTCTCAATCTCTGTCAAGTAAATACATAAAAGCTTTTAAAAAATGATTTTATTAAAAAATAAGATTAAGGGATGCCTGGGTGGCTCAGTTGGTTAAGCAACTGCCTTCGGCTCAGGTCATGATCCCAGGATCCTGGAATCGAGTCCCACATCGGGCTCCTTACTCGGCGGGGAGCCTGCTTCTCCCTCTGCTTCTGCCTACCTCTCTGCCTACTTGTGATCTCTCTCTCACTCTCTCTCTGACAAATAAATAAAAATTAAAAAAAAAGATTAAAATATTATTGTATATACATACACTATAAATATTGAATAGTGGGAGCGCCTGGGTGGCTCAGTTGATTAAGCAGCTGCCTTTGGCCAAGGTCATGATCCCTGACTCCTGCTCCTACTGATCCCTGCTTCTCCCTCTGCCTGCTTGTACTCTTTCTCTCTCTGTCAAATAAATAAATAAAATCTTTTTAAAAAGTATGGAATAGTGTCAAAAATACATGTTGAAATTGAAAGTGTCATTGACACAGATCAGATGGTCGTAAAATAGACCACATACAATGTGCAGGCAATTTGTCAGTGCTTCTTGTGTATAGGTGAACACACACATGGATTGCTTGTCATGTTCTCATTCACTGGTGAAGAAGATACCTTTTGAGCTGAGTCTTGAAGGCAGAGATATTTGAAGGATGTTTTTATTCATTGTTGAAAAAATCATATTATTGTATATTTTATGATAGGAAATTTCAAACAAACACAAAAGTAGAGAAAATACTGAAATTAACACCCATGTGTTCATTACCCAACTTTAATGGTCATTAGCTTATGACTACTCTTTTTATTTTATATTCCCAACCACTTTGCACCCCCAGTGAATTATTTACCTGTAAAAATCCCAGACTTCATATCATTTCATCCATAATTATGTCAGTATGTTTACCTAAGAGATAAGTATTCTTTTTTCCTAACATTACTGTAATACCTTTAGCATACGTCATAATAATAATACTACCTTAGTATCATCAAATATCCAGTCAGAATTCAAACTTCCGCACTTGCTTATAAATATTTTGACAGTTGGTTTGCTTGGACCAGGATCTAAACAAGGCCATGCATTGCATTTGGTTAGCATGCGAGAGACACGTATGAGTGTAGATTGGAAAGATACATGTTGCAAGGTTTTCTTTAAGTTCCCCAGACAAGTTAGTTTCTTCCTTAGAATATTGTGCACACTTCTAATGTAGCATGTGGCCCATTGTGCTGCTTTTTGAACATGCTTCTTTTTCCTTATTCCAAAAGTAATAAATACACGTCAAAGGAAAATTCTGAAAATACAGATTAAAAAGGGGAAAAATCTGATAGAGATAACCACCAACTTTTGGCATATGTGCTTTTGGTGCATGTTTTTTCCTAAGAAAATATTTTATATATATCTTTATAAAATTGTATTTCATACTGTAATTATCTACTTATATAATTTATACCACTAGCTATTTATCCCACTAATCTGTGAGATCTTCAAAGGAAAGGATCTTATCTTACTTATCTTTCCTTCTCCGCTATCCTTACAGCATCTGGAAATCCATTTGCTTAAATAGATGAATAAAATGATAAGGATTCCAATTCGCCTTCAGTCTTTAAATGCTGAGACTATGATGGCTGTTCCACATTGGAAGATTATATAGTTTTACAGTGCCAGGAGCTGCCAGTTCCTTAAAGAGCTGTTAGCCCCTCTGTCAGTATGAATCTCCACTCAGCACTTTTTTTTTTTTTTTTACACAAAAGAGTAGTCTTGCAGAAGAGGTGCTCATGAAAGGCCTAAGAATAACGAGGCAGAGCTGGCAAAGGCCCTCACAGCTACAGAATTATAGGAATGAATCTGTTGCAGTTAAAGAGACTGACACAGGATACCAGCAACTAGAGATAGCTGTTGTTATAGCTCAATGGAGAAGTAGATGCGAATCTGGAAATTCATTACCAGAGGAAAGTTGAAATAACTAAAGATAGGGGCGCCTGGGTAGCTCAGTCTTTAAGCCTCTGCCTTCCGCTCAGGTCATGATCCCAGGGTCCTGGGATTGAGCCCCGCATGAGGCTCTCTGCTCAGCAGGAAGTCTGCTTCTCCCTCTCCTACCCCCCTTGCTTGTGTTCCCTCTCTTGCTGTCTCTCTCTCTCTCTGTCAAATAAATAAAATCTTAAAAAAATAATAACCAAGGGTAATGGAAATGAGCGGGGAAAAAAATGAGAAAAAAATAAATGAGCGAATAAAAAAATACTAAAATAATCAAGGAAAATGAAGCGATGGAAATGAAAAAAAAAAATATACAAAGAAAGTGGGCCTAAGTGACAAGATCTTATAGGTCACCTACAGAGTGGGAAGTGTCAGACCTGAATCTGAGAGTGGGAAGGAGAAGGTAGCCAGCTGAATGGTAAACTATTCTTGTTGTTCACCTACCTTTGTTGTACCATGGTTAAACCAGATTGGGTCAATCACTTGCTCAAGGAGCCATGGGAGAAAAGTGTGAGATGCTATAATGGAGGTCTCCCTCCAGAATTAAAAGGGCAGAGCAGTTTCCCAGAGGGAATCAGGGTGAGAGTATAAAATGAATACTACTTACTGCATTGTGGAATATAGTATTTAATATGGGTTAAACAGTATTGAGTGAAAAATATGAGGTTGCCTGTTAGCAGTATGATTCCTATTATAAAAATTGCGCATAAGTGCGTTACGTGTGTATGCACACAGAGAGAGCTATCTGAAAAGTTTATTTCCCATAGTATTTACAGTGGTTTTCAGGTAAGAGTTTTTTCTTTATTAATTAGGTAATTTGGGGGGCGCCTGGGTGGCTCAGTGAGTTAAAGCCTCTGCCTTCAGCTCAGGTCATGATCTCAGGGTCCTGGGATTGAGCCCCGCATAGGGATCTCTGCTTGGCAGGGACCTGCTTCCCCCTCTCTCTCTGCCTGCCTCTCTGCCTACTTGTGATCTCTCTCTCTCTCTCAAATAAATAAATAAAATCTTAAAAAAAAAAAGAAAGAATTAGGTAATTTGGAATTCCTTGAATTTCAGCATAAGCATGTATTAGTTTTACAATTAGAAAAAAACCCAGTGCAATCTATATATATAGTATATAGTATATACTTCATGATGTTTCAGATAATTGTAATGAATTATTTTCTTCCGTGATATAAGACTGAATTGTGATAAGATCAGCTGAGAGAAAATTAAAATCTGGTGGGAGGTTTTTTTTGTTTTGTTTTGTCTTCTCTAACACTGCTACCACTTGAATGCCATTCTAAACCATTTCCACAGATTTCCACAGTGCATTGTCATTACTTATATGTCTTTTTATTGTGAACCCCACTCAGGAGAAGAGATTGGTCAGGATTCATCTTCTTAACTCAGTGCCTAGAAAGAGTATGATAGAGAGCTCAATAAATGTTCGTTGAATAGAATTTTATCATCTTATGAATCTATCTATAGCAGCTCTCTTACATGAAATTTGGCACATTTTTCCAAGCCATAGGCGTACCTCAAGTAGCCAAATTGCACCATTTCTCCCCATAAGCCCAGTCCATCTTTCCAGGAGCAAAACTGCTAGGTGGTCAGGGACATGCTTGAGAGGCTATGGCTGCCCAAGTACTCCTCAGGTTAGTACACACCCTCTACCCTACCAGGCCCTGCAGCTAGCCTTTTGGTCACTGGGAATTAGGAGTATTCCAGTTCTTCTTGTTGAATGGTGGAGGTATGGGGGTCGAAGGCAAGACGGATAAAGGGTACAAACAGGGATTCCTTTCCGTGGGGTCCAGCCTTGGAGGATTTGCTAAAATACTGATGACATGGTCTCCCTTGTGGATCTTCTCAAGGTATTAGCTGTGCAATGCAATGTGTTCAGCTTGCATGAGTCAAGGCCATTCTCGACTTTCTTAGCTAGTGTGATAGTCAGGCTGGCCTTGATTGAGCTACTTCGAATCCTAAGAAACGTTGAGTAGGGTCATCTAGGTTTCTCAGGAGGAGAGGGTATACATTGTGCAAAATAGCAGGTACATCAGAGTCATCCTTCCAGGCCTCTGAGGTCAGCTAGAAGACACAGTGGTGATTGATGCCCACTCACCCCCTTATGCATGTCCAGGAGGCTGTGCAGGGTGCGCATTTGTAGCTCAGGAGTATGGTACTAATCAGAGGGCGCCTGGGTGGCTCAGTGGGTTAAAGCCTCTGCCTTCAGCTCAGGTCATGATCTCAGGGTCCTGGGATCGAGCCCCGCATCGGGATCTCTGCTCTGCGGGGAGCCTGCTTCCCCCTCTCTCTCTGCCTGCCTCTCTGCCTACTTGTGATCTCTCTCTTCTCTGTCAAATAAGTAAAATCTTAAAGAAAAGAAAAGAAAAGAAAGAAAGAAAGAAATCAGAGGCTCTGTCCTAGGTAATTAAATAAAATCATCACCATCTGGGGCTCTTCTGACTATTCAGTGTGACAGAAATTAGAATCCCTCTCTCATTAGGTGTGGCGGGCTTAAACATTGTTTCTGACCCACAGTTACTGTGAGTGGAGATGATAGACAAGGAACAAGAATCATGGTCTAAAGGAAGGCATGATTAGAGTTGTGATAAATAGCATAAGTCAAGTCACCAAACTGAGGGATCCAGAAACAGGAACCAGACTTCTGAGCTGAAAGGGGCAGGGAAACTCGGAGAACTGATGAATCAGTATACTAAGAAGGAGGGCAGCAAGTCTGGAAGAATTTCTGACATGGCCTATAGACACCGTAGCTTTTTATGCAGTTCTTTTTCTGGTTTGCCTGGTTGTGCCAGGTGAATTAAAGGAACTAAAATGGACTGGCCAGGGATGTGTGGAAGTGGACACTAGTCTCAACTGTCACCATAGAACTCATGGCAGACCTTAGCTCTCCATTCTTCTTCTTTATGGATGAGATGAGAGGGATCCACGGTACATAAGAATTCCCATTTTAAGTTCTCATCTATGGATTCTAAGAGGGTCTGAATCTTCTAGATGTCAGGCTCTTATGCAGGCTCTTATTCAGAATAAAGGATATTTTTTAGGTCCATATCTAGGGCCTGAATAAGAAGATTCCAAGAGATCTCTCCGTAGGTCAGCCTAACCGTGGACAGACAGTACAAGTAGCTTCTACCATGTTATATCAGCCTCTGTTTGATCGTGAGCTATCCAAGGGACTGAGGAATCAATGTTTGGACGCAAGTAGTCCTCTCTCCACTGAATTAAAGGGACCGCCAGTTCTGTTTGTTCCTTGCCATGATTCATATTGGGTTGCCCTAGAGGGGCTTGCTAAGACTTTCTCTAAGAAAAAATGGTGGCCTAGAAACTGGTGGGACCTGGGTCCAATGGAACTAGAATATTACTTACAACTGGGGTCTCATATGTCTGGTAATGATGGGTTAGGACCCCCTTTTAGGTATGGCTGGGGGCTTCCTCGCTGCATGTGGTTTAATCCATTTATCTGACTCATGCATCTGGAAGGAGATGAGGACCACTGGAAATCTTGCCTGGAGAGCTGAGTCTTTTGAGGCAGCCTGAGAGAGAAAGGGAATGAGAGAGATTGTTTAGGAAATCCTCAAGCTCTCTACTCTGAGAAAGAGCCAAGTCCATAAATGGCCTTTATATATGTCTCTACACTATTTGGCTCCCTACCACATCTTTGATCTCATCTTTTATTATTCTCCCTTTACTCTTTCTAATCTAACTGCATTAGATTCCTTGCTGTTCCTCCAGCACAGCAGGCCCACTTCTGCCTCAGGGCCTTTGCACCTGCTCTGCTCTATTCCTGGAATTCTCTTCCACCAGTTATCCTCAGGGCTCAATTCCTTACATATAGCATATGTATCTAAGAAGTCGTGTTCTTAGAAAGGCCTACTTCTCAGCTGGAGTTCCCTAAGAAGCAGGCTCTGAAATGGAGATTAGCAGTAGGAAGTTTATTTGGGTAGAGGTTTCCCCTGCTCTCTGAAAGTAGACCATTCCCACAAAAACTTTCATAAGCTGAAATGGCATAAAGCAAAGAAGCAGGAACCATTAATTTATATGGAAATTTTTTGAGCATTCCTAGACTTCCAAAATAACCTCTTGAGGCTTTTCTGCTACCTTAAGACACATCTTGCTAATGGATGCACAAGATAAATTAAGATAAAGCACAGATGCTCACAGACACATTTCAAAGGTATGGCAGCTTGATGCTGAGATGCTGAGTATATTCCTGGGGAAGGAGCTTCGTGGTGCCCTGCTCAGGTGGTGCTGCATCTATAACAGATTTGCAAAACAAACGCTGAATGCTAATTTCATCTTTCAGCTGTGTGCGTGCGTGCGTGCGTGCGTGTGTGTGCGCGCGCGTGTGTGTGTGTGCGGGTGTGTGTGTGAAAGCAAAAATGCTCTTTGGATTTCTTTTGGTTAGCAAAAATGGATACAAATGTAGGTCTTTTGTAAAAGTCGACTGGCATAATGTGAACTTTTGAAAAGCAGGGGATATTGTATGCTATTGAATCAATATCCGTGGGAGGGAAAGAATGGGGATTTGCCAGCGGGAGTAGTTGAGTTGCAACAGTCTCAGTGGAAGTGTTAGTCAATTCCGCAAGGAGTTCTGAAGTTCTAAAGGAGGTGATCCTTCAGAGCTGGCCTGAGCTGGGGAGAGAGGTGGGGGCCTTTATAATCCTGCATAGATCAGTCATTGGGTGTAGGAGTCCCCAGAAGGAGTCATGACCCTGGATGAGATGGCTCTTTCCAGCATCTGTGAGAATAAGTCCTTTGGTCCTAAAATGGGATCTGAGCACTGTATCCCAATGCTCACCCCATGTACCCTGACCTTTTATTTAAAGTTGTAACCCCTGCTCTGCACTCTCTCTCCCCTGCCTTATGTTTCTCCGTTCCACTTATTGCCTAACATACTGTACATTTCACTTATTGATTTTAGTAATTATCTCTCTTCCCCACCTAAACTGTGAGAGATTTTTGCAGACAGATTTTTTGTCTATATACTTCTTTTCCCCATTGCCATATTCAGAGCATCTAGAATAGTTTCTGATGTATAATAAATGCTCAGCACACATCGAAGTGTGGAATGTGCTTTAAAATATCCCAGGAAAAGATATATAGCTAGACAAAGAGAAAAAACTAAGATTGGTCATTCATAGATAATTATCAAATCTGAGTATTGATTATACGGAGATTCAAAATATTATCCTCTTTAATTTTGTATATGCTGGACATTTTTCATAATAAAAAGCCTTAAAAGAAAAGGGTTATTTTAAAATTTGCTGCCCACCGGTAGAGAGAGTAGTAAGAGAAACTGTTTTCCTTTCTCATTTCTCCCAGAGGTATTCCGAAAACACAATTAAACATCTTCCTCCGTGGAACAGAAAATCAATTTCTTTTCTCCGGTGCTCCAAAGCCCATCCTCCAGCCATCCCTAGAGACATGCTGCTGCCTTGGGGACCCCACGCGATTTAGCTACAAATGCCCCTGCAGTGTTAGTGGTGCAATTTCTGTTCTCTTCTCCTAGGATGCCAGCATTTTCGAGATACTAGAGAATTAGGCCAGCATTTCTTGCTAGCCACTGCACAGAAACAATTAGACAGGACGAATGCATTCTGAGAAACTAAGAGTGATTACTGGATTTCCCCTCCCATCCGTCTGGGAACAGTGGCTAGGAGGAGGCTGTGAGAGAATGCTCAAGTGCACACCTCTCCCCGAAGTGGAGGGTGGGTTGATCCGCACAGGGAAGCAGTTACCTCTTCTCTATTGCCTCTCTTCCAAACAAATCCCCCAAAAGGCCTCGCGTGACATGATTCCTATGGCCTCTCTGACTTCATTTTTTTCCACTCATCACCAGGCCCCTGGGCACCGTTACACTGGCCTCTGTTGCTCTTGACTTGGGCAGATGTTCCTTCATATTGGTGCTTTTACTGTGACCTCCTCCTCTGCCGGGAATAGTTTTCACACACACACACACACCAACAAACCTTAGCTCAAATGTCACCTTCTCAGTGATGGCTTATTTAAAATTGCACCCATGGGACGCCTGGGTGCCTCAGTTGGTTAAGTGTCTGCCTTTGGCTCAGGTCAAGATCCCAGGATCCTGGGATCAAGTCTTGCGTCCGGCTCCCTGCTCAGCGGGGAGTCTGCTTCTCTCTCTCCCTCTGCATCTGCCTCTCCGCCTGGCTTGTGCTCTCCTTTCCTCTCTCTCTCTCTCTCTCTCTCTCTCTCAAATAAAAAAAAATAAATCTAAAACAAAATCTAAAAAAAAAAAATTGCATCCACTTCTGCCACTCCTGTATTCTGAACCTTATTACCTTGCTCTACTTTTTCATTATTCCTTGCCATTTATCTCATTTAAACATACGATGAAATTTATTTATTTCTCTATCCTGAGTGCCTATAATAGTGCCTGGCACATAAACGGTTATTGAAAAAAATTGAACAAATGAATGGAATTCAGAGTCCTGTGTTTCTCAGACAGTGTCCATACATTCAAGATTTTTCAAGTTAGTCCTAATTTTAACTCTGTTGCTGTCACAACCTTTCTGCTCCCGTTCTCTTGCCCTTTATCTCCATCCCTCCAGTTTATACTTTAAAGCAACCAGATCTTTTGAAAACACAAGTCTGATCAAAGGTAAGGGTGGAGCTTGGGCAAGGCAACCTGGAAAGTTGCATCACCCTGTGCTTAGTCATAGGTGGGAGCCATTACCACCCAGGCTGAGCATGGTGTGAACTCTACCAAGGGGCTGGCCAATGTGAGGTATAGCCTTCAGTAGAGGATGCAACCAACAGGAGACAACCTAATGGGGAGTGAGCCAGAGAAATAAATCTCCTGACTCTCTTCTCCTCTCTTCCTCTCATCTCCTGCCAGTAGCCCCTTATGACTGATGACAAGGGAGCCATTCATACAGTCCTCTGAACTCAGCCTTCTTGGGCACAGGGTTGGGTGGACCGTGGATGTGCCAGGAGGGAGAAAATGGAAGATATCTACTTTGTCTCTTCTTCTTTCATGGGGCTCCACTCTCACGCCCCTTCCTATCATTCCCAGAATATGACAAGCTTTTTCCCACTCAGGGATTTTGCAACTTGCTCTTCCTTCTGTCTGGAGTGTTCTTTCTGCTACCTCCTTCTCCTCCTCAGACAGGCCTTCTCTGACTAGTGTCCTCACTCAATTATCTTCTATCATATCTCTTTCTTTCTTTCTTTCTTTCTTTCTTTTTTTTAAAAGATTTTATTTTTATTTAAAGATTTTATTTATTTATTTGACAAAGAGAGAGAGAGACAGAGAGAGAACACAAGCAGGGGGAGTGGGAGAGGGAGAAGTAGGCTTCCTGCTGAGCAAGAAGGCTGATAAGGGGCTCGATCCCAGGACCCTGGGATCATGACCTGAACCAAAGCAGATGCTTAACAACTGAGCCACCCAGGTGCCCCTATCTCTTTCTTTCTTAGCATTTATCACAACCTTTAATAAATGTGTTTTATTGTCCATCTCCTCCTCTAGATTATGCAAGCACTCTAAGAGCAGAAACTTTCTTTTTTTAAAATGCCAATGCCTGGAATGGCGTCTGGTTTCTAGTAAGCATTTGGTAAATACTTTTTTGAATAAATGAACAAGAACACGAATAACCAAAAAAATTCTAAAAGTGAAAGAAGGGGAATTTCCTACTAGATATTATAAAGCTACAGTAACTAAAACATTTTGACCCCGCGCAGGAATAGAATACCCTCGTTCAGAAGCAGAAGCGCTGCAATAGCTTCCTAATTGGTTTCTCTGCAATATGGTGATTTAGCATATGATAAAAGTGGCATGTCAAATCAGTGGGGATTAGAGAGGCACCTGGGTGGATCAGCTGGTTAAGTGTCTGACTCTTGATTTTGGCTCAGATCATGATCTCAGGGTTGTGAGATTCAGCCCTGTGTTGGGCTCCATGCTGTGTGGAGCCTGCTTAAGATTCTCTCCCTGGCCTTCTGTCCCTCCCCCTGCTCTCTCTCTCTCTTAAAAAAACAAAACAAAACATTGGGGATTAGATAATTAATACCTAAATGATGTTGGGATATTGGCTAGCAATTTTGTTTAATGATGGATGTATTCCTCATACCTCTATTGAAATAAATTATATATGGATCAAAGATTTAAATATGAGACCGTGATAAATTATGTGACTACTTTTATGATCTTGAGAAAAGAAATGCTACTTTAAATATTATGGATAAAACAGAAAACGTAAGGGAAGAGAATGATATATTAACTACCCAACATTTATATTTAAAAAATGGTAAAATGTTTTAACAAGTTTGAAAAACTGGGAAAAAATCACCAGTGTTCAAAACCACCAATAATCAAGAATGCAAGTAAAATGATTATAAAATATCACTTTTGATCTTTCAAATTAGCAAAGATTAAAAAGATTGACAATACAGAATGTTGACCAGTGTATTAGTTTCTTATTGCTATTAAAACCTATTACCACAAACTTAGTGGCTGGAACTCACAAAATTTATTATCTTACAGTTCTTTAGGTCAGAATTATGCCATGGATTTCACTGGGATAAAATCAAGATATCAGCAGGGTTGCATTATTTTTGAAGGCTCTAGGGGAGAATCCTTTCCTTGCCTTTTCCTGCTTTTAGAGGCCACCACATTCCACAGCTCATGGCTCACTTCTTCCATCTTCAAGTCCAGCAAGGTTACATCTCCCTCTGAACCTTCTTCAGTAGTCAGGTTGCAATTTACAATTCCAGAATCAGGACATCACCACATATAGTGTGATTGTATGGATGTATATGCAATGTTTAGAGTAGACAAATCTATAGAGACAGAAAGTAGGTTAATGTTTGCCTGGGTATGGTGTGGATGGCGGTTGGGAATTGAGGGTGACTGGTTAATAGGTATGAGATTTCTCTTTGGAATGATGAAAATTTTCTAAAAATGGTTATGGTGATGGTTATACAACTCTGTGAAATACTAAAAACTACTAAATTTCACACTTGAAGTAAATGGTATGATATGTGAATTATATTTCAGTAAGACTAATAGAAAACAAAAGAATCAGGTTGATGTTATCCAAATCTAGGGATAAATCTTAATACCAGAAATAGTGGAACAACCAGACATATGGATATTCTGTTATGATGCAATTTGAAGTAGCTTTGAAGTAGCCTTGACCAAAAAAAAAATGTTTATTTGAATCTAATCAAGACTTTAGACCTAAATTCCAGGATACTTCAAATTCCAAGAATAAATTCTGTTTCCATGAAGAAGCAATGAGACCAGAAGGTGGCAAATCCTACCAGACAACTCTTCTAGCTTTCTCAAGAAATTGCTGTCATAGAAGGAAAAGTGTGGATGGAAACAGTTCCAGATTTCACAAGACTTAAGAGATGTAACAAATGCAATGTGTGGGCCTTGAGTAGATGTTATTTTAGCAAACCAACCAGAAAGGACATTTTCAATACAATTGGAAAATTTAGATATGGAATCAGTATTTTATGATAAAAGGAATATTGTTAATTTTGTTAGGGATTATGATTATATACCCTTAATTAATAAAGATCTCCACTGAGTGAAATGTCATAATGTCTGCAATCTACTTTTAAAAAATCAGGGGGCGCCTGGCTGGCTCAGTCAGTGTAGTGCATGACTCCTGATCTTGGAGTTGTGAGTTCAAGCCCTACATTAGGTGTAGAGATTACTTAAAAAAACATAATCTTAAAAAATAAGAAATCAGAAAAAATATAGACAAAACATATATGGCAAAATGTTGACTATTGTCAGATCTGGGTGTGTATATAGCAGTCCATTTTACTAGTTCCTGTCTTCTCCATATGCAAATTTTCATTATATAAACTCTTAGAGCCAGGAAATTGTAAAATGTGTAATGATAACCAAAAAGAATTATCCAAAGAGTTTTCCAAGAGATATTTGAATAAATTAAGGAATATAAATAATTTTTAGCAATTCCGAGTTCTATATTAAGCTGCAGGGGCTATCAACTTCTATAGTAAACATATATTACAAAGTCACAACCCAAATATTATTGAATTTTGTATTGTATTTTACAGAACATTACCCTTTTTTAAATAAAGGGAATTGAAAAAATATATAACTAAATATTTAATATCTGTATCTAGGTAAAACTTTTCATGCACATAAATTTAAAAAACAGGAAAAGTCCTTTATCATATTATGATCCCTACACTGTGATCACAAAATATGGCAATTTTATCCATACATAAAAGTTAGAAGCATTGTAGTCTTGAAATTCCAGCAGAAGTCAACAGATAACAGTAGGAAAAAAGGAACTAGTTCTGAATTTCCTGGCATGTTGATCTAGCGTTCTACAGTCCAGTTGCCTGTCTTGTCTTATCCACTCAAAGTTCTGTATCTCATTTCTGGAGTTTCTTATCATTCAGATTGTCTAGGAAACAGAGGTATACAGTCAGATTTTCTCTACAAGGGCAGAGGCAAATCATAGACAAAAGACTATTTTATCCTACTTCTGGTCGAGCCATTGTTTGCTACATTCAAAGACAGATTTACAGTGAAGCTAATGAAATCTATTTGTACAAGCCCCTTGCAAGTACCCAGGAAAAGTCCTAGTTATTGTTCACATAGCCGTAAGCTTTTGTAAAATTTGAAGTTTTCAAACACAATTGGTAGATCTTTGTCTTTGTACTCCAACCTCCCACCAAACTTCTCCGCATGTTAAATGTTGGATGAATAGCTATTGGCATTTCTGGAAGTCCAATAAAGGGAAGCCGAGTTGGGGATACATTGGGTTTAGTTCATAATGTAAGTTAAGTGGTTCATAATTTAAGAGCTTCATGATCATGTCTGGGTAAATAGGAATGGATTCCAAGAACACAACCTACTACCAGTCATGCCAACTCATGTCCTGGAATGAAAGTGCAGAGTTAGAGGTCCCACCACAATATGAACATGTCCTCAGCTTACAGCACCAAAATATGTTGATAGCAGATGAGAATCAAAGTCAAGGGTGTGATGGAGTCATTGGGGAATGATCAATGCTGCTGCAGAGAGAACAACCAGAAGAGGATGCAAATGGACCATGCACTCCAATAGAAAACAAAGACGATCAGGCTGGATAAAAAAACAACCCAACTATTCACTGCTCCCAAGTACATACTTTAAGTAAAGACAGAGAAAGTTTGAAAGTAAAAAAAAAAAAAAAAAAAAAGATAGAACCCAACTGAGCCAGAGTTGGTATGTGGAAAATTCTTCTAGGCATCAGAAGTGTAAAACTGTAAATGAAGATTCCCCCCTGAAGTGGGAAGGAGCTTGGTGAGCTTGAGAAAGAGAAAGGAGGCCCATGTGGCTGGAGCAGAGTGAAAGATAGGGAAAGTGCCAAGAGGTGAGATTGAAGATGTTGGTGGGGATCAGACTATTCAAGACCTTGTAGGTCATGGCAAGGAGTTTCTATTTTATCCTTAAAAGTATGGGAACGTTTACAATGTTCTTAATTTAAAAAGAGACAAACCTGTTAACTACCTTGACTACTAGTCAGCACCAGCTTTGCACCAAGGTGCCCAACAGAACTTATAGGATATTTTAAATTTTAAAGAAAATATAGCAATACATCTGTCAGATAACACACTAACCGGTAGCTCCAGATGGTTAACAATTTCAAAATTAAATTGAGCTACATTCAATGTGGTGATGTCATATCCTTGGGAATCTGGGTTTTCAGCAAAGCTGTGATAAAAACCAAGTACCACATGAAAATCATTGTGCAACAGGAAATAACCATGGTAGCATGCAATCCAGTTGCAAGGTTTGGGAAATTGTGCAGTGCCCAACAGGTGCACGCATCTCATCAGTGATTAATTGTAAATACTTAAAAATTAAGCAAAAATATTTTTCTTTTACATGTTTATTATGTTTTCAAAGAACTACTAAGTTCTATTAATTTAACTACTAGAATTAAAACTTATAAAGTTATTTAGGCCTAATTATTTAATAAATGGAATGATTCACTGTTTCCAGAGGCATTGTGAAAAAGTCACTGAAACACGAGGGCACCATAAACCAAGTAAGTTTGGGAACCTTTGTCTTTTTTGTTCTTTCAAGCTTTTATTTACATTCTAGTTAGTTAACATATAGTGTAGTGTTAGTTTCCAGGGTAGAATTTAGTGATTCATCACTTGCATATAACAGTGCTCATCCTAACAAGTGCCCTCCTTAGTGCCCATCACCCAATTACCCCATCCCCCCACACAAGCCTCCAGCAAGCCTCCTTTTGTTTCCTATAGTTAAGAGTCTCTTAAGGCTTGCCTCCCTCTCTGTTTATATCTTATTTTATTTTTCCTTCCCTTCCCCTATGTTCACCTGTTTTGTTTCTTAAATTCCATATATGAGTGAAACCATATGATAATCGTCTTTCTCTGATTGACTTATATCACTTAGCATAACACCCTCTAGTTCAATCCACGTTGTTGCAAATGGCAAGATTTCATTTTTTTGGATGGCTGCGTTACATTCCATTATATATATATATACCACATCTTTATCCATTCATTGGTCGATGGACATCTAGGCTGTTCCCATAGTTTGGCTATTGTGGACATTGCTGCTATAAACATCGGGGTGCATGTGTCCCTTCAAATCTCTATTTTTGTATCCTTTGGATGTGGATGTGGAGAAAAAGGAACCCTCTTACACTGTTGGTGGGAATGCAAACTGGTGCAGCCACTGTGGAAAACAGTATGGAGGTTCCTCAAAAAGTTAAAAATAGAACTACCGTATGACCCAGCAATTGCAACACTAGGTATTTATCCAAAGGGGGCCTTTGTCTTAAGCACAATTTTAAATTGATGAAGGAGGCCAGGGAAACCCAAGAGTGGGGACTAGAAGGGATAGAATCATTTGCATGAAGGAGTTAGCTGTGGAAAGGAAGAAGTACGTGATTTTCCTCTAAGGCAGGAATAAGTTACGGAAGTAAAAAAGAGGTGAAGGTGAAGGAACAAGGATAAAGACAAAAATGTGATAGACAAGTGCAAAAATCTGAAGGAGTTTCCTCTGTAGGGCCATGGTTTTCTTGGGGTTATCTGCCAAGAATGAGGGAGTTTCTAAGGGCTTTAGAGCATGAGGAGGACTGGATAAAGACAGGGTAATCTCCACATTTGAGGTACCATGTGGTTTGATTTCATTTTCTCCGATTATTAAATATAAAAATTGTACTGTACAATGCTTTTTTTTCTTCAAAGATTCTATTTATTCAACGGAGAGAGAGTACAAGCAGAAGGAATGGCAGGGAGAGGGAGAAGCAGGCTCCCTTTGAGCAGAGAGCTGGAGGTGGGGCTCGGTCCAATGACCCTGGGATTCTGACCTGAGCCAAAGGCAGACACTTAACCAACTTAATCACGCAGGCGCCCCGGGCAATGCTATTTTTTCTCTTTCTTTTGTTCTTATTTTTATTCCGCCGAAAAGAGATATGGTAGTTTTCAAAAAGTGTTTCTATTATGAAAATTTTCATACATACAGGTATATGAGGAGAATAGTAATAATGAATCCTGATATGCCCATCCATCTAGTTTTAACTATTAACATTTTGCTGTATTTGCTTTTTTTTTTTTGCTAGAGTATATTAAAGCAAACAACAGTCATCGCGTTGTTTTTTTATATCTAAGCACTTCAGTAAGCATCTCTGAAATATGAAGACATTTTCTTACGTACTGTCAAAGGATGAAACCATTACTCAACATTTGAAATGCAAAGCTGTATATATTACTTAAGTAAACAAGTGGTGTACTGGGCAGGGACAATCTGTCTGGGTAGAATAGACTGCTGATCTTATGGAAGGTTTAGAAGAGTGTGGAGTTCAGAGATCGGTGGATGTTTCCAGGCAGGGATTGGGTTTTCAGAGATGTGGAAGATACTCCAGTGAGGCTGTTGCTGATTGGTTGGCGTTTGGAACCCTCTTTTTTGGAGTAACTCAACTGGCTGACTTTGAGAAGCAAGAGACGGTTGCAGATAATTAGATTACAAACTGGATTGAGACAAATGGTCATTGATTGACTAAATGGACTAAACTAGTTCTGGAAGTTACTCGTTACCATAGAACTACCACTTATTGGGATGCCTGGGTGGCTCAGTCGGTTAAGCATCTGATTTTTGATTTTGGCTCAGGTCATGATCACAGGGTCATCAATCTAGCCCCACATTGGTCTCTGCACTCAGTGCAGAATGCTTGTCCCTCTCCCTCTGCACCTCCCCCTGTGCTCTCTCTCTTTCTCTCTCTCAAATAAATAAATAAAATCTTAAAAAAAAAAAAAAAGAATTGATCAAGCAGGTTTAAAACCAGTTGTGGGGGCTGCTTGTTACAATAGCTTGGGTACAATCAGTCTTTTTCAGGATCATGGAAATTTTTTTCTATTCTCAGTATCATTATCACACCTAATATAATTAACAATAATTCCTTCATATCATCTAATACAGTGCTACATAAAAATGTGGCCCATAAAGTAAGTGGTGCTAGTCCATAAACCGTTACTTGTTTGTGAAGAAATGAGTAAAGAAATTCAAAGTAAGGGGCGCCTGGGTGGCTCAGTGGGTTAAAGCCTCTGCCTTCGGCTCAGGTCATGATCTCAGGGTCCTGCATTGGGCTCTCTGCTCAGCAGGGAGCCTGCTTCCCCCTCTCTGTCTCTGCCTGCCTCTCTGCCTACTTGTGATCTCTCTCTCTCTCTCTCTCAATGTCAAATAAATAAATAAATAAAATCTTAAAAAAAAAAAGAAATTCAAAGTAAGCATTTGTAAGTATAACAATTTCACAGGATAGTTTTTATCTGATGACTCTAATAATAATCATAGACTTTGTTGTACATCTTTCTTTTATAGTTGATCCTGGAACAACGTAGGGATTAGGGGCACCAACCCCCACCCTGTGCAGTCAAAAATCCACATAGAACTTCTGACTCCTGAAAAACTTAATAGCCTAATGTTGACTAAGAGCCTCACATGTTGATGAACATATATTTTGTATGTTATATGTATTAGATATTCTTACAATAAAGTTAAACAAAAGAAAGTGTTTTTAAGAAAGTCATAAAAATTCACTCACAGAACTGTATTCACTTTTAAAAATCTGCATTATAAAAGGACTCACATAGTTCAAAGCTGTGTTGTTCAAGGATCAACTGTACTTCATTTTTCTAGTAATTACATTTTATTTTATTTTTAAAATGTAGTGGTCGGCAATAAATTGGGTGAAAAAACTTCTTCACTACACTTGAAGCAACAATGATCTCATACACAGCCCATATTTAAATTTTCCCAGTTGTTCCCAGTGTGTCTTTTA